>JAKSZT010054368.1:1311811-1435143 GCA_026826555.1 Tolypeutes matacus | reverse complement strand
TTTATCAAGAAAGTTTGCTGGATTTTGTCAAATGCCTTTTCTGCATCGATTGAGATGATCATGTGATTTTTTTCCTTCAGTTGTTAATGTGGTGTATTATGTTGATTGATTTTCTTATGTTGAATCAGCCTTGCGTACCAGGAATAAATCCCACGTGGTCGTGATGTATAAATCTTTTGATATGTTGTTGGATTTGATTTGCAAGTATTTTGTTGAGAATTTTTGCATCTATGTTCATTAGAGAGGCTAGGTCTGTAATTTTCTTTTCTAGTAGTATCTTTATCTGGCTTTGGTTTTAGGGTGATGTTGGCTTCATAAAATGTGTTGGGTAATTTTCCCTCCTCCTCAATTTTTTGGAAGAGTTTAAACAGGATTGGTGTTCATTTTTCTCGAAATGCTTGGTAGAATTCACCTGGGAAGCCATCTGTCCTGGACTTTTCTTTGTTGAGAGAGTTTTGATGGCTGATTCAATCTCTCTCTTGTTAAGTTCTTGTATTTCTTGTAGTGTCACTGTAGGTTTTTGTGCATTTCTAGGAATTTGTCCATTTCATCTAGGGTGTCTAGTTTTTGGCATACAATTTCTCAAAATATCCTCTTATGATCCTTTTTATTTCTGTGGGTCAGTCATAACTTCCTCCCTTTCATTTCTGTTTTATTTGCATCCTTTCTTTTTCTTTGTTAGCCTAGCTAGGGTTTTGTCAATTTTATTGATCTTCTCAAAGAACAAGATTTTGGTTTTGTTGAGTTTCTCTATTGTTTTGTTATGGTTTTTGTTCTCAATTTCATTTATTTCTGCTCTGATGTTTATTTCTTTTCTTCTGCTTGCTCGGGGAGTGATTTGCTGTTCTTTTTCTAGTTTCTCCAGTGGTTCAGTTAAATCTTTGAGTTTAGCTCCCTCTTCTTTTTTAATATAGGCATTTAGGGCTATAAATTTCCCTCTCAGGACTGCCTTCACTGTATCCCATAAGTTTTGGTAAGTTGTGTTCTTGTATTCATTCATCTCAATATATTTACTAATTTCACTTATAATTTCTTTTATTATTTAGGAGTGATTGTTTAGGAGTGAGCTGGTTTAGCCTCCACACACATAATCATTCCATTATGATCTGAGAAGGTGCTCTGTATAATTTCAATCATTTTATATTTATTGAGACTTGCATTGTGACCTCACATGTGGTCTCTTCTGGAGAAAAATCTATGTGCACTTGAGAAGAATGTATAACCCTCTGAGTTTTGGTGCAACAATCTGTATATGTCTTTAGGTCTAACTCGTTTACCATATTGTTCAAGTTCTCTGTTTCCTTGTTGATCTTCTGTCTGGTTGTGATATCTAATGATGTGAGCGATGTGTTGAAGTCTCCAATTATTATTGTAGAGATCTCTGTCTTTTTATTATTATTATTAAATAAACTATTTTATTTTATTTTTTTTACCGGGAGATCCCAGGGATCGAACCCAGGTCCCTCCATATGGGAGACGGACACCCAACCATTTGAGCCACATCTGCCCCCCCCGAGATCTCTATCTTAACCCTTCAGTTTTGCCAGGGTTTGCCTCCTATATTTTGGTGCACCCTGATTAGGTGCATAGATATTTATGGCTGTTATTTTTTCCTGGCGGATTGTCCCTTTTATTAATATATAATGGTTTTCTGTATCTCTTATAACTTTTTTTGTATTTAAAGTCTATTTTTTGTCTGATTAATATTAATATATAGCTACCTCTGTTCTTTTTTGGTTACTGTATGTATGGAGTATCTTTTTCCTACTTTTCTCTTTTTCAGCCGGTTTTTATCCTTGGTCTAAGTTAAGTCTCTTGGAGGCAGCATATGGATGGCTCATATTTTTTTATCCATTATGTCAGTCTGTATCTTTTTTTTTAAGATTTATTTTTATTTATTTATCCCCCCCCTTGTTGTTTTGTGCTTGCTGTCTGCTTTCTGTGTCCATTCACTGTGTACTCTCTGTGTCTGCTTGTCTTCTCTTCTTGTCTTCTCTTTTAGGAGGCACCGGGAACTTATCCTGGGACTTCTGATGTGGGAGAGAGGCACTCAATCACTTGAGTCACCTCAGCTCCCTGGTTTGTTGTGTCTCTCATCGTCTCTCCTCTTTCTCTTTTTGTTGCGCCAGCTCTCTGCACAGGCTAGCTCTCCGCGCAGGCCAGTTCACTGCACGGGCCAGCTTGCCTTCACCAGGAGGCCCCGGGAAATGAACCCAGGACCTCCCATATGGTGGAGGGGAGCCCAATCACTGAGCCACATTCGCTTCCCAGTCTATATCTTTTGATTGGGGCATTTAATCCATCATATTCAATGATATTAGTGTAAATGCATTATTTATTTCCACCATTTTATTCTTTGGTTTTCTTATGTCATATCTTATTTTTGTCTGTCTTTTTACTCTTTTAATTATCCTTTCTGCTATTCTTTTTTCTACACTCTCCTCCTTGCCTCTCTCTCCTTTTTCTTTCAGGCTCTAAGGCTTCCTTTAATATTGTCAGTGTCTTCCTGATGTCCTTTATCTCTTTGGCTATATTATCTTTCAACTCATAATTTGATTTTGGAAATTTGTATGCATCTCTTTGATTAGTCGTCTCAAATCCTGTGTCTCATCTAGGGCTTTGATATATTCCTTTGCTTGGGCTATTTCTTCCATTTTCTTAGCATGGCTTATAATTTTTTGCTGATGTCTAGGCATCTGATTATGATTGTGAGTTTACTGTGATGCTCAATTTCTCTCTCTTTCTAGGGATTCAGTAGTGGGAACCTGTGTGTTACTGCTGTGCTTTGATTCTTGGTTCAACTCGTTCTGGGTCTTTAGGATTGTCACTGTTAGTTGCTCAAATCTGGGCTCTGGACCCAGTACTGGGTTGCAGATCCTTTCCCAAGGGCCTTAGGGAAGGAGGCTGTAAAGGCCCGAAAAAGCCTCTTCTCTTATTTACTTTTAATTATCTCACATTAACTTCCTTGGTCAGCCAGTGGATGGCGCTCTTTGGCAGCCCTCTCAGTTCAAAGCCTGGTTGGAGTGTGTTCGCTGCAATACCAACCAAATCAATGTGATAGAGGATCCTGCCTGGACGCTGAGAGCCTTGTAATTCAAACTTTCTCAGAGGTTTTTCTCCAGCTTCCTCTCTTTTCCCAGTAAGAAATCATTCCACTGCCCTCTGCATCCTCAACAACCAATCAGGGTCAGTAGGGAGGGTGATTGTGAGGTCGGATCTCTTTAATCTAGTGCTGGCTCCCAAGGCAAACAATGGCATGACTCCTCCCAGCCTGTAAGGGCTCAGGGTACACAGCAGACCAAATTTGTAGGTCAAAAGCTGAGTCAGCCTTAGGCTGTGTCCCTCTCTCTCTCCTGTTTCCTAAGGAGATGGATCCCTGTAGCCCCCTTTGTAGGCACCAGCTTGAGGCTTGAGAATTCAGGATTGTCTGTAGGGTGGAGGAGGGTGCTGGCAGCTGCAGCTGCAGCTTTATCTCAATTTTCTAGTCAAGATTCTTTTCCTTTGCCTCTATCTCTTTTGATTGGTGTCCAGCCTTCCCCTGGTGTCCTAAACCCTAGAATTTTTTTTTTTTTCCAGGCCATTTCTGCCTGTCCTCTAGCTATTTTTCTGGGAGAGGAGAAAGACCAGTTTCTAGTGCACCTTTTTTTTTAATTTAAAAATTATTTATTCCTTCCCCTCATTGTTTGCACTTGCTGTCTGCTCTCTGTGTCCATTTGCCGTGTGCTCTTTGGATCTGCTCGTCTTCTAAGAGGCACCAGAAACCAAACCTGGGAACTCCCATAGGGGAGAGAGGCACTCAATCGCTTGAGCCACCTCCACTCCCTGCTTTGTTGTCTCTCATTGTATTTCTTCTTTGTGTCTCCTTGTTGCATCAGCTCACTGCGCCAGCCCAACACGCCAGCTTGCTGTCTTACTCTTCTTCTCCAGGAGGCACTGGGAGCCGAACCTGGAACTTCCCATTTGGTAGGCGGGGACCCAATCGCTTAAGCCACATCTGCTTCCCCTGGTGCCCTTTTATTTCAGCCTTTAAGGACTCCCCTATAGCATTTCTTCTAAGCTAGTCTTCTGGTAATGAACTCCTTCAACTTTATCTGTCTGTAAATGTCTTAAATTCTCCTTTATTCTTTAGGATAATTTTTGCTGAATATACAATTCTTGGTTAACCTCTCCCCTCCCCTCCCCTCCCCTCCCCTTCTCTTCATTGTTGGGGTTCCAGAGCTGGATACAGAATTCTTGGTTGACTTTTCTTTTTTCTCTTTTCTCTCCTTATTTTTTTTTTCCTTTCCTTTTCTTTTCTTCTTTTCATTGTTAGGGTTCCAGAGCTAGGGATTGAACCTGGGGCCTTGTATGTGGGAAGCCAGCACTCAACCACTGAGCCACATTGGCTCCCTGAGTTGGTTTTTCATTTGCTTGCTTGTTGTTTTGTTTTATTGTTTTTAGGAGGCACCAGGAACTAAACCCAGGACCTCCCATGTAGGCACTCAACCACTTGAGCCACATCTACTCCCAGTTTTTTCTTTAAGGATTTTAAATATGTCATCATCCCACTGCCTTCTGCCTCCATCATTTCTGATGAGAAAGCTGCTGTTAATCTTATTGAGGATCCTTGTATGTGATTAGTCACTTCTCTTTTGTTATTTTCTAAAATCTTTGTCTTTGGATTTTATTAATTTCACTATAATCTCTCTTAGTGTTGATGTCTTTGAGTTTATCCTGCTTGGAGTCTTTGAATTGCTTGAAGGTGTGTATTCATATCTTTCATCAGTTTGGGAAGTTTTCAGCCATTATTTACTGAAATACTTTTTCTTCCCCTTTCTCTCTTGTCTTCTCCTTCTGGTATAAGAGATACAAATGTTGTTACACTTGATGGTGTCACAGGTCCCTCAGGCTCTGATCATTTTCCTTCATTCTTCTTTCTTTCTGCTTCTCCCACTGGATAATTTCAATTGTCTTGTCTTCATGTTCACTGATCCTTTCTTCTGCCTTCTTAAATCTGCTGCTGAATCCCTCTAGAGATTTTTAAATTTCAATTATTTGAACTTATCAGCTTTAGAATTTGGGTTTGATTCCTTTTTGTACTTTCTATCTTTTTATTTTGTTTATATAACATTTTCCTAATTTCCTTTAGTTCTTTATCTATGGTTACCTTTAGCTCATTGAACATGTTTAAGACAGTTGATTAACATCTTTGACTAATATTGCCAATGCATGAATTCCTCAGGGATGGATTCCTCAAATTCTTTTTTTCCTGAGAGTATGCCATACTTTCCTGTTCCTTTGCGTGTTTTGTAATTTTTTTGAGAATTACTGGGAATTCTGAGTATTGCATTGTTATAACTGTGGAAGTATAATTCTCCCTCTCTTCTGGGATCGATTGTTTTTTTCTTGTTGAGGGCTGAAGCTGTCAGATTGTGACTTTTCCACACTATTTTTGCTCCCAAATGGGGAAAAGAAAAAAAAGAGGAAAGAAAGGAAGGAAGGAAGGAAGGAAGGAAGGAAGGAAGGAAGGAAGGAAGGAAGGAAGGAAGGAAGGAAGGAAGGGAGGGAGGGAGGGAGGGAGGGAGGGAGGGATACTGTCTGTGGCAGTTTGAGATTATTTTATGAATCCCAAAAAGAGAAAGATTATGTTTTTTAACTAATCTAGTCCTCTGGGTGTGATACCATTTGAGTGCCCTTTGATTTGATTACTTGATAAGATCGATTTAGGGCTTTTGGTTGGACTACATCAGTGAGGCATGACTCAGGTTGAGTCTCCACCCTCTTGCGGGATCTAAGCAGAAACACAGAGAGAGACAAAGACATAGGAAAAGGGAGATGCCATGTTTGATGCTGCCATGTGAGAGAGGTTTCACCCACACTTGGGCTGCAAAGAGGGAAGCCCCCAAGAGGCTCAAGAAGCTAAAGCTCAGAGAGAGAGAGAGAGAAGGCCCAGTAAGAGATAAGCCCTGTGCCCAGTTTGCCTACAGTTACAGAAAGACGGACACCTCAGCAGAGATTGGCAGCCATCTTGTTTTGCCACATGCCCAGACAACAGAATCAACAGTAGCTGATTTTGGTGAGAAAGTACCTCTTATGGTGTCTCAATCTGGATATTTCACAGCCTTGGAACTGTAAGCTTTTACCCCACATAAACCCCTTTTGTAAAAGCCAACACATTTTCTGGTACTTTGCATCATCAGCCTTTGGCAAACTAAAACACTGTCTCTTTAAGACACCTCTGCCTTTTCTGCCTGAGGGGCATTGAAACAATGGTCACCCTCCATGCTGTCCCCCCAGTGATCAAAAGCAGCTATCAAAAGCTGTGGTTAGCAATCAGATCACACTCTCCCCCCAACATACACAGTTTTTGGAGGACTAGGTCATATTGCCCATCCTGGCACCAGAAAGCTGCATCAGGAGCCTGGACTGCACGCCTTGCAGCTTTCTGCCATGAAGTTGGTGGGTTGAGGGTGGTAACCACTACACAGAAGGTGAAACTAAGAAATTTTGTCTCATTTTACCAGCCTCATCATTCTGCTTTTCTATGGATGTTGAAAGTATTCTACTATTTAGTATTCCAGAATTCAAAAATATTTGATTCAGATAGTTTCTACCAGTTTAATAGTTATTTTGGTGAAGGGATCAGTTCCCAGCACTTCCAGCTCTTCATCTTCCCACAATCTTCTTCCCTTATGTTTTCTCCCAAGAGTTTTATGATTTTAGCTGTTACATTTTAGGTCATTAATCCATTTTGAATTAACTTTTTTGTATGTTAGTGTGATGATACGAAGCTTTATGGACCTCAGAAAAGTATGTTTTAAAGCTAATCCATTCTTGTGGGTGTGTATTAGTCAGCAAAAGGGGTGCTGATGCAAAATACCAGGAGTCGGTTGGTTTTTATAAAGGGTATTTATTTGGGGTAGAAGTCCACAGTTACCAGGCCATAAAGTGTAAGTTTCTTCCCTCACCAAAGTCCATTGCTACGTGTTGGAGCAAGACAGCTGCCAACATTTGCCAGGGTTCAGGCTTCCTGGGTTTCTTTCTGGGCTTAGTTCCTCTGTTTCCTCCACAAGGTCAGCTGTAGACTATGAGGCTCTCTAGGCTTTGCCTCTCTCCAAAGGCCAGCTGTAGAATATCAGGTGAATGGCTTGTCTCTATCCCAGAGCCTTCTCTCCTTCCTCACAACCAAGCTCTCTTACTTCCCGGGGCTCCAGCTCAAGACTCCAACATCAAAACTTCTTCAACTCTGTCCTTTGCCTTGCCTTTTATATTTGATTCCCCACCCACCAAGGGATGGGGCTCAACACCCTACTGACATGGCCCAGTCAACGCCCTAATCATAACTTAATCATGCCCAGTTTACAAGCATAATCCAATATCTATTTTTGGAATTCATAACTATATCAAACTGCCAAACTGCTACAGGGTGTAAACCTATTGTAAACAGGACCTTTTGATTAGGTTACTTCAGTTAAAGCATAGCCCAGTGTAGCAGTTTGATATTGTTTAGGAATTCTAAAAATAGATTTTGGATTATGTTTGTAAACTGGCCTGTTTGCACATTAGATTGTATTGGATTCAGAGGTTTCACTTTTACTTGATTAAATAATGATTAAGGCTTTGATTGGACCATGTCAGTAGGACTACACGAGAAAACTACACGGCAGAGCAGAGGAGTTAGTTGGAGTTTTGATGCTGGAGTTTTGAGCTGGAGCCTGGGAAGTAAGCACACAGAGGAACAGAGCAGCTGAGCCTGGAGAGACTCAAGCTCCAGGGAAAGAGACAGAGCCAGTCATCTGATAGTCTACAGCTGGACTTGTAGAGTGAGCAGGGCAGCTGATCCAGAGAGAAACAAGCCCCAGGAAGAGAGGAACCCAAGAAGCCTGAACTGGGAAGCGGCTGTGGCTCAATCAGTAGGGCTCCCGTTTACCATGTGGGAGGCCCCAGGTTCGGTTCCCGGGGCCTCCTGGTGAAGGCAAGCCCGCCCGCACGGCGTGGTTAGCTGACCCAGCGAGCACAAGCAGCAAGGGGGGGATAAATGAATAAATAAATAAAAATCTTAAAAAAAAAAAAAGAAGCCTGAACTCTTGGCAGACATCGGCAGCCATCTTGCCCCAACACGTGGCAACAGATTTTGTTGAGGGAAGTAACTTATGCTTTATGGCTTGGTAACTGTAAGCTTCTACCCCAAATAAATACCCTTTATAAAAGCTGACAGATTTCTGGTATTTTGCATCAGCACCCCTTTGGCTGACTAAATTTGTTGTTGGGTTTCTGAATAGAAGTTGTGTCATTTAACATGTATGCCGGGCTCAGGGACAGGTTTTAGATCATCTTTTCCATAGCCCTATCTTACAGTGGGAAGTATAGCTTGGAAGTATGCATGATATGGGAGTCACTGTTATCCCTCCTGTGAGTTTTCCTGATTAGTCTATTCTTGCCTCTTCTGGAGGTTTCTGTGTGTCATTCTCAGGAAAAGATGATCCACTAGAGGAGTGGTAATTTTAGATATATCAAAGACTCTAACAATTCCCTGAACATACAGGATGAGTTCATCTGCAGCAGACAGGTATAAATGTCATGTCTGCATAAGAAGTAGGATCCTAGTGAAGTAGAGACTATATTGACAGTATAAGCATCATTGATCACAGTAGGAGGAGCCAATTATTGGACTCTCAAGGCGGGCCCATTCCTTGAGTGAAGCTGCACAATTCCTGTAAAGCTGATTGGAGTGTCTGTGAAGAGAGCAAACTGGCTATTGTAGCAAGGATAGCCCCAACAATAGTTCCCATTCCTGATGGGCTAGGTTTTCCTAATAGAGTTATAATGACCTCAGCAGATTTTTTTTTTTTTTTTCAATTCCATTTTTCATAAGACCGAAGTTTGGGATTAATTATGTGAGGAAAACTTAAGTGCCAGAAAGGACCTATAGAAGGAAAGCTACCCTTTTGAAGTGTTTATTTTATTTTATTTTATTTTATTTTTTTAAGATTTTATTTATTTATTCATTTATCCCCCCCTTGCTGCTTGTGCTCGCTGGGTCAGCTAACCACGCCATGCGGGTGGGCCTGCCTTCACCAGGAGGCCCCGGGAACCGAACCCGGGGCCTCCCATATGGTAAATGGGAGCCCTACTGATTGAGCCACAGCCGCTTCCCTGAAGTGTTTAAATCTAATAAATTTTTGTTAGCAGGATGGCAGTGTTGGAGGGGGTGGGGGTGGCGGGCAACAGATCCAGCAATCAGTTAAATTCAAAGCAGTAGCTAAACTCCAGGGTGGATAAAACAAGATTTTTTTCCCCCTTGAGTAGCCAAAAAGATCATAGAGGATTGTGGCAGTTTGATATTATTTATGAATTCCAAAAGAGATATTGGTTATGTTTGTAAACTGGTCTGTTTCTCTGGGTATGATATCCTTTGATTGCTTTAGATTCAGCTGAGATTAAATTATGTTAAGATTATGGTTTTGATTCAACCACATCATTAGAGTGGGACTCAGCATTGTGTCCCAGCCCTCTTGGGCTGATAAAACAGACTCTCACACGGAAGTAGATACGCAGAAAAGAAGAACACAGAGGAAGAGAGACAGCTCATTAGACACTGCAGAGGCCCAGGGAAGAGAATTGAGCCATTCGCCTGCTGGTTTACAGCTGACCTTGTGAAGAGACCAGAGAAGCTGAGCCCAGAAAGGAGTGAGCTCCAGGAAGAGAGAGATGAACCATATGCCAGCCTACAGCTGAGATCAAAAGAAGCTGGACCCATGGAGCCTTCAGAGGGAAGAGGAAGGCTGAACCCTTGCAGATGTCACCTGCCATTTTGTGTCAACAAGTGGCAACAGACTCTGGATGAGAAAGTACCTCTTATGGTACCTTGAGTTGGACTCTTTAGGGCCTTGTGACTCTTAGCTTCTACCCCAAATAAATACCCTTTATAAAAGCCAACAGAATTCTGGTACTTTGCATTAGCACCCCTTTGGCTGACTAATACAGGGATCAAAGGTATAGAATGAAGATAAAAAAGATCATACTAAGAGAATTCTTAGTCTGTTAAAGAGGGTATTAAGACAATAACAGGCAAGATCAGTAGTAGAGCAAAAGGTAAAAAGGTGAAGAACCAAAAAATTAATCTTGTTCTGGGAAGCAGATGTGGCTTAAGTGACTGAGCTCCTGCCTACCACGTGGGAGGTCCTGGGTTCGGTTCCTGGTGCCTCCTAAAGAAGATGAGGAAGACAGTGGCACGGTGAGCTGACACAAGATGATGCAACAAGAGACACAAGGAGGAAAACATAATGAGAGACACAACAAAGCAGGGAGCGGAGGTGGCTCAAGCAATTAGGCACCTTCCTCCCACATGGA
Source organism: Tolypeutes matacus (assembly GCA_026826555.1). Lineage (NCBI taxonomy): Eukaryota > Metazoa > Chordata > Mammalia > Cingulata > Chlamyphoridae > Tolypeutes > Tolypeutes matacus. Next base: position 1,424,811 of record JAKSZT010054368.1, on the reverse strand, counting down.
AGGTCCCAGGTTCAGTTCCCAGTGCCTCCTTTAAAAAAAAAAGAGAGAGAGAGAGAGAGAGAGAGAGAGAGAGAGAGAGAAGAAGAGCACACAATGAAGAGACACAGCAAGGGGGAGGCAGAAATAAATAAATAAATAAAAATCTTTTTTTAAAAAATCTTGTTCTGTTGTCTTGGGCAGAAGCTTGTTCCATCATCTTGAATGAAAGCTGTCCATAGTCAGCAGCTTTTGGAGAATTCCTAGAAATCCTCAGTTTGAGGTCTCCCAATGGAATAGAAATGCAGTAAGTAGGAGAAAGTGATGTATGTCTTTTGAGTTGGGAAACATGAATCCAAGTATCAACACTTTGGAATTTTATTGTTACATCAGTTATCACTTAAGGTCCTTTTTATCAAGGCTCAAAGGTAGTTTTTTCAGATTCTTCTCCAGAAGACCAAATCTCCAGGATTCAGATCATGCAGAGGCTGCTTAGGTGGAGGTTTTGGAAATGCAGTACTACCTATGGGTGATAAATTTGGAAGTGTTATATGAGTTTCCTGCAGTAATTAGTCATATAAGTATATAATAGGGTCAAGTCTAGGATTGGGAGTAATTCTATAATTCGCAAACTCATGGGGGCAGACTGTTAGCAACTTAGAAGGAGATAACATGTTGGTCCTGGCAGGAAGTGATCTTATTGGGTTGATGAGAGCTTTGACAATTTTGAGTTTTCAAATTTCTTTAGTTTTCTTTATTTTTCCTTAAGATCATGGATGATAAGGACAGTGGATTTTTTAAGTAAAAGGCAAAGCTATACAAAGTTTCTTTTTGTTTTTTGTTTTTGTCTTTTTTTAAATAACGGTACCAGTGAAATAAGTATTCCTGTTAATAGAGAAATAAGTCGAGATACAACAAGTTGGGAATTAAAAAATCAAGTAATTCCCCCTTCCCCCCACCTTTACGTCCATAGCTCTCCAGCAAGGAAAAAGCCTCAATCTGCCCTGAGAATAAACAGAAAAGGCCAGAACATACTCACAGCCCACTTGGAGCTGTTCATGGGGCTTTGAGGCTTTGGTTCTTGTCCACGTTCTACCTTTATGGTCTGACCAGGATTGTCAAGGTAGGGCACGCATTGGAAGCATCCTTGGCAATACCATAAAATGACCCCTGCCAAGGTTTGTTCAATGTTTTGGTCCATCTATCTCTGCCATTGTGGATAATATCTGGCAATTTTGCTAAACTGCACTTTGATTATAGCTCCTCCTTAGCTAATACCAAAGCATCTAAAAGTTCTTGTAATTTGCTGTCCATTTTACGGGGATTCCTGTAGATGTCAGTGTTGAGTGTTTTCTGTCAATAGAAGAGTCTAGTGCATGGCGAATCATTACTTTTAGTAGAGACCCTAGGACTCAAGTAAAAAAAGGATTCATACAGTTTTGCTAATACTGCTCTAGTTTGTAGACAAGGTAGACGTGCATTGACTACTGGATCCAGTAAAACACCGAAATAAGCAGTAGGCCTCTGATGAGTCCCATGTAATTGAATCAATTCCAGTTCTTATTCAGACTTTTCATGAACAAACAGGGAAAAGGTCTTGTGAATCCTGGAAACATCTTTTTGTAGATAATTATCATACCAGTATTTGTGCTTAAACAAAAATATGCTTTTTTTAAACTTGAAAACTATACAATCATTGAGAGATTATTAACATGTTTTAATCATGCATCATTAACCTAGGAAGATGAACTCTATTTTTAATTTATTAGTTTTTTTTTTAATTATGAGTTTAGTAAATAAAAGAGCTGTCGTAACAGTTTTGAATTAAAATTTGAAGAATTCCAGACAAATCTAATCATTCCTATTGTTGATCCTGTTATAGAGAGAAGGAGCAGATCTTTGTGTTACCTAATGACCATTTTAGGAAACCCAAAGGTAGTTCAGGCCTAAAAGATATCTTAATAGTTTTATTAACCTAAATTTTAGGGCTGAATTTGGGGAAGGCAAAACTTTATCTGAAATAGTTATAGAGGAGACAAGAGATAAGCAATAAGTATTTAAAGAAATACTTATAGGCAACATTGTAAAAAAAAAAAAAAACCACATAGCAAGAAACAACAGTTTTTTTCAAGAAAAGAATATTTTCAACAAATATGTAAGATGTCAACATTACCCAAAAACGATTTACAGATTCAACCTTTTCCAATCAAAATCACAACAGTGGGGGGTATAAGGGAACTCCATTCTATAAACCTACAACTTTTCTAATATATATATATATATATATATATATATGTATCAGTGGTTACCAGGCCAGAGATTCAGGAAGAAGGGAGGAGGGATAAAAAGGTAGAGCACAGGGCATTTTTAGGGCTAAACTATTCTGTATGAAACTGTAATGGTGGATACATGGCATTATGCATTTGTCAAAACCCACAGAACCATACACAAAAAGTGAACCCTAGGGAGCTGATGTAGCTCAGTGGGTGAGTGCTGGCTTCCCACATACGAGATCCCTGGTTCAATCCCTGGCCCCGGTACTTAAAAAAAAAAAAAGTGAACTCTAATGTAAACTATGGACTTTAGTTAATAATACTGTATCCACATCAGTTCATAAATTGTAACAAATGTACCACACTAATGCAAGATGTTAATAACAGGAGAAACTGTGTAGGGGGTAGGAATATCAGAACTCTGTACTTTCTGCAAACTTTTTCTATAAACATAAAACTGCTTTAAAAAATAAAACAAAAATCACAACATTCTTTGTGGAAATGGAAAAACCCATTATCAAATTCATATGGAAAGAGCCACAAAAAGAAATAAAGATCTCCAGTAAAGATAATAAACATAGGTTAAATTAAAACAAAAAAAATTCAAATGGAAGGGTAAGGGGCCTTGAATAGCCAAAATCATTTTGAAAAAGAAATACAAAGTTGGAAGAATCACACTTCCCAATTTTTAAACTTATTACAGAGCTAAAGAAATAAAAACAGTGTGGTACTGGCACAAGGGCAGACATATAGACCAGTAAAATAGAATTGAGAGTTGAGAAATAAGTTCTCATGTCTATGGCCAATTGATTTTTGGCAAGTCCACTCAATGGTGAAAGAATAGTCTCCTCAACAAATGGTGCTGGGAAAACTGGATATTCACACACAAAAGAATGAATTTGGACCCCCTACATCACACCATCTACAGAAATTAACTGAAAATGGATCAAAAACCTAAATATAAGAATTAAAACTATAAGATTCCTAAAAGAAAGCATAGACAAGCATCTTTAGGACCTTGTATTAGGCAATAGATTCCTAGACTTTACACTAAAATCATTACCAACAAAAGAAAAAATAGATAAATTGGACTTTATCAAATTTTAAAACTTTTATGCATCTAAGGTCATTATTCTGAAAGTAAAAAGACAACTTAGGGAATGGGAGAAAATGTTTGGCGATCATATATCTGATAAGGGTTTAATATGCAGACTATATAAAGAAATCCTACAACTCAACAACAAAAAAGACAACACAAAATGAGACAAAGGATATTTCTCCAAAGACGATATACAAATGGCCAATAAGTACATGAAAAGATAGCTCAACATCACTAGCCATTAGGGAAATGCAAATCAAAACCACAATGAAATACAACTTCACACCCATTAGGATGGCTGTTATTAAAAGACATGGAAAATGACAAGTGTTGGCAAGGATGTGGAAAAATAGGAACACTCATGCATTGTTGGTAGGAATGTAAAATGGTGCAGCCACAGTGGAAAACACTTTGGGTGCTCTTCAGAAGGATAAATATAGAACTACCATATGACCTGGCAATCCCACTTTGGGGTATTTATACCCAAAATAATTGAAAGCAGGACTTGAACAGATATTTACACACTGATGTCCATAGCAGCATTATTCACAATAACCAAATGGTAGAGGCAAACCAATAATTCATCAATGGTCAAATGGCTAAACAAATGTAGTGTAGACTCACAATGGAATATTACTCAGCTGCAAAAAGGAATGAAGTTCTGATACACACTACAACATGGATGAACCTTGAACACATCATGTTTAGTGAAATAAGCCAGATATAAAAGGACAAATATTGTATGATTTCACTGATGTGAAATAATTAGAATATGTAAATCCACAGTTAGAAATTAGAACACAGTTTATCATGGGTAGAGGTGGGGTTGGGGAATGGGGAGTTAATGTTCTATTGGTATAGGGAAGCAGATGTGGCTCAGGCGACTAGGTTCCCGCCTACCACATGGGAGGTTGTTGGTTCGGATCCTGGTGCCTCCTTAAGAAGACAGGGAGCTGGCGCAATGGGCAGGCACGGCAAGCTAACACAACAAGAGACACAAGAAGAAAAACATAATGAGAAACAACAAAGCAGGGAGCAGAGGTTCTTGGTGCCTCCTGAAGAAGACAGCGAGCCGATGTGACCAGCAGGTTTGGCAAGCTGACATAACAAGATGATGAAACAAGAGACGTGGAGAGGAAAAACATAATGAGCAAAACAACAAAGCAGGGAGTGGAGGTGGCTCAAGCGATTAGGCACCTCCCTCCCGCATTAGAGAACCCAGGTTTGGCTCCCGGTGCCTCCTAATGAAACAAGAAAGACAAACAGACAAAGCAGTTGAAAAACAACAAGGGGGTGGAGAGAAATAAATAAAATAAATCTTAAAAAAAAAAAAAAACTCTATTGGTATAGAACTTCTGTTTGAGGTGATTGAAAAGTTTTGGTAATGGATGGTGGTGATGGTTGCACAATGTAAATGTAATTAATACGACTGAATTGTATACTTGAAAGTGGTTAAAATGGGAACTTTTAGGTTGTATATATATGTCATCACAATAAATTAAAAAAACAACCCATAAAACTGTACAACACAAAGAGTGAACCCTATCGAAAAGTATGGATTTTAGTGAATAAAATAACTATAATAATACTGGTTATCAGTTGTAGCAAATGGACCAAACTAATGCAAAAGGTTAATAATAGGGAAAACTGTGTATGTGGAGGGAGAGAGAGATGGGTGCTCTGTGTTTTCTGCATGATTTTTTTTTAAACTTATAATAATTAAAAAAAAAAAAAAAAAGTGGAATTAGGGCCAGGGGCGGGGTCCTAGCATATCAAAAAATCTGAGGTAGGTGGCCTTGTCTTAGTTTTGGATGCCAGGTAGCAAGGAAACTGAAATTTGTGCCTGGAAACATGGAAATCCATCTTTATAAGTGGTAAACATTTGGTAAAACTGTTGCCCATGATAATAAAGAATTATTGAAGAGTATGTCAAAAGGTGCCAAGGAGGAAGCGGATGTGGCTCAATCGAGTGAGCTCCCGCCTACCACATGGGAGGTCCCGGGTTGGGTTCCCGGGGCCTCCTGGGCAAGGTGAGCTGGTGCGACAGGCAGGCGGAGTGAGCTGACACAACAAGATGATGCAACAAAGAGACACAAAGAGACAATGAGAGACACAACAAACCAGGGAGCTGAGGTGGCTCAAGCAATTGAATGCCTCTCTCCCACACGGGAGGTCCCTGAAGAAAAGACAAGCAGACAAGTGCAAACGTTGTGGAGGGGGGAGTGCCAAGGATTAACTGAATGTTTTGGTGACAAAAAGGAATCTCTACTGAGCATAAAATAATTTAGTCATATTACAGAAAAAAAAGACCCAAATTCTAATTCTACTCCTTTTATACTTTATTCATGTAACAGTTTTCAGTAAAGGATTTATGAATATACATTTATATGTATGTATTAGGCATACACAGTTATGTAAATACACAAATGGGTAATAAGTTTAAAGCATTAAAATATAATTAACTTATCAGTATTTTAAATTAAAATGTATATATCATATTAACTTTATGACTGATAAATTATAGCTTTCTTAAACAAATAGAAAAATCATAACTACTATTTGTATATACATATTTATATTGCTCAGTAATTATTGTACCTACTATAGTCAACCATTGATATTTGTCTTGATTTATTTCTTCTTCTTTTTTCTTTTCATAACCATTGATATTAATTATCATCTTTAACCAAAGTAACTCACTCTTATTTTTTTCCAAACACAAGAGAAAAATAGGGGATAGAAAACCAAGAATTATTTAGCTTTTTTTTTTTTTCTATGAGCATTTATTTAATTCCATTTTAACAAATTTGTGTTGGCAAAAATAAACATTCATACTACATACAAAAGCACTTCCACATTTTGTTACTCCATTACTATTCTAAGAAATACTGGTAAAAAATTATGTTTCATGACCAATGTTTTACACTTGTTACTTATATCAAAACTGTCCAGCCATCTATAAATAAATATAATTATTTATTAATTAACAGATACAGATTTTCTTTCCTTTTCTTTTTTCCATATCTGAAAACTTGATTGAGCTGGAGAGTAAGGGGTTACAACCAAATAAATCTCAGAGCACCGAGGAACCCCACAAGGCCACACGCTACCTGAGATTACTATATAACTGGGAGAACAGAGCTGTTATAAACACCCAGTGAGGAGAAAAAATGGCAACAATAATGTATCTGGTTACACTGAGCGCTGTAGGGCAAATGGGTGGGGGCATCAGAGGGCCTGGTAGGTGAGGAGTGGGTCCAGATGTCCACAGCCTGGAGCTGGGTGGGGTCAGGGTGCAAGGCAGAGAGCCAAAGACAATGGACACTAAGACCCTGTGAATTTGCAAGACCAGTCCCTGAGGGACTGGCTGCCTGGTGTTTGTCAGGCTGTTCATTCTAGAAAGAGGAGGGGGAAGTCTTTACATCATCTTCTGCAGCTAGTGGGCTGGGAGAGGGGGGTGCTTTGTGGAGAGGATGAGGGCCACGATGAGACCAGAGAGGCCACATACGTGGGTGAAGATGAGGTTCAGGATCATGTCTAGGGGCTGCTGGGCAGGGCCCCACACACTGGAGTCCCCATGCTGTCAATTGCAACATGGCTACCAGGCTGGGCAGGTGGGCGCCCATCTGAAGGAAGCTCCTGAAGAGGGTGACAGTTTCTGTCAGGGAGTTGGCGATGCAGATGGCTAACACCAGGCTGTAGATGCCAGCCGTGACCACTGGGGTGACAGTCTTCATGGTCAGCTCCCCATGAGACACTCACGACCACGTGGCCGGTGGTACTTATGGCCATGCCACAGGCGGCATCCAGGGCACTGAAAACCGTGGTGGCCTAGGTGCCCATGACTGTGAAAAAGCTGCCCTATTCCAGGCCGGCCCTGGACTCAGACATATCTCTGGGTGGGGCTGGGGGTCGAGCTCAGTGGCCGAGACAGGGACAAGGATGGGCGGGTACACAGAAGCGGCAAAGGCGACCTGCCTGGGTTTTCTCTTGGGGTGATGAAAATGTCTTGGTAGACCTAGAGGAGATGGTTGTACATTTTGAATGTACTAAATGCCACTTTAATATGTTCTGTGAATTTTACCTCAATTAAAAAAAAAAAAGCCAGCACAAATTAATCCCCAAAGTATGGAAATGAAGGAGAAGAATATCTCCTATGTTAAGCTAAATAATCTCTTTTTTTTTTTTTGATAAAAAAAGACCAACAATCTCCTCATGCGGATTTCTGCCCTTTTTGTTCTAAGGTATCTCTCAAATGAATAACATTGTGCATGTCAAAAGTTCCCCAAAGAGGCCACTGCAATTCCAACTTGTCCTTGATGAAATAAATTGTGACTGTTCGAAAGAGAAGGTACAAGTTCGTGTAATCGTGAGAAAACATGAAGGAAGCAGGCATCTGGCCCAGTTCTAGACTGCAGAAGGGCATCACTAACGCAACCTTGTATCTCGGGGAAGGTCAGTCGTCACCGATCATGGACCAGACGAAACCTCCTCAACAGTTCTCAGGGACACAGACAAAACTGAGGAAGAATTCCTTATAAGGTTTTTGAAATAGTGCGCTGAGGCCAAGTTTATCCAAAGGACACTCACTGGTCTGAGGATACCTCTGGAATTTTTTTTCCATGTATTAAAATTCTTTATTGAAAAATCATAGCCATCAAAATGAAAATTTGTTATTATGGAATAAATATGTTTAAAAATATTTTTTTATTAGAGAAGTTGTGAACTTACAAAACAATCATGCACATGTGTGGAATTCCCATACAACACCCCTCCACACAATACCCTACATTGTTGTGGAACATTTATCACAAATTATGAGATAATATACCTTTGGAATTTTGCAGCCTCTGGGGCTGGTTGGAGGACAGACTTATTGGCCCTTAGTTGATGGAGCAATTTGTCTGTTTAATTCTGATCACGAACGAGACTCTGGCATGATAACTAGTTATGCAGCCCCTCAGTAGCTGACATCCCCTAACTTCTTAGAGGGACAAGTACAGTTCAGCCACCCCGAGCCAGAGCAATAGCAGGGCTGCACATGGGCCACCATGCCTGCCGTCAGCCTGTTCCCTGGAGACTTTTCCTCTTACAAACAACACTCAAAATACTAGCGAGACCACGGGAGCAAGTACCTGTTAGAGGTTCCCTATTGCAAGGCTCACGCTATGATTGACAGACTGGGACCTGGGACGTAAAGAAAAACAGACTACCTGCGAGAATGCAACCAACCATCTCCTCACAAGAGCAAAGGAACCACATGCAGATGGAGCAGAATGAGATAAGGACCCCCACTCCCTCCTGACCAGGGTTTCCTCAGCCCCTCCCACATCCCAAGAATACCCTACCTCCTAGTTCACTACCCCTAGCCACACAAGCCCCGTATTGGCCCCAGGCTGTACTCGGACCCTAATCCCCTCCCCACAAACTAACATTTCCCGCCTATTGATGTTCAGTATAAATTCACATCTGCCCCTTCTGGGACGGGCTGAAGTCTATTCTTCAGACTCCCTCTGTTGGGAGAGCTTCCCAATAAACTTTCTGCCTGCAATCATCAGTCTCCGTGCGCCGTTTTTTCCCAACAGTATCCACTCTAGAAAACAGTTTCCCCAAAGGAAAAATGAAAATCTGATCGGATAACCCGAAAATTCCATGGAAAACAAATGAAATAAATCCAGTGCTGATAGGCCTCAACAAAGTGTCAGAGCTCAATTCAGCAAGAACTTACCTTCCATCTGTGGGCAGGGTGGTACCTCCAACAGGTAGAGACCCAGGGGGTCTCAGATGTGCACATTGTTATTAGAGTTGAGGGTCCCAGTCCAAGGCAGTGAGGGCTTTAGCTGAATCTCTGTGGCTCCTCCACTTCTGACAACACCCTCCAGCCAAAGACTGCCAGGAACACACCTGTAGTTGAACAAGGGAGACTACCTACCATGGGGAGCCATGGGGAACCGCAGGACAACTCTGCAAGACCATGTTGGAAAGGACTTATTACAGGATTTGGGCTTGTGTTAGGTGAGTTCAAGGAGGATTCAAGAAAGTGTGGCTTTGCTTCCAGCTGTATCACGTCAGGATGCAGGGATAATTCTTATCTGTTATCTTTTTTTTTTTTTCCCCTTAGTTAAGCAATGACTTTATTTTCTAAATACAAAGACAAACTTATGCAACCAGGGCAGAGGTTGTGTATGATTCGTATTTCCAATTGGGGGGGAGAACACGCTTTGTCTTGTAATAGCGAGTCAGTCGGTGAATTTGGCTCTCAGTTAGAATCAGACGGAATGTAGCATCCTTATCCTTTCTGTTCCTCTCAAGATGCTTTCGAACAGCAACAGCTTTCTTAATTAGATGGTAAAGATCCTCAGGAAGATCAGGAGCAAGTCCTTTGGACTTAAGAATTCTCAAGATTTTATTGCCTGTCACAAAATGTACTTGTGCAACGCCATGTGAGTCTCTAAGGATCACAACGATTTGTGAAGGAGTCAGGCCCTTCTTGGCCAGTTTGTAGATTTGCTCCTTCACGTCGTCAGACGTCAACTTCAGCCAGGTGGGGACACTGTGGCGATAGGGCAAAGCCGACTGGGACAGGCCCTGCCCAGGAGCATGCATGCGACCCATGATGGCAGCGGTCAGGCAGCAAAAAAGAGACCTGTTATTTTAATAACTCTTATCTAGGAGGTGAGAAGAATGAATCTGGGCTAAAGCTGTAATTGCTCTAAAAAAAAAAAAAAAAAAGCAGCAGTTATGAAAGGGAAGAGGGTTGTGTTTGGTCATTTTTGTAGCTTGAACAATGTTCCTGCTTTGCGTTCAGGCACGTTTATGAAATGGTCTTTTTCTAGATCCATGGGTCAAAAAATAGCCTTATCTGACGTTAGTGTCCAGCAAAATTGTTGATGCTCAACAGGACTACATCACAGCTTAGCTGTGGGTGCCAGGCCCAGCTCCTAGCAACCCCAAGGCTCTGAAGGGAGCGTACAGACCAGCTCCCAGCTGTCAGGAGCTGCTTTTCTCTTTTTCACTAACTACACTTGAAAATCAGAATTGGCAACTCCTTTTGGTAGAAAAAGAGCCCCCAGGTCACCAGAGGTCCCACTATTCCTCAATACTTGCATCTGGCCCACCTCACTCATTTACATTCCCCTCTCGCCCTGCAGGCATTGAAATGCGCATCCCCTCAATAAGCAGAGAAGTGAGGCAGGTTGGTATAGGGAAAAGGCAAGACAAGTCACAGCTGGTACCTGGGAAAGAACATGGCCACGAGACCCTGCCTGGAAACCCCTTGCTACTAAATACAAAACTGGAAAGACCCCACCTCAATCCTGGCCAGGAGGTCCCATTTAGAACTCTTTCTGGGGGTCAAGGGGAAACCCTGGATACCATCAAACAACAGGCCTTCCCATTGGCCCCCTGAGAGCTAACAGGTGGGGCAACCAAACAGAACAGCAAACAGCGGGGCCCCTCCCCAACATTAGGATAGAGGAAGAGGAAAATCTTTAAAAAGGCCTAACCGGGGCCCCACATGTGCATCTTACCCTGTAGCACAGCTGCAGCCCATGTCTTGGGTTGTGTACTTATTTCTAGTTTTCTTGTTTCTTAATAAACTCTTTTTTTTAAAGATTTTATTTATTTATTCATTTATCCCCCCCTTGCTGCTTGTGCTCGCTGGGTCAGCCAACCACACCGTGCGGGCGGGCCTGCCTTCACCAGGAGGCCTCGGGAACCGAACCCGGGGCCTCCCATATGGTAAACGGGAGCCCCACTGGTTGAGCCACAGCCGCTTCCCTTAATAAACTCTTTACTCCCTTGCCTACCCTATGGCGTGTCCTTAAATTATTTTATGTGACACAGCCAAGAACCTAGAAGCCCAGAACCCAAGGCATCCGCTAACAGAAGGGACCTACCAAGCCAAGAGATAAGTGACTTGCCTAGGATCCCCCAGTGAACTGGTGGCGGCAGGGTTGAAACTAGAACTCTGGCTCTGCCTTTAGCTTCCCATCCAACAAATCCCCCTGACAGACATTCAGGTAGATTGTTGAATTTTTCTGACGTGTCGTCCTCTAGTGGATGCTGATCAGATCCTATAGAAATACTCCCCACCGTGCTCTCTGGCCACCACTGTGTCCCATCTTCTCTTTCTCTTGGGGCTGGATGCTCTTTTACAGCCGCCAAGCCTCATGACATTATCTGGGAGTCTAAGACCCCTGCTCAGCTGCTCCAGCCATCCTGATACTCTTTTTGCTCCTCAAACACACCCCGCTAGGTCGTGCCTGAGGACCTCCGTGTTTGCCCTCCACCTGGAACTCTCCTCCTTCCCACCGCCACATGACCCGCTTCTTCTAGGCTTCAGCTCAGCATCCCCAAGGGAAACCCGGCCCAAACCCCTCCCCTCTCTGGGCCCGTTTTCTCTACAGTCGCGGGAAGCGCTCAGAGGGCAGAGACCCAACCACTGTTCAGCCCCGGGGCCGCCTCCACCCCGCCACAGGCCTCCAGCCACTGCGCATGCTCTGTACTCAGCGGCCCGCGGTCAGGGGCGGGCCCTTGGCGCGCCTGCGCAGCTGCTCGGCCCCGCTTCCGGGCCCAGCGGGCTCGATGGGGCTGTGAGCCAGTGTCGCTGAGGAGCGGCGGCGAGTGGAGTCTGTCCACCGAGCGGCCTGGCCCGAGGGTCGGGCTCTGGGGTCTTTGGGAGCGGGCCGGAGTCCGCGGAAAGAGCCCGGGATCGCCGCCGCCCGCCATCACCTGACATGTCGGCCGAGGCCTCGGGCCCGGCGGCTGCCGCGGCCCCGACCCTGGAAATCCCTAAGCCCTCGGGTCTTGAGCCTGGCTCGGCCGCCTACGGTCTCAAGCCGCTGACCCCGAACAGCAAGTACGTGAAGCTGAACGTGGGCGGCTCGCTGCACTACACCACGCTGCGCACCCTCACGGGACAGGACACCATGCTCAAGGCCATGTTTAGCGGCCGTGTGGAGGTGCTCACAGACGCTGGAGGTAGGCGCGCCGCCCTCGGTCCGTCCGCCAGACCCCTGGCCTTTACCCCCTACTCTTTCATCACCCAGGCTCCCCGCGCCCCTTCTGACTTCTCACTCCAGCCCCCCACATCCCACCCCATCTCCTCTTTCTCATTCATAATCTCCCTCTGCCCTCAAGCCTTTGCCCATGGCAATAACCAACATTTTATGGGATCCCTAACTTTCCAGGGGCCGTGGGAAGTGATTCAACATGTCATCCTGATTCCACACTCCCCCCCTTCCCGCCCCCCATTCTCTCACCCTTAACTCCGCAGCTCCAACTACTTAGGAGTCAGTCCTGCTGCCAGCACCACCCCTTCCAGACAGCCTTCATCAGTTTCTTCCACCGCCCCTTGCTTTTGTTCATCCCTCTGTCTCAGCACTGCTAGCAGCCAGCCTGGAGGGTTCAGAGATCTTGTCTGTCTCTGTGTTGCCCCTAATACAGGTCTAGAAATCCATCTGTAAATGCAGATTGTTGAAGGGGATGGCTGCTTTGGGTTTGCCAAGAACACCAGAATGGAGGGTGGACAGTTCTCCTTGGCCGGTATACGTTACCTTCTTGGAGTGTTACATTAAGTTTTGGGCCTCATTTCTCCAAGTGGGACATTAAAATGTTTTTGGGGTCAGAGGTGGTGGACAAGGATTGAGAGCAGGAAAATAAAAATTGGGGAGGTGGTGCTCAGCCTTCAAATACCTGAACTGGAAGAAGTCTCTTAGTCAACAAGTATTTGTGAAGTGCTAGGTAGTGCTGCAGATACAGTAGTGAAGGAATCTGACAAGACTCCTACAGAGTTTACATTTTAGGAGTGGGGTGAAGACTAACAAGATTGGTTAGAGGTTGATTGATAAGATATTCTATACGAACTTTTTCATGGTGATAACCTCCTAACTACAGACTTGGAGATAATTATTTCTTTGTGGCTGGAAATGTTAAAAAGAGCCCTATGGGAATGAAGTGGTTTTAAAGGGCTTTTCTTGGGCGTGACAGAGGTTTGGGGCAGCTTGGTATAAAACCTCATTTGCTTCAAGTCCCCCAGCAAAGCCGTCCTTCCTCCCACCTTACCTCTCCCCCACCAGGTTGGGTGCTGATTGACCGGAGCGGCCGTCACTTTGGCACAATCCTCAACTACCTGCGGGACGGGTCCGTGCCACTGCCCGAGAGTACCAGAGAACTGGGGGAGCTACTGGGCGAAGCACGCTACTACCTGGTACAAGGCCTAATTGAGGACTGCCAGCTGGCCCTGCAGGTGAGGGCCCCTCCCTGGCCTCCTGAGTCCCACCCCCATGTCCATTCCCCAGGGAGACCTGCCCCAGCAGGTAGATCTTAAGACAGGAAAAAAGGAAATGTTGGATACTGCCTGGAGAGGTGCCAGGGAATTTGGGGGTACTCTCCTCCATCCCTGCTGCTCAAACAGGGTCCTCCTCACCACCTGACGCCAGGACTAGTGCAGTAGTTAAACAACTGCTCTTTCTGCTACTTGCTGTTCCTGCTATTACACTACCACCCACGTAATTATCCTTATGCACAACCCCAATCTAATCTTTCCTTTGCTCAGAGATCCTATATAGCTCTCAACTGCCACTAAGGGAAAAAAAACTAATTTAATATGGAATATAATGACCTTCGTGATCTTGTCCCATTCGAGGAGGCAGATTGGTTTCTTTCTTTCACTTTTCTTTCTATAAAGCAGTGAAATCCTTTGCTCAAATAACATCTCATATAAGCACAGCTGCTTCCAATAAAACAGGGTTGAGGGTTCCAGAGCCCCACCTGTTAGGCTCCACTTCTACTCAGCAGCAGCTCTTGAGGCCCTTCTGTGGATCCTTTAGGGTTCCAAGGAGCAAAGTTTGGAAAGCACAGCCAGGACATAGGAGTTCAGTGTTAGCTCTGGCACAGCTGAATGAGTGACCTTGGATGAGTCACTTCCTATCTCGGGCATTCTGTCCTCATGTTCCAAAAGATAAGGAAATGAGAGAAAGAACTACAATGTAGTGAGTTTTACATAGAGGCTTTTATTCTGTTCTGTTTTCACAATGTTAAAAATGTTTTTTCTTTTATGATACAGTGGTAATAGGAGATTATGTTTCTTTTTTAATGTCCTTACTTTATACATTAAAAAGTGGCAACTATGAACAGTGCTCTCTTTCCTCGGGGGAAATGTACTGGTTCTTTGTTTTTTTTTTAGAAGGTACTGGGGCTTGAACCTGGGACCACAAAAATGCGAAGCAGGCGCTCAACCACTGAGCTACACCCACTCCCCAATTACTGGTTCTTAAAATCCAAAAGTATACAATCCCTTTGGACAGCATTCAGTTTTTCAAAGTTTTTGACTGCATCCCACAGAGAAAAAGACATACTCATGTGTACATAAATGAGTTTTATAAAACAATGCTTACTTTTAGTGAAATGCACTCTGATATAGTCTTGATTTCTTTTTTTTTTTTTTTTTAATACTGGGTGAAGACCCATTAAACTGACTTTCATGACCCATTAATGGAGTTACCAGTTGCAGTTGGAAAAACACTGAACTGGATGATCTTGGTAGTGCATTCCTGCTCTGCAGCTCTTAGTTTAGCTAATGTCCTTGCATACCCACTGTGTGTCAGGAGCAATTCTGTTCTCTGCTTGACCGTACATCTCGTACTTCTGCTTGACATAAAAAGAAATGTGAAGCAGGTTGGGTGACACATTCCAGGTCTCAGAGTCAGTAAGTGGCAGAGCTTAGGTTCAATCCTAGGTTATCTAGCTCCCAAGTGCAGTGCTTTTTCCTCTGGGCTCCAGCTGCCTCCTTTCCAGGTCTTCAAAGACTCTTCCCATCTCCACTCCGTAGGTCTAGAATTTGCTTGTTTATGTGAGTTTTTGTTTTTGTTTTAAGATTTGGGTACAGTGGATTGGGCTATGTAAATCTTTTCTCTTCGTATTTTATTTTATTTTATTTTATTTTATTTTATTTATTTTATTTTATTTTTTTTTAATTTTATTTTATTTATTTTATTTTATTTTATTTTATTTTATTTTATTTTATTTTTTTATTTTATTTTATTTTATTTTATTTTATTTTATTATTTTCCCTTCATGCCCAATTCCCTTTTCTACTACTCCTCTCCCCATAGACACCCATTCCAATAATTCTGAAGTTTAGATATATATGCTTGGATTACGTTTGTATTCTTGAAAAGCTGAAGCATTGTTTTGTATATGTATGTGTTTTCAATTACCATAAGTGACACTGAGCCGTGGATTGCGTTCTGTTTATTGGTTGTTGTGTTTTTTGTTTTTTTACACTATTTTCAAGATCTATTCATGCTGCTGTACATCTAGTTCTTTGCTTTTAACTGCTGCACAGGAATCTATGTTACACATTCACCACATTCACTTACACATTCCCCTGAGATTAGAAACCTAGATTGCCTTCCAACTTCCCACCCCCATAAACATTGCCGCAGCGAGCATCCTTGTACATGTCTCCTTGTCGGCCTGTGCCAGGATTTCTCATGTTTGTAGCTGGGAGTGGAATTCCAGGATTACAGGGCACATACATTCTGAATTTCATTAAGTAGCATCATTATATTACTCTCCAGATTGGCTGTAGCAGTTTATACTCATTATCAGGAGTGCATAAGGGATCCCATTTCTGCATATCATTGACAACACAGCATCATCTAGCTTTCTGCGTTTGCCAGTCTGATGGGTGTAGAGTGATCTCATTTTAATTTGCATGCCTCTGATTACTAATGAGGTTGAACATCTTTTCATTTACTCACTAGCTTTTTTGGTTTCCCCTTCTATGACTTGCCTATTCATATTCCTCACCAAATTTTCTACTGAGTTTCATGTCTTTTTCTTGTTGCTTTGCAGGAGATCCTTGTGTATTTTTGTTCAGTCTTTCTCAACCAGGGTTCCTAGAGAGAATTAAGCCCTATTGCCCTAAGGTGTCCACTGTACATAATAAATTAACTTTTTTCCTATGCATCTAGAATGGTATTGTCCTCATCTGGCAGGCTACTATGACAAATACCACACAATTGGTTGGCTTAAACAACAAGCATCTATTGTTTCTTGGTTTGGAAGGCTAGGAGTCTAAAATCAAGGCATCAGCAAGGCCATGCTTTCTCCCCAAAGTCTATGGCATTCTGGTGCTGCTTTCTGCAGTCCTTAGGATTCTGGGTTGCATCTCTGCCTCCATCCCATGGTGATGTCCCTCCTCTTCTGATGGCTTTTTTTTTTTTTTTTTTTTTTTTGATCCCTGGCCTGGCTTTTCTTTATGAGGCCTCCAGTAATACAGATTAAGGCCCACCATCATTCAGTTGAGCTGCTCCTAAATAGGATTTTAGAAGATCGTATTTGCAAATGATTTGATGCCTTAATTGATAATACATCTTCAGAAAGGATCCTGGAGTGGATGTGGCTCAAGCCATTGAGCACTCGCCTCCCACACAGGAGATCCTGGGTTCGGTTCCTGGTGCCTTCTGAAAAAAACAAAAACAACAAGCAAAACAAATGAAAAAACCAACTCAGAGAAGCCGATGTGGCTCAGTGGTTAAGTGCCCGCTTCCCACATTTGAGGTCCCGGCTTCAATCTCCAACCCCTGGTACCTCAAAAAAAAAAAAAAAAAAGAGGATCCTGTTGACAAATGGGGTTCATACCCACAGGAGCATAGATTAAGGACATGTCTTTTGTTGAGATGCATGATTTCATCTACCACAGGGACTAGTTACCTACTATCCTTGGGAGAGTTGAAAAAATACTCTCTCAAATTACTTGCCTGCTTGACACTCAGCTGAGGAGCTTCTGCTGAGAAAGGCTCTTCTAGATAATAATTTCTATTCCTTTTTAGATGTTGCAAATATTTTCTCTTAGAATGCCACTTGACACCTGTGCTATCCTGTTGCTGAACAGAAATCTTTGATTTTTTAAAAATTACAAATAACCATTTATCTTTTTTATTATCTTAAAGCAGTACATATGCATTGCAAAAATGTAGAAAACACAGATAATAAAAAAACCCACCATATATCCTTCTAGTTCCTTTCCTATGTATGTATGTATTTTTTGCAAAATACAATCATGTTGTATGTGATGTTTTGTAATCTGCTTTTTTGTTATTGTTGATTGCTATCTTTACACCTCAATAAAATGTTATCTAACATCTAGGCCATACTCAAATTTCTCTAGTTGTTCCGGAAATGTCTTTTATGGCTGATTTATCTAAACCAGGACCAATCTGGACCCTCATTTGGTATCTGGTTGTTATGTACCGTAAGTCTCTCCCAACCTAAACCAGCCCCTTTTTTCTAATGTACTGACTTGTTAAAAAGACCACCAGTTGTCCACCATTTGTATTTGACTGTTAGTTTCCTCATGGTTTCATTTGTTTTTTTACTCTACCCTAGGCTTCCCTGAATTTCCTCCAAACTTGAAGTTAGATTTAAAGACTTGATATTAAACATTTTTTGCTAGACTACATTTCAGGTAGTGTTACGTATTTCATAGTGTGTCACATTGAGATACCCATAATATTGCTAATATGACCCATTATTTGTGATACTCATAATTGCTCACTGGGTTCAGTGATGGCATTTGGATCCCTCCTTTGTAGTTACATTTCCTTGTTGCCAGCTATAAAGTAATCTGTGTGGTGTGATTTGGGCACTATATGGATGTCATTATATGGTGTCAACCACACACCAGTTGATAATCCTTAATAACTGTTTATATTTTATATTATTGAGGTTGTAGAAAAGCTGTTATAATCCTATCATTCCTTCAATATTATGTGGTAGTATTTGTTAGTCATGCTTTCCATTACCAGCAGGAGAAACTCTTGATATTAATGCAGTCAGACCCCTGAATATTTTTTGCCTAATGGTGTATTCTTTTGAAGTCTTGTACTGTTTTATCTTTCAGATATAGGTCTTTTAATCAAAATGGAATTCGCTTTTATAAGTGCGAATTACAAAGGGATTTAACCCTTATTTTGACCTCTGTATAGTGACATCTTGGACACCGTCTGGTAGTTGGTGTCCAAGATGGCCACCAGCGGTTCTTGCCTCCTGGTATTGAGACCCTTGTAAACGCCCCCTCCCACACTGAAGAGGCCTGACTTATGCAGCCAGCAGGATATTGCCAAAATGGTGGTGTGTGACTTCCAAAGCTAGGTCACAAAAGATAAGCTTCCACCTTGCTTTCTCATGCCTCACTCACTCTGGGGGAAGCCTGCCTACCATGTTTTGAGGACAGTTGAGCAGTCCTAGGGAGAAGTCTACTTGGTGAGGAACTGAGAACTTCTGCCAAGAGCCAGCACAAACTTGCTGGCCATATGAGTGAACCAGCTCAGAAGCAGATCTCCAGGCTCAGTCCAGTCCTCAGATGACTTGCCTCCCTGATCATCATTTTGACTGCAACTTAATGAGAGACCCGAGCCAGGACCATCCAGGAGGGCCAATTCCAAATTCCTGGTCCACAGAAATTGTGTAAGATAATAAATGCTTATTTTTGTTTTAAGCTGCTAAGTTTGGAGTAATTCGTTACACAGCAATAGATAATATTTTTGGTATCTGAAATGGAGTTCTGCCATGACCAAATCCTAAAATTTGGGAGTGGCTTTAGAGATGAGAAGTGGGCAGAAACTGGAGGGACTTTGAGGAGAGTTAGTGGAGAGTCTCCTAATAGAAATCTGATGCCTTTGAGGAGGCTGCAGGTGAGGGATTGAAGAACAATGAGAAGGAGCAGATGTGGCTCAAGCAGTTAGATTCCCGCCTCCCACACGGGAGGTCCCATGTTCAGTTCCCATTGCCTCCCAAAGAAGACGGGCTGATACAACAAGCAGGGAGCAGATGTGGCTCAAGCGGTTGGGCACCCGCCGCCCACAAGAGGTCCCTGGTTCGGTTCCCAGTGCCACCTCCTAAAGACGCCGAGCAGACACACGAGGGAGCCTTGGGGGGGCGGGGGCGGGGAGGGATAAAGAACAATGAGGAAAACGTTATGGGAAACTGGTAGAAAGAGGATCTTTGTTATGTAGTGGCTGGAAGTTTAGCAACAGTGTCACCTGCAGTAATGTAGAAAGTAGAAAACTTTCCTAATGAACTGGGTGATCTAGCTGAGGAGGTTTACAAGCAGAATGTTGAAGGTGCCACCTGGTTTCTTGTTGCTTATAGTAAAATGGGAGGAGAGAGGGGAAGCTAAATGAAACACAGTTGAACAAAAAGGAGCCAGGACTTGCTAGGTTTGAAAATTCCCAGCCTTTCGAGATAACAAAAGATGCTAAAATTAACAAATGGCTTCCCAGGTCAGATTAAATATAGGACATTCTCAGGAAAACATGATCTAATAATGAAACTGAGGATGTGATTGTAAAATCCTTTGTTAAAGATCTCAGAAATGGCCATGAAGAAGCCTCAGAAAGCTATTCCACCATAATAAGCCTTCTCAGAATCTTAAGGGTATTGCCCCTCAGCTGTCTCAGCACAAGCTCAAGGTAGAGAAGGACTTATCTCCAGAGATTTGTGGGTGTGCGTTTTAACTAATGAAGTGAACTCCAGTAAGATTCATAAGGTACCCATTAAGTTTTTAAGAAAATTATGATTGCCAGAATGCTGCCAGCTTGGACTGAAAGGGACAGAGACAGAGCAAAAGGAGAAAAGGCTTTTGGCCCCCAAACTTCTAGCAGGATGAGAGCTGCAAATGTGGATTACCTTTCACAGAAAAGAAAGGATGACTCAGGACCGAGCCAAGATCCATGGAGCATCATTCCTGGACAGGGGTAGGAATCAAGGGACTTACAATATTTGTCCAACTGGATTTCAGAATTGCTATGGCCAAGTGACTCCTGTGTGCCTTCTGTTTTTCCCCAGTCTGAACAAGAGTGTACAAAGTGGTCAGCCTGTGCCTGTCCCACCATTGTAGATTGCGTGTGTGGAGGCAGATAACTTGTCTTTTGAATTCATAAGCCTTCAGGTCAAAAGGAAATATAGGGAAACCAGTGTAGCTCAGTGGTTGTGCGCTGGCTTCCCACATGAGGTTCCAGGTTCAATCCCCAGCCCTGGTACCCCCTCCCCCCAAAAAAAAGGAACTGTACCTCAGGAAAATATAGTTAAGAAACTACATCCAAGGAGCCTCCTTCCCACCTGGACCTGATTTAAATGACAAGATTCTGATTACCAATCTGCTGCTGTAATGGGATGAGACCTTTGGGGACCTTTGGGGGTAAAGGTGAGTGTCTTTGTGAATCAATGGGGGCGAGCGGGTAGGTGGTGGGGTCAGCCTCTAAGGCAACCTGCAATGATTCTTGCCTCCTTGGAGTCATTCTCTTGGGCAGTGTAGTCTTCACCAATGCATAGGGCTGACTTCTGTAGCCAGTAGGATATTGAAGAAATGATGGTGTGGGACTTCTGAAGCTAGGTCATCAAAGACATTGGCGTCTCCACCTTGTTCACATTGGGACTGCTTGCTCTGGGGAAGCCAGCTGCCGAGTCCTGAGGACACTCGAGTAACCCCATAGGGAGGTTGCAATGGCAGGGATCAGATGCTTCTTGCCAACAGCCGACATGAACTCACCAGCCACATGAATGAGCTTTTCAAAAACGGATCCTCCAACCTTCAGATCTTGACTGCAACCTTGCCTGTGAACTCCATGCCAGAACCTCCTAGCTAAGCAATTCCTGAATTCCCGACCCGTAGAATTTGGGAGGTGGTAAGTATTGTCGATTTAAGCTGCTAAGCAGCCATCTATAACTAGTACACAGTCTGTACTTTCCTTTCTGGTTTGTGTCCTCATTATAAATATCCAGTTCTCAAATACGCTTGATCTGTTTCTGAGCCCTTTATTCTGTTCCATTTGTTTCTATACCAGAACCACACAGTTTTTATTATGGCTTTGTAATATATCTTAATATCTGGTAGGGTCAGTGTCTCTCCTCCTTTTTAAAAATTGACCTAAATAATTATAGGCTTTTATTCTTCCCTGTTAATTTGAGAATAAACCCTACAAGCTTCTTTAAAAAATCCATATTGATTTTAGAAGAAGTCTTAAGAGTTTTTCCAAAAAGTCTTTGGGAATTTGTATTAGAATTGCCTTAGGTTAGGTGAGGTTTTGTCATGAAGATTCTAGGGGAAGAGAATGAAGCCCATGTGTCTGGTCCTTCCTGATTCTGCCTGCAACCTTTTCCCAACCAGGTTCATTCATTCATAGATATTTATTGAGTATGTATTAGGCACTTCCTCTGTAGGTGGGACGAGACCATAAGCAAATATACCAAAAAATGAGAAAATGAACTGGTCATGTGAAAGGGAGGAAGCAGAGGAGCCTGCTTTAGCCAGGGAGCTTAGGGAGGAGGACTGGCACCCGCCCCGGAGGCACCACTTGAGCTGAGATCCAACTATAAGAAGGATCTAGCCATGCTAAGCACTGGGTAAGGAACGTTCTAGACGGGGCAACAGCGAAGGACCTGGAGGGCTGCAACCTGGGTCGTGAAGGAGCAGGCAGCCAGTGGGGCTGGGGCCCAGCCATCCGAGGTGGGGGGTGGTAGGAGACAAGGTCAGAGAAGCAGGACCCTGCAGAGTGGATCGGGAGCTTGGAATCTGGACTCTTCCTCCCTGTGAGCAACAGGCAGCTTTGGAAGGCTCTCAAGTGGGGGACTGGCCTTTGGTTATGCTAACCACCTTCCGCTTCTTCCCCAGCAAAAAAGGGAGAACCTGTCCCCGCTGTGCTTCATCCCCACGGTGACATCTCCCCGGGAGGAGCAGCAGCTCCTGGCCAGCACCTCCAAGGTGAGGCCCCTGAGCCCTGTAGGGTGGAGGCAGCGAAGCCTCTCCCTGCAGCCTGAGCCCCAACCTTCTCTGTCCTCTCTCCCCCCACAGCCCGTGGTGAAGCTCCTGCACAACCGCAGTAACAACAAGTACTCCTACACCAGGTGACCACTGGGGGTGGGGGTGGGTGCCACGGGCGGAATCCTGGGATCAAGCACAGCCCTGCTCCTGACCCAGGGGAGGGCTGTGGCCACAAAGAGGGACTAAAAGAATGCCTGCAAATCCCAGCTCTGCCCTTGCTCCCTGGGTAATGTGAGCAGGTCATTTTCGCTTTGGAGCTTCAGTAAACTGGGACCCAGGTATTAAGTGATATTAACTGACATAGTCCTCACAGTCGTTGGAGGCAGGTACAGTCATGTCTCCATTTTACAGATGAGGTTGAGGCACTACCAGGTAAATGAACCTGCAGTAACCATAGTGATCGAGCCAGGACTCCAGGTCAGGCAGCCTGGCTCCAGGGCCTACACCAGTAGCAGCTCTCCTCCCTCAGCCTGGCCCCGGGGGGGGGGCAGAAGCTCCCAGCTAGGCCCCAACCCCCCCGGGCAGGGCCAGAATGCAGGGAGTCTGGGCCCCTATCCTGGGGAGCAGAGGGAGGGAAGCCAGTGGCGCTGAGGCCTCCTGGCCCCTTGGTCCCCAGCACATCTGATGACAACCTACTAAAAAACATCGAGCTGTTTGACAAACTGGCCCTGCGCTTCCACGGGCGACTGCTCTTCCTCAAGGATGTTCTAGGGGACGAGATCTGCTGCTGGTCTTTCTACGGGCAGGGCCGCAAAATCGCCGAGGTGTGCTGCACCTCCATTGTCTATGCCACGGAGAAGAAGCAGACCAAGGTCAGAAGGGATTCAAGGCCTGCCTGGTCTGGGAGGGGCATGGCGGCGGGCAAGACCAGGACTCCTGACAAAGGCAGCTCAGCAGATAAGGCAGAGGAAGGAGACGGGAGCTGGGGCTCTGGGGGCTTGGCCACGTAACCTGAGGCAAGTCACCTAGCCTCCGTGGGTCTCCATGGGTCTCCATTTCTCCATTTGTGAAATGAGGGTGTTGGATTAGAGTGGGCTTCTTAATCTAGGGCCACTGCATGGGTTTCCAGCTATCTGCGATCCCCTGAAATGGTATGCAGGCTTGGGAGTGCATGCATTTTTCTATGCAGAGTGGTCCCTGACCCACAATAGGTTCTTAAAACTTCCGGGCCAGATGGTCCCTTAGGACACACTGTAAGTCCTTAACGAGGCATTCATCAGCAAATGCTTCACAGGCACCTACTCTGTGCTGAGCACTGCTCAAGACTGGCTGAAACCCAGATGAAGGCAGTGCCGATCTCACCAGCCAGGTCCCTTCTGGCCTTGATATGAGGACTTGCTTCATTCAGATTGACCAGAATTCTTGCAAGTCTCTAAGCACCTGGTGCTATTTCACACCTCCCTGCCTTTGCACACAAATGTGCCTTTCTTCTTGGAATTAATTTTTCCTGGTTTCTGTCTGCTGCATGAACTCATCCTTAATCTTTAAGAGTCAAACCAAGCTCTGCGTTCTTTGGGACACCTCTGCTTATGAACTTTGAACCCAACCACCCCAACTCCCTTCCTGGCTAAATACAGTATCTGTTGTAGCCTTGCAGGGGTTGCTTCTGCAGCAGGGTGTTGGCTTCTTGTGGGCAGGGCTGTGTCTTTTTCTTTCCTGTCTCCCTAGCACTAGGCCAGCCCGTCACACAGAGGAGGCTAGGAAACGTTTCTTGAATGCATGAATGGATGGATGGATGCATGCATGAGTGAATGATTGAACGAACGAAGAACCCAGCTTCCAAGAAGCTTCTCTGTGATTGGGGAGAACAGAAGATAAACCAATCATTAGAATAAAGCTGGTTAAGAGGTATGTTAGTTGTATGTTCCCAAGGCCACATGACAGGCAACCCCCCAATCACCTCTTCAACATCCCTTTCTACTCTCCCCTTTTATCCGTCTATCAGTTCCACCAGCCTCCTGGCTAGTCTTCACATAATACACCAAGCACGCTCCCACCCAGAGCATTTGTACTTTTGCCTTTTTCCTACTGCTCTTTCTCTAGCTCTCCACCTGGCTCCCTCCCTTCCCTCCGTGGTTTTTGGCCACATGTTACCTTCTCATCAAGGCCTCCCCTGAACTCCCCTTTAAATTTGCCACACTCGCAGCCCTGGCCATCCCACCCACTTTCCCTGCTATGTTCTTCTCCATAACATTTATCATCGTCTGATTCACTGTACATCTTCAGTGTGTGCCTGTGTCCTCTCCCTAGAATATAAACTTCCTGAGGGGGAGGGATTCTGTGTGTTGGGCTCACCACTGTATTCCCAAGGCCTAGAGCATTCGTGCTGTCATTTGTCAAATGAAAGAATCTGCCCAGAAACATGGCGGCACATAACTCTGCCTGACTTCAGAGCTGGGCCTCTTTGCCAAGTCAGGAAGCTGCAGAGAGGACAGTCCAGGCCAAAGAGCCAGTGACTGCACAGGCTAAAAGAGGTGCCTGCGTAGGCGCACTTGGGCGAGGGGGCTGGCCCTGTGTGATGGGGCCGGAGGGTAGGAGCTGGGGCTTGCTGGGCCTTTTGCAGGTGGAGTTCCCAGAGGCCCGGATCTTTGAGGAGACCCTGAACATCCTCATCTATGAGACTCCCCGCGGCCCAGACCCAGCGCTCCTGGAGGCCACAGGGGGCGCAGCTGGAGGTGGCGGGGCGGGCCGAGGGGAGGACGAGGAGAACCGAGAGCATCGCGTCCGCAGGATCCACGTCCGGCGCCACATCACCCACGACGAGCGTCCTCATGGCCAACAGATTGTCTTCAAGGACTGACCTCTGACCCCTCCCTGCCTACTCCTGCCCCTGGGGCGCAGTCCCTCTCCCTCTTCTCTTCCATCCCCAGCCTTTTGCCCCGGCTCTGCTGGCCAAGCCGTGGGTCTTCCTTCTGCCCTGCCCCGCATGGTACAGTACCGTCTACTTCAGGCATTTCCCAGCCGTCCCCACCTCACTGCTAACAACACGGTACATTCCGGCCGCCCCTCAGTCCAAGCCCTGCAGAAGCCCTGCACTCATCCGCTCGCCCCATTCTGGTCCTGCTCTTTCCTTCGCAGGCAGGTTGAGAATGATTTTGAATTCCCTTGCTCTCTTCCCAGTCCATTGTACATGCCAGAGTGTCAGCCCAGCCCTCCTAATAGCACCCACCACGTGCTGAGCCACCCTCCCACCACTGCGCAGGGTGGTTTGCCTCCCTCCTCCTTCCCCCACCGGTCCACCCCCCTTAACTTTGTACTAGGCTGGCCGGGGCCTGCACCAGCTCAGCTATCTTCTCAGTCTGTTTCATATTATTTATTATTTTAATTTTTTATTAAATTATTGAAATAAAGTTGAGTTGAGGGTCTGGTTTTGGCTCCCAGGGTGAGGTACAGAGAGATGGCTTATGTTCATGAGGTTCTGGGCTACTTAGATGGGAAGAAACATGAGCCCCTGCCCCAACCCTCTGCCTGGGCTTGGTAGCAGGGAAGGAAGAAGCCGGAAGCTAAGAGAGGATTCAAAATCTGTATTTCAGTGTGTGCTGGCTCCTGTTGCCCTTCAGGCCCCATCCCATCCCTGCCGTGAAGAGAGAAAGTTCTGGCTTCTCAAGCTGTCTGTCACTGAGGGCAGCATCTCTCCTGCCCGGGGGGTGGAAGGGATCTTCAAGGATCTGGTGCAAAGACAAAGTCGAGGGCCTGGCGCTCTGCCCCAGCCACATTAGGGTGCCAAAGGTCCACGATGAAGACCACTCGAGGCCCATCTTCAGGGGCACCTAGGACACATACAGAGACAGGAGAGCAGCTGACATGAATGTCTTAGATGCCGGGAAAACTCACCAAATACTCATAAAAGCAAACAGCAGGGATGTCCGAGGCACTGTTCTAGTCCTCTATATGTATCAGCTCCTCATCAGCAAAACAAACTGAGTGAGCAGATGTGGCTCAAGTGGTTGAGCACCTGCCTCCCACACAGGAGGTCCCAGGTTGGGTTGCCGGTGCCTCCTGAAAAAAAAACAAGCTAAACAAATGAAAAAACCAACTCAGAGAAACCAATGTGGCTCAGTGGTTAAGCCATAATTATCCTCATTTTAGACAAAATAACAGACCCAGGGAGGTTAGGTAACTTGCCCAAGGTCACACAGCTAATAGAGCTGGGGCAGAGACCCAGGCAGTGCCGATGCAAGGTCCTGTGCTGTTAGCCGCTTTGCTGCACACCTCCATTAACTTACTTAAGCCTTGCCATCACCTGACCAAGAAGGCAGTTGCCGCATTTCACGGGTGATTGGAGAGGTCATATGACTTGTTCAAGGTCATGCAGTTGGGAAACTGTTGGGTCAGGACAGGAAGCCAGTGGGGCCTGATTCTGCAGCCCTCTGGTCTCTTCCCCTGGCAGGAGGTGGACTCCGTTACCGTTATGAGCCACCGTGTGCAGAAAGGAGTCATCCACCAGTAGACAGTGCCCCTCAGCCCAGCACTGGGGCTCTCCGCCGACTACCAGCTCACAGCCAGGAGGAATCTTCAGGCCTGTGGGAAGAGACACAGGCATCCAACACCCCAGCTCCTGCCCAGGGGGCTCACCCCATTTAGCCAGCAAGCATATCCGAGAATCTGATAAATGCCAGGTTCTATGGTGGACCCCTCCTTGCTCTCTGGAAGGTGACTAGAGTATAATTACAATACAGTACTGGGTGAAAGAAGTGCTGAGAGATGGGGGAAATGCAGTGGAAAGCACAATATGTTCTGTTAGAAAAGGGAAGACTTCATTTAGGAAGTGACATCTCCAGGGCTTCCTGACAACTGAACCCAAGAACCTACTCCATGCTAGTCCCCGTCTTCCTACAAGGTAAAAGGGATGGGTGTGACTCCATCCTGCCCACCCAGGACCACGTGGTCAGGTGCTGTGAGAAAACTGAGCAGCCAGCTCAACTGATGGGGAATAGGAAGGCAGCCCAGAGAAGGCATGGCACTTGAAAATTTGAGTCCTGATGGCTGAGCAGGAGTTTTCCAGGAGGTGAAAAGGGGGGAAAGGCACTCTAGACAGAGTACAGGATGTGCCTGGCATCTGCCAGAATCTGCCAGAAGGTCTTCACGATTAGAACACAGAGGGAGGGGGGGTGGAGGGAAAAGAGGGAGATGAGAAGGACCTGGACTTGACCCTGATGGGCAGTGGACCCCAAAACATAGGACACATCCAACTTACAGCCCAGAAGATGATTTTAGGTGAAACGAGGCCATGGTATTAAATAGCCATCAGAAAAGTGTTTCCTTTTCCATTTTCTTTCACTCTTCAGAACATTGAAAAGAAAATCTCAGTTTGATGTGAACACAACTTTAACACCCTACGAACAATCCCTTTTCAACTTGGAGAGTGAAGGCTTCAGGCTCAGAGAGACAAGAGTGTTCAGGTGGAGTTTTCAAAGCTTTCTCTTTTTTCAAGTTTAAATTTGTTATGAGTACTTTCTGTTGGGGGCAAGTAATACTGGTTATCAAGTACAATTGCTCTACAGTCCCTTGAAATAAATAAGTAAAATAAAACAAAACAAAAAACCAGAGAAGTCGAAGGAAAGAAACATAGGACGAGGGTAAATGGCTATGGCGAAGCTGATGAAGGTGGTTTGCAGATAAGGAAGTTCGTGAAATGCTGTGGGCAGGAGTCAAGGAAGGATTTCTGGGAAGAGAGGCACGGTGGGAACCACAGGATAGAAAGCTCTGGAGGCAGAAAAGAGGGTCAAGGAAGTTGTCTGTAGGCAGCATCGACTTACCTAGATGGCATCTGACCCGGGCATTGGTGGGCCCACAGCGGCCCTCAAGCCGGGCCCCAGGCAGGAGGACAGAAAAGCCAGCACTGCCGAAGGTGTTGGCGCTCAAAAAGCTCCGCAGCCCCCTCAGTGCCCGGTAGGCCCCTGGGCACCGGCGGCAGTTGCTGGGTTGGCACCGGCCTGCCTGGTACAGCAGGAGCTGGTAGCACCCAGGGGCCAGGGCCAGGGACCAGCCCCGAGGCAGCGGGGTCGTCCCTGAGAAGTCCCAGCTCACAGCCCCAAAGTCCCGCAAGATTGCTGGGAAGCTGCTCTCCAGCAGCTCCACATCGTGCCGCTGGGCATCCCGCAGCACAAACGGGGCCGAGGGCAGGTCTGGCAGGAAAAGCAAACCCGGGCGCTGAATGCCCAGGGCCCCTGGCCCGCCCCCGGGGCTGGCACCCCCCTGAGCCGCCCGCCTTACCCTGCCCAGCCCAGCCCAGGAGTAGCGCCTGGCATAGGCGCGCAGCCGCCGGCTCACTAGGCCTTCCATCCTGGGTCCTTCCCCAGGCTCCCCAGGGCTCCCTGGGCCTGGCCTGCCAGCCCCAGAGCACCCCCCAGGCGCACCACTGACACCCCCAGCCCGGCTCCCAGTCCCTAGGGGCTGCAAGTCTTGGGAGCCCAGGCGGTAGCAGTACCAGAGGAAAAGGGAAGTGAGGGCTCCCAGGAGCAGGGTAAGGGCAGAGGAGGCCAGGGGCAGTGGCCAGGGGGGCACAGTGGGCAGGGGGGCCTGGGCCAAGAGGCCTGGGGCACCTCCCAGGCCCCAGTTGCCCTGTTCCCCCAGCTCTCCCCTGGTCCCTCCCATGATGGCACCCTGGTTTCCCCCTGGGCTGTTTCCCTTCCACATTCCCAGGCTTGGTTCTCTCTCTCCTTCTGGGGTCCCCTCTCTGTGTTTCTCCCTCCCTTCTCCCCCTCTCGTCCTTCCGTCGTGTACCCCTAATTCCCTTTTCCCTTTCTTTCTCTCTCCTCTCCTTTCTCTTTCTCCTGCTTATTTCTCCTTCCAACTGTCCTCTTCCTTCCTCCCCTCCCTCCCCCTTCTCTATCCTTCCTGCAGTCTCTTCTCTCTCCCCCTCTCCTCTCCTCCTCTCTCCTTCCCTTTCCTTCTAGCTTCCCAGGACAGCGGTGCCCACCCCACCTGGACCCGCAGCCCGAGGCACCCGTAGCCTGCCTTCGTCCGCGGCGGCTTCTCTTTCCTTCCTCTGCCCTCTCTCCTTTCTGCCCTGGCTTCTCTCTGAACCCGGCCCTCCGGTCCTGCTCTCTAGCTCCCTCTCTCCCACCCGCTCCTTCCTTGGCTCCCACTCACCCTGACGTCACCCCTCCCCGCCGCCCCCTCAACTCCGCCACTCCCGCCCGCGTCCAGTGGCAGCTGCAACTCAGGCTGGGGAGGGGGGTCGCCTCCGGATTTGCAGCCGGCCCTGGCCAGGACCGGACGCCACGTGGTGGCAGGGGGCACTGCGCCAACCTCCAGCCACCCCGCAATGCGAAAAGGAGGGGCGGGGCCTGGAGGCGGGGGCGGGGCCAGGCCCGGGATGGAGCGAGGGCGCGCCGTGACCCACAGGGAGGGCGCTCGGAAGCTGGGGAGCCGGGACTCCGTGGCCTGTCTGTCGGTCCGCCAGTCCCTCGATCGGTCGGCCTGAGACTCCCCTGCCCCTCAGCCTTCACAAGAGCAGGCCCCCGGCGGGAGACTGGACGACAGTGACAGCGGCTTCGGCCAATCGCCCGCAGAGCGGGCGGGGCCGGGGGCGGGGCCGGCCCAGGCGGGGCCCAGGGGAGCTGTCCGCGCGCTGGTGGTACTGAAACATACGCTCTCCGCCCGCGGTGTGAGCGAGCCCAGGAGAGAAAACCCGAGTTGAAACCTCCTGGCAGCTGGCCGGCGGCATGTTGTCTGTGAGAGGAAGGTTCTCTCCTCCCCAGGCACTGCTCGTCATTCCTTAGACGTCTCAAAACCAGGGAAACTCGTCCTTCTCCTACGGGAGGGGGAGGCCCCTTCCATCTGTGAAAGGGAAGTCCCCTGGGGGGTCCGGACGTGAGGAGGGGGCATATTGGGAGACCAAGCAGGTGTGGACCCAGCTGTGCAGCCCCCCGGCGCTCTGGGAAGCGGAAATTCAGATTCCAGATGTGCAGGAATGGTGAGGAGCTGGAGAAACGCAATTGCTGCTGGGGCCAGAGACTTTCCCTTGCTTCCCCTAGGGGCGGTGGGAGTAGGATTACGATTCTCGCTCATCTGGTCCCTCCTTCTTCCCTCTGCACTTCCTCCTCCCATCCCTCAACCACCACCCCCCAAAAATAAATCCCAGGCCCCTCCCCTCGCCCGTCCCCAGGATCTGACGTGGACTCGACACCTTTCTCCGCTTCTCCCTCCCGCAGCCCCAGTGCCCGAGCTTCGACTCGCCCGGTTCCGCAACCCCCTCCCCTCCCCGTCCGAGGCCCGCTGGAGCCCAGGAGGGACGCTCCCGATCCCCGACCCCACCCCAGGCCCTCAGAAGCCGCCTTGCCCCTCCCCACTCTTCTAGCTCGGGATCCAGCCAGCTCGGTGGACCCAGGTGCCCGAGAGCGACCCGGGCGACCCGGCCCTTTCGGCCCGATCAGCTCCACCCCCTGCAGCCGGAGCCGCGCCCCCCTCTACCACGGACCCGGGAGCAAAGGACAGAGAAGGCTGGGCAAAGGGGGAGGGTCCAGGCACCCCCAAGCTCCATCCTGCCCTTCCATCCCAAGGGGCACAGGAATTGTCTTCTTTCACTGACCCCTAGCAGGGAAAAAAAATTAAAGGGAAAGATAAAAGGAGACGGAGGAAAGGTGGCAGCGAAGAAAGCCCAGAGGAGAGAAATAGGGGTGAGTCGCCATGGGGATCCCCAGGGCCCAGCACCCGCTGCCTCCCAAGCTGCTGTTCCTAATTCTGCTGAGCTGTCCCTGGATTCAGGGTAAGGACATGGGGGTATTGGGGGGGGGTGGGCCCCGGGACGGCCCCCAGCGGGGTCCTCAGCCCTCCTTTCTCCAAACATCCTTGGTCTTGCGAGCCTGCGGGGGAGGGGAGTGGCACAGAGGACCGGGAAGACGCAAGCCAAGGCTTTCCAGCTTGTTCCCGGATGCCTTAGCCCCCATCGTAAAGTGATGGGAAAATGAACGAGGGGAGCTCTTAGCAGCGTCTTCGGGGTTAAATCCAGGAAAGAGGGATGGGGAAGTTGGGGGAAGGTCTGCGGAGGCGGCAGCAGCACGCGGGGTACCTAGGTCGGGAGATGGAGGTGCTGGGAGAGACGCCAGGCACTGCACACACAAATGCTCTTGGACATATGAACAAAGACAGATGGACAGGGGCAAGGCTCAGACACCAGCTATTGAATCCCCCATTCTGACCCTCAGCCAGACTCCAGGCAAGGCGGTAGAGACTGCAGAAAACATGAGAGAGAGTCAGACACATACACACACACACAGGACAGCCACGCTGCAGAGACCAACCCAGGGAGAAAGCTGGGGCACTGCGGAAGCGAGGGCTAGGAGGTGCTGCCAGCCCCACCGCAGAGCCCAGGGTCAGGGGGAGAGCGCATTGAGGTGAAAATGAAGGCAGAACTGCTGTCCCTTCCCTGCTTTAATGGCGCTGTCCAGGGACCCTAATGTCAAGATGATCACTGAAGGCCCACACAGCCTGGGGGGCCAAGGGGTGTGGGAGGGGCAGGAGTGGGAGAGGCAGCTGGGAACTGCTCCCTTAATCTTGGCTCTCAGCCCAGCTTGGGACCCTCTGAGCCCCTGCAGGCCCAGCTGACTGAGTGAGGGAGGAAGAGCTCTGAAAAGGATGGTTCTGAAGAAGGAAGGGGTAGGGGCAGGAGGGGAGATTGCTTACACAACTTCACCTCCTAGGTCTGCCCCTGAAGGAGGAAGAAGCACTGCCAGAGCCTGGAAGTGAGACCCCCACAGTGGCCTCCAAGGCCCTGGCCGAGCTGCTCCATGGGGCCCTGCTAAGGAGGAGCCCAGAGGAGATGGGCTACCTGCCAGGTGAGGCCCCCAGCATGGCAGGAGTGAAAGAGGGAGAGGCATTGGTTCAGGAAGATGGGGAGCCAGGCTAAGGAAGAGAAGGCAGGAGAGACTGCAGAGGGGGCGAGACTCCCACACTCTCCTGAAAGGCCGGTGAAATTCCTAGTGACAGTCGGAGAGAGCATGAGACCAGTCAGAGAACCAGAGAAACAGACAGGATCATCAAGGGACAGAGACAGAAAAACACGCAAAGAAAGACAGATGGAAACTCAGAGAACCAAACAGATTCAGAGGAATGAGAGGTGGGAGGCAGGAGAGAGAGAGGAATATGGAGACTGGCAGCTCTAGAGCCACAGAATCAGAGACAGAAGACTATAAAAGAGAGAAGTAGAGTTCCTGAGCGAGCAAAAGAGAGAGACATAGGGCAGAGAGGAAGGGGTAACCAGGAGATAGAGCTGGACCTAAATGGGATAGAGGGGCTCAAGGAGACAGCAAGGTGGAGGGGCCGGGGTGGAGAGGGGGAGGGGAAGAGAAGGGTGGAGAGCGAAGTTGTGGAAACCTTGGGGTGGGGGGGGGGGAGGGAGGTGAGGTGTTTGGGTGAGGATGGCCTTGTGGGGGAGGTCTTTTGGGTTCAGTGGGGGACCTCCAGTTTCCCCAGCCCTGATCCCTGGCTTCCCTTGCACTGTCCCAGGATTGGCTCTGGACCCCACCCCAGCAGCCCCTCCAGCCGGCCAGACTCTTGTAGCACCCTCCCTGCCACGGGCCACTGAGCCAGGGACAGGACCTTTGACCACAGCCGTGACCCCTAAGGGGGTCAGGGGGGCGGGCCCCACCGCACCCGAGCTGCTGACCCCGCCCCCAGGAACTACAGCCCCGCCCCTTCCCGGCCCCGCCTCTCCAGGCCCACCCCTCGGACCTGAGGGAGGGGAGGAAGAGACCACGACAACCATCATCACCACCACCACTGTCACCACCACGGTGACAAGCCCAGGTGAGGCTCTTGAAAGAAAATGGGGGTAGTGTCAAGAGCTCGGATGTCGGAGAGGAAGATTCTGGGTCAGGATGGGGAAGAGGCTGCTGAGAACATGTGGAAGAAAGGGCTCTGGGTACAGATGGGAGAGGGGCTTCTGGCTAATAATAATAAAGGCTAACATTTATATGCCTCACTATTAGGTGTTTTATCTATATTACAGCTGTGGACAGGCATGCTGGGCACAGGTGGGAGAGGGGGCACGGGATAAAGATGGTGAGGGGCCCCCAGAGTTGCATGGCTGGGAGAGCAAGAACACAGGGGTTCGCTCAACCCCAGCCACTTATGTCCCTTTAGTTCTGTGTAACAACAACATCTCTGAGGCTGAAGGGTATGTGGAGTCTCCAGATTTGGGGAGCACCGCCAGCCGCACCTTGGGGCTCCTGGACTGCACCTACAGCATCCACGTCTACCCCGGCTACGGCATTGAGATCCAGGTACCTGGCCCCAAGCATCTGTCTGTGAAACTTCCCAGTCCTGCCCTCTGGGGCCAGGGCTGTGCATACCTTCGGCCCACCCTAGGAGCCAGAGTCCCTAGGCTTTGTGCCCCCACCTTCTCAGGACCCCCACCCTCTTGGGGTGATGGTCTCGAAGGCTCTCCTAGAGCTCTCAGCTTGGCTCCCATCTCCGTGGTTCCTGGGCCACTGCGTCAGGGGAAAGGGAAGGCAGTCGGCGGGCAGTAGTGGCCTACCGTGGCTGACCGGCCCTGGTGGGCCTGTGGCGGGTCTCTCTAGGTGCAGACGCTGAACCTGTCTCGGGAGGAGGAACTGCTGGTGCTGGCTGGCGGGGGGTCCCTGGGCCTGGCCCCCAGACTCCTGGCCAACTCCTCCATGCTGGGAGAAGGACAGGTCCTTCGGAGCCCAACCAACCGCCTGCTCCTGCACTTCCAGAGCCCGCGGGCCCCGCGGGGCGGCGGCTTCAGGATCCACTATCAGGGTGAGGGGCCTGGGGAGCTGGTGGAAGGGCAGAGGCCTCTGGGGGGAGAGCTCTGGGGTCTCTCCCAACACTGAGAGCTGCTGGGGGCTTTTCCTCCTGCCCAGGGCCCTGGGGGGATCAGAACCCTCAGAGGAGAGCTGTGCACACTGGTCTCAGCCACTCAAGGGCCTTCGGATTGACACATCCAAATGGCAATGCATCCATTTGAGTGCCTACATTGTACCGGGGCCAGTATTCGCCTCGGGGAGAAGAGTCAACAAGCCAGGTGTAAACCCTGTTTCAAGGAACTCAGCAGCGTCTAGGGAGGAATACATCCAAGAAACTGGGATGGTTACAGTTTAATAGATAAAGACTATGATGGAGGAAACCCAGGCAGGGGGGACAAACAAAGGGACCTAGATTTCTCCCAAGGGAGTGAGGGAAACCTTCTTAGAGGAGGTGGTGTCTCAGCTGGAACCTAAAGGATGGGTTAGCCAGGGAAAGGAGGGGAGAGAGGGCATGAAGGAGGAAGGTGTCTGGGTGGACCAGAAAGCACCATCCTAAGACTCAGAGAGAAGAAAACTATGACACCTTGAGCAGTTTTGAAGTAATTCAGCATGAAAGACAAAATTGTCCTAGCTGTGGGACCTTGACAAAGTTACTTAACCTCTCTGTGCCTCATGATCTCATCTGGACCATGGGGCCTGTGATGTCTACGTCAAGGTAATATTTGGATGATCAAATGAGTTAGTGCCTGTCAAGAGCTTAAAACAGTGCCTGATACTCTGAGAGCTCAAAAAATGTCAGTTATTGCTCTCTAGTGAAAGCAGAAAGGGGTGCGGAGAAGCGGGCTAAGAGCCTCAGTGAGGACTTTCAGATGACTTTCTCCTGCAGGTGAGGGGGAGGCATTTGGAAATGTCTGAGGCATTAAGAGAGTGACAGTCTTAGATTTTTGACCGGGAAAGCTCCTTCTGATGCCTGGGGTCAGGGGAAGGGCACAGATCCATTGATTGTGCGTTCGTGAGCGCCTGCCCACAGACAACCTACACACACGTGCACACTTGTCCCCACCTGCGTGAACGAGCGCCTTCCCGCGGTGCCAGTGGAGGTTGGAGGCACAGGGCCCAGCCCACGCTCCCTATTCAGTGCTGCCTTCCGATGCTCCTCAAAATCGGAGCTGTGTGTCTAGCCAGTGGCCCCTTCACATCCCTTCACAGCCTCACCCAGCTCCCTGGACCCAGTTCCCCTCCATCCAGAGAGCTCTGCTGACCCCAGGTCCCTTTTGCAGACCTTATCCAGGACACAACCTGCGTCCCTTTCTCATGACCTCTCTAGCCTCCCCCTCCTGCCTCTCCTGAGCCCTTCACCCAGGGCCTACCCCAAGGGCTCATGTGTGCAAGGTGGAGAGACCAGAGGGGGTGGGCATGTGCATAGTGGCAGTGGGCCTGGTTGGTGGGGAGCAAGGGCAGTCCCTGAGGGCCCAGGGCCCGACTGGACTTTGGATATCACAGAATGGCTCTCCATTGGCTCCTTTAAGCAGCCACTTCCCCAGGGCATTGAAAAATAGGACTCCTTGGCGGCTAAGTGGAACATTTGGGGAAGCAGAGCTATTGCATAAATCGTCATTCATTGCCTGCCTCAGTCTTCCCTGCTTTGTGGCTCCCCCAGGAGCTCTTGGGACCCAGGGCCTGTTTAAGCCCTTCCCAACCTGCATGACCTAGTCCTGAGTGGCCTCATTAGCTTCTCTGAAAGGCCAAAGGCCTCCTCACTCCAAATCCAGCAAACTTTCCCAGTTACAAAGCCCTCTCACCAACTCATTTCTTTTGCTTCTCACAGCAACCCTGGGGAGTGGCCATTGTCATCTCCATCTCTCAGATGAGCAAAAGACCCAAAGGTTATGTGGGTTGCTCAGCTACCTGCAAATCCATTGCAGAGCTGGAAATCAGATTCCCAAGACTCTGGCTCCAAGTCAGTCATTCACTGAGGCTGAGGGGCAGGCTACGGACATTTTCCCAGCATCTTCTATCTGCCAGGTGCTTTGTGTCTTTCTTTTATTTAATTTTTAGGCCAATCCCCAGTGGTAGGAATTATTACTGCCATTTACCGGTGAGAGGCCCCTAGATGTGAAATCCCCCGTTCAAGGTCATAGAGCTAATAAGCTCTGCAGCTAGGAGTGCAATGCAGGTCTGCCTGATTCCCAGTCCAGAGTTCTCGGCTCTGTTCCACATGGCCTCTGGGCTGCTGCAATTGATCAGCTGGGCTCGGTTTTTAGGAGACAAAATTAGGAAGGCTTGGTCCAGTCTCGTGGGCAAGCCAGATGTCTAACCTCGGTGGTGGCAACACACAGTGGTCTATGTGATGGCAAACTTGTGCGTGTGGG
The DNA here is from genome assembly GCA_026826555.1 of Tolypeutes matacus. NCBI lineage: Eukaryota > Metazoa > Chordata > Mammalia > Cingulata > Chlamyphoridae > Tolypeutes > Tolypeutes matacus. The sequence continues at coordinate 1,388,545 of JAKSZT010054368.1, read as the reverse complement.
ATTGGGTACAAGCAAGGGAGGGGAGGTGTCAGGAAGGCTTCCTGGCAGAGGTGGTACTTAAGTTACTTCTTGAAGGATAAGAAAGGGGGAGGAGAGGGCCTTCCAGGTGAGGGTGATGGTGTGAGCAAAGGATGGAGGTGGGATCACAAGGAAGGATGAAATTGTGTTGCGTAGGATATATGGGTCATAAGTGCTGGGAACAGAAGCTGGAAGTGCCGGCTGGTGCCAGCTATAGAAAAATCTTGAATGTCATTCAAGGCATTCCCACTTGATTCAGTTGGACACAGAGAGCAATTACAGAGATTGCCATTTATGTAAATCACTGCATTCTAGAAAGTTGTTTGGGCTCCCCATTAGCAAGGGCTGGGCCCGTTTTTGTTTTTGTTTTTTTTAACCTCTATCTTCTCAGGGCTCAGCCCAGGAAATGCTGGTTGAATTTTTTAAATGAGGGACAGGTTTCCTAGAAAATCACTCAGGGCTAGAGAGTCTGCGAAAGTAAAAGCCCAAGCAAGCTGGTAGCTCCCAGGGCCTCTGCTAACTGGAGCCTGCCCTTCCTATACGACCAGGATTGATTGTACTTCTTTCAGGAAGTCTTTTTTGATGAGCTCTGCCTGGTTCTGAAACATAGGTGCCCAGATCTCTGTCAGGATCAAGTTCAGAGTTCATCATTTACCACCAAGTCACTTTCTATTTATTCATTTTATCCCATCTGATTTCGCAAGAATTTCAGGGGTCTTACAAAAAGAATATAAGCAATACAATTGTATAGAATAATTTAGAACAAAAATGGCAACAGAAATGCTTATTAAAGTTGAAAAAATAGAATGTGGATGTGCAGACCATTGTAGCTAAGAATGAGCCTCAATCTGGTTCTGAGCTTCCTGGCAGCCAGTGCAAAAAGGGAGATTACTCAGTGCAAGAAAGGAGAAAACAACCAGTTCTTCCAGGAAAACAACCAGTTCTTCCAGGAAAGCAAAGCTATCCCTAGCACTTCACTTCCACCGCAGATTCATTTAGAGAGCATTGAGTATTAAGGTCTTTAGTGATCAAATAGTCAAAGTTCCTACTGGAGTTTCATGGCTTCCTCGGATGAAAGCTGAGGGAATAATACCACAGTGCTCCTCAGTGGAGGAAGGCCTGTGTGTATGGAGAGAAGCTAAATGCTATGAGGCACATAATTACTTGGAGCCTCAATTTCCACATCTGGAAAATGGGTCAAATGTTCCTTCTCTGCCTCCCTCAAAAGCATGGAGCGAACTCACTTTGGAAGATGAAAAAGGTCTGCAAATACTATTTGTTATTATCAGCGCTGGACTCGGGTTCAGAGTGGTTAGTTGGTTCGCCTGCAGCCACACAACAAATGAATGCTGGGGTCCAGAATAACTTCTCTGAGGTACCTTGTCTGTAAAATGGGGACCAAAGTGGGAAGATTATAAAGATCAGTGGAGAAAAGAGATGTTGAGATGACATCTTTGGGAAGCGAGGTGCTCACACGACAGGTTCTTATTCTTCAGTGTCGACTCTAGTGTGGAGCCAGCTCGTGTCCCTGTGGAATGGAGGGAGGGGAAGAAACACTGGGGGATATGGGAGAGGGAATAGCCTGGGAAAACACGTCCTCCTTCTCCCTGCTCTGGCGGGTCCAGCCTACCTCCTGAGCTGCGGCTTCCCTCCCCGGCCGGCCCACGGGGATGTGAGTGTGATGGACCTGCACCCTGGGGGCACCGCCACCTTCCACTGTGACTCAGGCTACCAGCTGCAGGGTGAGGAGACCCTCATCTGCCTCAATGGCACCCGACCAGCCTGGAGCAGTGAACCACCCAGCTGCATGGGTGAGTCTTTTGCTGCCAAGGAGGGAAAGGAGGATATTTCTGTCCTGGTTGACCCCATTGGGAGGGTCCTATTTGAGGGTCTCCATCTTTGGGGAAAACACATCCTGAAGGGTTTTCTACCCTGAAGAGTCCCTATCCTGGGGACTCCATCTGGAGTTCTTTATACCGAGAGTCTCTAGCCTTGGCGGGTCTCCATCTTGGGATATCCCACTTGGAGGGTTTTCATATGGGGAGTCACCATTCTGGGGATCCCTTCTTTAGGGCAGTCCTCATCGGAGGGGGAAATCATTCTTCAGGTCTGGAGGGTCTCCATCCTGTAGGGCCTTCATTCTGGGGATCCCCAAAACTGAAGTCTCCATCCAAGGTGTCCCCATCTGTGAAGGCATCATTTATCATTTTAGCAACCTCTCCCTCCTGGGGGGTGCCCATCCTGTTTTTTTTTTTTTTTTTTTTTTTAAGGAGGTACCGGGGAATGAACCTGGGACCTCATACATGAGAAGCAGGTCCTCAACCACTGAGCTACAACCACTCCGCCCACCCTGGGGTTGTTCCTATTCCAGGGCTGGCTCCCCTCCTGGGTGGTGGCCTGGAGAAGGTTCTGTCCTCTGGGGTGAGCCTGTGGGGCAAGAGGCCGTCTCTGAGCCAGGCCCAGCTAAGCTGTGGCCACCAGAGCTCTGATGATGGGCCTGAGAAGGGCTAAGACTCCAAGGAGACGTATGGTTCTGCCGGCCTCACCCTGTCTCTCCCCCTCCACACACAGCATCCTGCGGGGGCACCGTCCACAATGCCACCTTGGGCCGCATCGTATCCCCTGAGCCAGGGGGAGCTGCAGGACCCAACCTCACGTGCCGCTGGGTCATCGAAGCAGCCGAGGGACGCCGGCTGCACTTGCACTTCGAAAGGGTCTCTCTGGATGAGGACAATGACCGGTGAGGGTCTGGGCAGTGTGGAAGCTGCCGTGGGGTGGACCCCGGTTGGGATATGTGTCCAATGCAGTTTAGTTCTTACCCTTCCTCAGGCAGTAAAGCTGTGCAACCTTAGGCAAGTCACTTAATGCCTCTGGGCCTCTGTCCTCATCTGTAGAATGGAGATAATAGTCCTTGAGGTTTGTGGGGATAAATGAACTCAGATATGTAAAGTGCTTACAGGGGTGCCTGACAGTCAGTAAGCATCAGGAAAGTGCCACCGTCATTAGTATTCTTTATCTAACAAACTGGACTGGTGCCACTACTTGCTATGTGATCTTGGCCAAGTTACTTGATCTTCCAGGGCCTCAGTCTCCCCTTCTATAAAATGAGGAATAATAATGGGTATCCACCTCAAGGATTCTTGTGAGAATTATACGAGATAAAATGTGTAAAGGACCTGGAAAGAGTGCATGGCACATAGTTAATGTTTCATCATCATAGCCATAGTCAGTTAGGAGACCTCCTGGCCCCTTCTCTGTCCCTCCCAGGCTGATGGTACGCTCAGGGGGTGGTCCCCTATCCCCTGTGATCTATGACTCCGACATGGATGATGTCCCAGAGCGGGGTCTCATCAGTGACGCCCAGTCGCTCTATGTGGAGCTGCTTTCAGAGACACCTGCCAATCCCTTGCTGCTGAGCCTCCGATTCGAAGGTAACTGTCCCTGTCCCAGTCCTAAGCCCCACACCCAACCCCCAGCACGGGCTCCCACCTTGCTCATCTCTGTGTTCAGATCCCTGAAACCTGAGTTACCGCCAACCCCCAAGCCACAAAGCCCCTTCCTATGATCCCTCTACTTCCCTGAGGTGGACGTCCCTATTTAAGCTAGAATACAGGTAGCTGAAGAAGAAAGCCACAGAAACAAAGAAAAATCGAATACAATAAAGGTAGCCTGTGGTCAGGAGGGAGAAAGCTGTGTTTTCTCAGAGGAGGTGAAGGTCATTTCCTGCTGGGAGGCCAGTGATCAGGGGAGAACAGGCTTTTGAGCTGGGCCTTTAAGTATGGAGAGTGTTTTAAAAGAGAGAGACTGGGGGTCGGATGTGGCTCAACTGGTTGGGCGTCCGTCTCCCATATGGAGGGACCCGGGTTCGATCCCCAGGACCTCCCGGTAAAAAAAAAAAAAGAGAGAGAGAGAGACTGGGGCACGGCATCTCAGAGAGAAGGAACGGAGTGAGCAAATGTGAGGAAGCGGAGAAGTGCCTGGTATGTTTGGGAAACAGAATTTCAGTGTCTGGAGCAGAGGCTTTGTGCAAACAGCAGCAGGAGAGAGACAAGGAAAGTGAAATGCTTAGAGATGGGTGAGGCTAGTTCTGTGTATGGATCATAGGAGAAATGTAATTGGCACCAGGCCCTAACGGGTGGGTAGGATTTTTACACAAAGTGAAATAGGCCAGGGGATCTGTGAAAATCAATTGCGGGATAGATTCTGAGAGTGTTAAAACCTTTTAGTTGGGAGTTCCGGGTTTTGAGACCTGGCTTCTAGGTTGTGGACCACTGCTGCACTGTGAGCTTCCACGTCCCCATCTTCATGAGACGCACCTGAGTCTTACCTCACAGGTAACTTTGCAGCTAAGGTGTGATCAGGTGGACAAAAACTAAAATATCCTACAAGTGTTCATGTTTCCTAACTTTATCCAAAGTCGTATCTGAGTAGCTTTGGCCTCAGCCGCATTTCGGATTCTAGCCCCAGCTTGGATAACCAGAGATGATCAGAAGCTGAGAGTTGGTTTTGAGGACTCACACAAGCCAGTTCTCCAAAGGCACTCACTTTGTAGTGGCCTGGACACGACACAGATCTGTGGCTGGGAATCAAGCAATCTGGGTTCGAGGACTGATTCTGCCACTTCCCTGCTGTGGGACCTTGGGCTTTTGTCTGTGGACCTCAGTTTCCTCTTCTGTAGGCTGCTGGCTGGGATTTCACTAGCCCAGGGGATTCCCTTCAGGACCCTGGAGGGAACATAGGAATGTGTGAAGCAGGAACGTTGGGGATTTTTGCAAAGTAGAGAATGAAAGCTAAGCCCAAGTGCATTCAATTTTCAAAAAGCCCACTGAGTGACCAAAGGACATTTGCGCTGAGCCCAAAGGCCCCTGCTGTGGTCCCTTAAGACCTGCCGTGAGGCCAGTCCTGGCACTTAGTTTCTGTGATGGGCTCCTCCCTAGCATTTGAGGAGGATCGCTGCTTCGCTCCCTTCCTGGCACATGGCAACATCACCACCACGGACCCCGAGTACCGCCCAGGGGCGCTGGTCACCTTCTCGTGCCTCCCAGGATATGCCCTGGAGCCCCCCGGCCCCCCGAATGCCATCGAATGTGTGGATCCCACAGAACCCCATTGGAATGACACAGAGCCAGCCTGCAAGGGTGAGCGCCCCCATCCCCAGGGAGTCCTTTGTCTAAACTACCCCCCCCAACTGGGGGTCTTAGGAGGCCATTCAGGAGGGACACCTCCATATTCGAGCCACATCAACCCAGGCCTCAGGCAAATCCCGGTCTCTTTTGGAGGCCCAGTTTTCAGAGCTGAATAATTGGTGAGCTTGTTACAGGAATCAGGGGTCACAAACCCAAGTGTCTTCAAGAGCCAGAGTTTGGTTGAGTGAAGACATGGATGGTGGTGATGGGTGGGCTGGAGCGCGGGTGGGGTTCATTAAGAGCAGCGCTGGGGACTGGGCACAGCAGGACCCAGGAGTGGCAAGAAACAGGTGGATAACAGATCACAGGACATGCGTGAAGCGGGCCGCTGGGAGGGTGAGGACTGTGCTGAATGGAGCCTGGAGCCCTGAATCTGAGCCCCTTCTACTGCAGCCATGTGTGGAGGGGAGCTGTCCGAGCCAGCCGGTGTGGTCCTCTCTCCTGACTGGCCCCAGAGCTACAGCCCGGGCCAGGACTGCGTGTGGGGCCTGCACGTCCAGGAGGAGAAGCGCATCTTGCTCCAAGTCGAGATGTATGTCGGGGTCCTGCAGAGGGTGCCGCGGGTGGGCTCGGCCACACACAGCCCGCATTCTGAGCTGCTCTTGTATCTACCAGGATGGGAGAATATCTGGTCTGATCAAAGAGGAGATCAGTCAGTTAGGCCTGGGTTCAAATCACTTATTAGCCAGATGACTCTGGACAAGTAAATGGGGCCAAGACAGCCTTCTTCCAGGGCTGCTGTGGAAAGGGGGGCCAGGCCAGGTGTCTCATGCTTTGGCGCTGTGTGGGGTGGGAATTGGGCTGCCCCTGAAGCAATTTCTAGGGCCCCAAGGGTGAGCTGGTTCTAGGCCCCAAGCATGAGCTGGTCCTGTGAGTGGGCGGAACCAGAAGTGGGCGTGGCCAAAGAGCACCGTGCTCAGGCTGGGCCTCGAGTTGTGCGGGGTGGTCCTGAGCCTGGCCTGTGACTGTGCGGGGCTGGGCTGGGGAGCCGGTAGAGATGGAGGAGAGGTGGGGAGGGGGTAGAGCTAGTGACGAGCAGGGCTGGGGATTGGGCAGCAGGGCCTGGGAAGGAGCCCGGAGCAGGTGGCCCCTGAAGGGTCACGCGAAGAGAAGCCCCTGATGGATTAAAGCCTGGCCAGGGGGGTGCGGGGCAGGGGGAGAAGGGAGCAGGGCAGGGGCTGGGCAGCACCGGGTGGGAGAGGCCAGCGGAAGCGCCGCCCCCACATCTGGCCTCTCCCCCTGCAGCCTGAACGTGCGTGAAGGGGACATGCTGACGCTGTTCGACGGGGACGGGCCCAGCGCCCGAGTCCTGGCCCAGCTGCGGGGACCTCAGCCTCGCCGTCGCCTCCTCTCCTCCGGGCCCGACCTCACGCTGCAGTTCCAGGCACCGCCCGGGCCCCCAAACCCGGGCCTGGGCCAGGGCTTCGTGCTGCACTTCAAGGGTACGGTGTGGGGGGGGAGCCTAGGGTCCCGAGATGGGCGGGGGCCCGCAGGCTGGAGATCTCGGGAGGGGCACGGGGCAGCCCCCCAACCCGCCGTCCCTCCCCTGCAGAGGTCCCGCGGAACGACACGTGCCCCGAGCTGCCACCCCCGGAGTGGGGCTGGAGGACGGCGTCCCACGGAGACCTGATCCGGGGCACGGTGCTCACTTACCAGTGCGAGCCCGGCTACGAGCTGCTCGGGTCCGACATTCTCACCTGCCAGTGGGACCTTTCCTGGAGCGCTGCGCCGCCCGCCTGCCAAAAGAGTGAGCCGGGCCCCTCTCCTGTCCCCGCCTTCGTCCCGTGGGGGTTCCATCCTTCTCTCTGGGCCCCGCCCCTATGCCCTTGGGGCTCCCCTCTCCAATCCATGCCCTGCAACTGTCCCCTCCTGGGCGGCGTTCCCATCTGTCCCGGACTGCGACCCTCTCTGTTCCACTCTTCCAGACTCTGTCCCCATTTCTTCTGGGTCCCATCTCATCCTTTTAAGGCCCAGCTCTCATCCTGCCCCTGCCTGGCCTGATTCCTGCCCTCCACTCAGGGCTCGGACCTGGGGTCCCCCTAGACCGGGATCCTTCAACCTTGGCACCACCCTTTACGGTCTAGACCCTGCTCCAAGCTTTGACCTTCTGGGGCGTCCCTGCGCCAAGGCCACAGTTTGTCGGAGCATTTGATTCAGTTACCGCTGTCACTGAAGCCCTGTGCTCGGTTGGGGTTATGCGGAGGGGGACAGATATTAAACAGTGGTACCTGCTGGGTCATTTCTGCCATGTACTTGACTGTGAGCCTCGGCTTCTCTGGCTTCCCTGTGCAGTGAAGCAGGGTTAGGGGATTGTTGCCATGCCTCGTGCGGGCCCACAGTCATCGTGGCAGCTGCCGTAAGTCTGAGGAAGGGCTGGAGGAAGAGGGGTGACTTGATTCTCTCAAGTGCGGTGCAGGAGGTTTCACGGAGCGCGAGACTCCTGAAGGAGCAGGGCCTGCCAACAGGGTGGGTTGTGTGTCTTCCACGTGGTCCCTGGGGGCAGTGGTGGGACCCACAGGGAGAAATTTCAAGGAGCCAGATTTGAGCTGGACTCAAGGGAGACTTTTGAGTTGACCCAGCCGAGGAAGTAGTGAGCTCCCCATCCCTGGAGGGATTCACAGGCTGTCAGGCCCCGGAGGGGCTGAAAGTTCTCAGCTGGCCCAGCTGCTTCTTGTCTCAGGGGAGGGAACAAGCTGAGGCTAGGGAATGAGCCCACCCAAGGCGGCACCTTGACATTGAGCCTGAAGCTGAACTGAGACCCAAGCCTCCTGACTCTGAGTCCAGTGCTCCATGGCAGTGACGTTGAGTAGGTCCCAGCTCTGCCACTCCCTGACTGAGGGACTGTGGGCCAGTCATTTGAGCTCCGAGCTCTGTCAGAGGGAGATACCAGTGACATTGACCTCTTGGTATCATGAGAGTGAAATGTTATGTTTGCACAGTGCTTAGCAGCGTGGCTGGCACAGGTTAGATGCAAAAAAACCAAAAAACAAAAAACATCCAAAAGGCTGTGATGGTGACTGTCCCACAACAGAGCCAGCAGGCAGGTAGTGTAAATGGGGTACGTGGGTATGTGGGCTGAGCATGAAAGGAATGATGGGAGAGGAGGACCGTGCCCCCTCTTAAGAAAGCTCACAAAAAAAAAAAAAAAAAAAAAAAAAAAAAGCTCACCCTGCTGGTATTTGATTAGTTTGCTCTGGATGCTTAAATATTTTGAAGGTTTCCCTTCAGGATGGGGACCCTCTGGTCACCCCAACTATCCTATTTTCCAGAAAAAAACTGAAATAGAAAATGTCCTGACTTTTGAGTTTTTCCCACCCTGGTTCTCTTCATTCTGAGCAAATGGTGGGAAGTGGGGGTGGAGCTCAGAGAAGGCCCAGGGCTCGGGTCGCTCCAGCCCTAAGCTTCTGGGGGAGCCCCAGAGGAACTGAGGCCCCAGCTGCCCCTGACCTTGCCCTCCCACCAACAGTCATGACATGTGCTGACCCCGGGGAGATCACCAACGGGCACCGCACTGCCTCAGACGCCGGCTTCCCTGTGGGCTCCCATGTCCAGTACCGCTGTCTGCCTGGGTACAGCCTGGAGGGGGCGGCCGTCCTCACCTGCTACAGCCGAGACACGGGCACGCCCAAGTGGAGCGACCGGGTCCCCAAGTGTGCCCGTGAGTCTGGGGGATGCCCCGGGAAGGTGGCGAGGTGACTCCAGGGCGGTCCCATCTGCCAGCATCGGGCTTGCTCGGCAGCGTGGCTGGCACGTGACGGACACTCACCTCATCCCCCACCCCACAGTGAAGTACGAGCCCTGCCTGAACCCCGGGGTTCCAGAGAATGGCTACCAGACGTTATACAAGCACCACTACCAGGCGGGCGAGTCCCTGCGCTTCTTCTGCTACGAGGGCTTCGAGCTCATCGGCGAGGTCACCATCACCTGTGTGCCTGGCCACCCCTCGCAGTGGACCAGCCAGCCCCCGCTCTGCAAAGGTGCTTGGGCAGCAGGGCAGGAGGGAGGAGGGCATATCGGCATCTGGGAGTGACAGGGCTGGCAGAGTCAGGTGGCAAATGCCAAATCAATGGGGCACCCTGCCGTGCGCCCCACTCACCTGTGAGCTGTAACCTCACAGGCGCTTCTAGAAGTCGGGGTCATGGAATTATCCTAAGGCATGTAGTAGAAGGGGCCTTGCTCCGGAAGTCCCCTGCCCTGTCTGGATAGGCCTCAGTTTCCCTATCTGTGACAAATTCTAAAGACCTGGCTGGCTCAGGACCCCTGAAATTTTAGGGCTCGGGAGAAGGAGGAAGAAGACCCTGCCTACTCCCCTCCTCTCACACCAAGGGAAGGACAAAGTTTAGGTTGAGCAGAGGGCAGAGAGGACCAGGCCGCCCAGCCCAGCCCCACCGGGCTCCCAGGCCGCTACCCACCCTCCTTCCCCTCCCTGGCTCAGACCCCGTCCCCCTCCCCCTCCTCTCCCTGCAGTGGCCTATGAGGAGCTCCTGGACAACCGAAAACTGGAAGGTCAGTGAGGGCACAGGTGGAGAACCAGGCCCCGGCCGGGTCGGGAGGGAGAGGCAGAGGCCGTGGGCAGGAGGCCAGGCCCTGGATGGGTGAGGCCCAGGGCTCAGGGCTCAGGGTAGGAGGTCGGGCCCAGCCCCTGATCATGGGCCTCTTCTCTCCCCCAGTGACCCAGACTACTGACCCGTCCCGGCAGCTGGAGGGGGGGAACCTGGCCTTGGCCATCCTGCTACCCCTAGGCTTGGTCATTGTCCTCGGCAGTGGCGTTTACGTGTACTACACCAAGTGAGTAGCCCCATTGGGGAGCCACTGCCGGGGCAGACCTCCGGCCTGCCTGGCTCAGGAGCCTGGGGGTGAGGGGAGCTCTGAGGCTCACCTGTTGAAAAGGTCCTCTATCCTCTCCCTTTCCCAGGCTGCAGGGAAAATCCCTCTTCGGCTTCTCGGGCTCCCATTCCTACAGCCCCATCACTGTGGAGTCAGACTTCAGCAATCCACTGTATGAAGCTGGGGTGAGCCTCTCCCCTATCCCTGGAGGGGCCCACAGTTCTCTGCACTTCTCAGGGGTCTCTGTAATCTTTGATTTGGAAATTTCAAATTCAGCTGCCCACAAAGGCCACATCAATGAGCAAAGCAAGTCAAATGGGCAATAGGGAGTGGTGAGGACTGTGGTTAATTGGAGAACTTGTATCCCACAGATAGGATGCAGCTTTATCCTATAGACACAACTGCCAGATCTTCCAGTTGTTCAAGACAATCCAGAAAGTCAGATTTTTCCATGATTTTAAGACATCGTAGGATGAACCAAACACAACATTGGCCAGATTTAGCCCCATCCCCACCCCAAGCCCTCCAAGGCCCCAATGATCAGTGCTACTTTGAAACCTCAGAGTGTTTCCTCCACCTTTTGGCTACTTCTTCCCATTTTTTTTGCCCCATTACACACCGGGAACTGAGCCCTTCTTTCTGTCTCCAGGATACAAGGGAATATGAAGTTTCCATATGATCCTCAAGAGCAAGGCTTCAGGACCCAGGATGCCCCCCCTCGTCCCCCCCATTCCGGGCAGGGGAGAATACAGGACCCGGTCCCCAATTCCAGGCTCCCCTCCTCCCTGCCGTGTAAATAGTCTCCCGGCCCCACAAGAGGGCTTTGATGGCCCTGGAGACCCTTTGGTAAATAAACCAGCATCCTGCTGCCCAAAGCCTCTTCTCAGTTGCCAAACCAGGGGCCTGCCCTCACCCTCCGTGCCCATCACCGGCTTTTGGACCCTGGGTGGGAAACTCATCTCCACTGCAATCCTCCAGCCCAGGACACCCCACAGGGACTGCCCCAGCACCTTGAGAGCTCCACTGTTCCCTTGGCCACAGAGGCTCTGCTTCTCCCAGATGCCCTGGCCCCAGGCCCAACTCCTGTGTCTCGGAGGGTCAGAAGAAGATGAAGAGCTGGGACAAGGCCCCTGCCCCCTTCCTACCACTCCCCAACCCCCAACCTCTCCACCTTTGCTTCTGGATTTTTGTTTTTGAACAATAAACTGAAAATCACCATTTGTAACTGGGCTAGTGGGGTGTGGGGAGGTGGTGGTGGTGATGGTGGCCTCTCTGGAGAGAGAGGGCTGGGGAAAGGGGAACAATTTGGAAGATGGAAATTCCAAACTAGGCACAGGGCAACGTCCAAGGGGCTGGCCAGGGATCAAAAAGCCTGGCTGTAGGCTCTGTGTTTTTAGACAACTATCATCAGCTGCCTCTCCAACAGGGCTTGAAGTTTCTAGGCTCTTCTATCAGGGAAACAGCTGACAGGAGTTTCCCTTCTATCACTGTTTGGCAGGTGACAAGCAGCTCTCCATGTATCTCACAACCAGGTTACCTAAAATTCCACCCCCTTCCAAGTGTTGTTTTTTTTTTTTTTTTTTTTTTTGGCATTTTAAGCTTATCTGCACTTACATTTCTATGAAGTATTGCTCAGATTTACCGCATTTCAGAAACGATGGGCTTGTCTCATACCCTTGGGCAGCCTTTTCTACTTTATCCACATTTGAATGCTCTAAGGACTTCCTGGCCTGTTTGTCTCAAATGCCTTTCTTCAGATTAACTGAATTTTGCTCAAACTTTTATATTTAAATATGATTTAAAAATTTTAGGGCACTCGAAAGGATGCTGAAATACTCAAGGGGGTTGAATTTTAAGTGGACATGAGCCAGATTCCTCTTGCTAGCTTAAGTTTTCTGTCTTCTGGGCCAGTCCCGGGTCTGAGCACCTTCAACGCGTGATGCATTTTAAGCCCTACAAGGACCCTTGGCAGGCAAGACCAATTTCTAATTCTCATTTTTCAGATAAGGCAACTGAGGCTCAGAGGTGCAAACTGACTATTTCAGAGGCTCCAATAAGTGGCTGAGCTGGGATTTAAATGCAAACTCTACAAAGTCCATTCGCTGCCTTCTGGCTAGCAGTGGGCCTGCCGTGGCCCCACAGGGATGAGGCCATGGCTCAGGTTCCTCAGCACCGATGATGGTAGCAGAGGGAACCTCTCGGAGGCCAGGGTGGGCCCTTCCAGATGCCAAGTGCCTAGATCCTAAGTGCTGGAGCTTGGCTAACAGGCTGGGTTCGGAACCATGAGCTTGCACCTGCGGCCTGAATTAAAACCATTCTAAGACCCTGCCTCTTCCAGCATCCACATCAGGGCGAGGGGGCAGGGGGAGGCACTCCTGCCTCTCCACCCCAGGAAACGCTGCCTTCCACAGAAGCCACACCGGGACACTGCCTGAGTTGGGGGGAGGAGAGGATCCCTGTCTCTTTATTAAAGGCTTTGATTTGTGGTAGTGTCCATGTTGACTGAGGGTGGAGCGCTGAAGGATGGTTCTGGAACACTTTGGAGTTTTCAAGGGTGATGCTGCTCATAACCAGGAGTACCTCCAAAACTAAGGTGGTCAACAAGTTGTGAAAGAGGAACTCTGAGGCATGTTCTAGAGGGACAAAATGGAGGGGGGGGCGCAGAAGAGGCCAAGAGCAGCACCAGAGTGAGTCGGGATCATCCTCCAGATGTCAAGTTGCTAGGCAGAGCTCCCTAGAAAAGAATAAGAGCCTCTGACCCTTCACACAGACCCCAGGGTCATGTCTTTCTATCCTTCCATCCTTCATCCATCCATCCAAACTCCATCCCCCATCCATTCACCTACCCATTCACCTATCATTTCCTTACACTCATCCATTCAACATTCCCATCCATCCATCCAATCATCTACCCCAACTATCCATTTACTCATCTACCCACCCACTCATCTCTATTCCGTCCAATCCCCCATCCCCCATTTAAACTCCTTAACACTATTTTGTTAACTGCTGTACTCCAACCCCTAGAGCAGTGCTGACACATAGTAAGTGCTTAATAAGTGTTCAATAAATGTATCTATCCATTTATCCATCCACCGACTTACCTACCCCCATCACTTACCCATTTCCCCCACCCAACATTTTGACCACACACAATGCCCCACAATTCATGGATCCATGTTCTTTCTTGAGGATGAGGAAGGAAAGACTCCTGGGACCACTGGGGATGGCAGGTGGATGAGGGGAAGGCATTAGCTCAGGATGAAATCCTCAATCAAGTGCCAGTTGGGAAGGAGGGAGAAACTACAATCTACGCAGAAGGTGCCCTCACAGAGCATCTTGTCCAAAGCTCAGTGTTGACAGACAGGGAGGTAGGAAGGCAACGTGCCCAGGACCAACTATCAAGGCAGGACTCGGCCCTGGGCTTTGCTGCCACTTCAAGCTGTTTCCCACACCAAGGCCAACCGAGAGCGACAATGTCCCAAAGAGACTAGCAAGTCAGCTCTTCGAGAACAAGGGCAGTAGCTTTTCTCAGCTGTATTTTGCCTTGGGTCTTGGTAATGAACCCTCGAAGTAGAGGCCCGGGCAGAAAAATGTCTCTTCCGCGACCTGGTGGGGCAGGCATGTAGTAGAAACAAGAAAAATTTGCTGCCTTCACAAACTCCTTGCTCCTCCTCTGCCCACCCCTCACCCGGAGATGTTCTCCAGGGCTCCATCTTCTTTCTCGTGCTGCACCACCCCCACTCCCACCCCATCCTGCACACCCTTCAACTGCCAGGGGTCTCCTGATGCTCCAGACCCCTCCAGTGAACTTCGAATCCATATTTCCCACTGTCTACAGTGGGCTTCCCACAGGCACCTCCAATGCAATGTGTCCAAGGGCAGGGGCACACCTGGCATGTTCCAGAAAAAATGAGAAGGCTGGTATGAATGGACCAAGGAAGCCAGTAGAACAGTTATAGGCAATAAGGTCAGAGAGACAAAGCAGCAGGGGTGAGTGGAGAGCTCACGGAGGGACTTGCAAGCCACTGAGGGCCTGTGGCTTTTGCCCTGCACTGGGGAACTACTGCAGAGTTCTGTGCAGGGGTGTGACAGGATCAGACATGCATGGCCCAAGCCAGAAACCTGCGTGGGAGCTGCCTGAGTCCTTCTTTATTTTCCCCTACAACTTCTAATCAATGATCAATCTCTGCCAAATCTCCCTGGTCTTTATTTCTCACTTCTGTCTCTCCTCCCCATCTCTACTACTACTCTGACAATTCAGGACCTAATTGCCTTTAGGCTGGTCTCTGGAAAGAATTCCTAATGGCCTTCCTGTCTCCAGTCTCTCTCCTTTCCAGATCACACTCCCCACTGGTCACGAGTGAATGATTTAAAATTCCAGCCATCTGAGTTGCCCACGTCACCCCCTTGCTCAGAACTCTTCAGGGGCTCTCATCTGCAGGAAAATGTCTGATTTTAATGAGCTGCAGGATTACTTCCTGCCTACCTGGCTTGCCTACTGCAGCAGGTTAAACTGCTTCTGGTCCCAATTCTCTCTCCCACCAGAAGTACACACATATATCCTCACACTCCACTGAGTCTCCGCCTTTGTGCCTTTGCTTACACAATCCCCATGGCTTGGAATACCCCCTACCAGCCCTTTTTTTCCCAGTAAATTATTCTTTCTTTAGGTTTCACCTCCTCCAGGAAGCTTTCCATGATTCCTTTCCTTCCTGCCCCAACTGAGGCTAGGATAAGCACTCTTCTCATTGTTGCCACTTCTATTATGGACACATATCCACCATTACATTATCATTGGCTGCTCATTTGTCTGTCCCCACACTCAATCATGAACTCCTCAAGGGCAGAAACTGCACCATTCACTTCGGAGTCCTGAGCTCCTAAAATAGGGACTGGAATATGGTGGGAGCTCTAAATGTTCGGTGACTAACCAAATGGCCCTGTCGTACCTTCTCACGAGGGGATGGCAGGAGGTGTGCCTTGGTGCGATTTCGGTTTCTGTCAGAGCTAGAGAAGATGGAAGAGAAGGGAGAAGGCTGAAAACTCTGAATTTGAGAGTCAGGACAGAACAGCCAAGAACTGCATGATTTAAAAATCCCCCTACCCTGCCGGGATGTTGTCAAACCCTCGCTCTCCCCTACAGGCTGCTCAATTCTCTCCCAGGACAAAGGGCAGCTTCCTGGAGGCCTCACTCACCGGGTGTCTGTGCCTCGGGTCTTGGTGAAGAACACTGGAAGTAGAGGTCAGAGAAATGAATATCCCCAGAAAGAGATGCGGCTAAGGCAAAGAGGGCTGAAAGGATCCTGGCCAGGCAATACGGAGAGGGCACTGGGTTTGTGGGAGGGGCCTGCTCAGGTCCTAGGGCTGGCTGGGAGATGGGGGAGAGGGGCACAGACCCTTGGAGAGATCGGCTGGGGTTGGGAGGAGGTCAGGGATGGGACTTAGGGGTGTGGGAGGGTCTCTGACACGGTGGGCCTGGGGTGGGGATCACCGTGTTTGGATATCTGAGTCCCTTGGTCTTGTGTCTGCTTTTCCTTGGTGGGTGCAAGGTTCATTTGGTAGCCAGCCATGCACAAGGCCTCATCGGTGAGCTCTTTGCTGATCCGGGTCAGGAATTCCTCAGAACGGGACAAGGAAACCTTCTGGAAAAGAAGTCAGAGGGGCTCAGCCGGGAAGCTCCTACCTGGGCGGAGGGGCTGGTTTCTGGGGCTTGCAGGCTTTGGGCTCTGGGTCTAAGGAGACTGGGGTTGGAGGGTTGACCCTGGAGATTTGACCTAGAAGGTTCTGGGCTTGGGAGACAGTCTTCTGGGGCCTCGGGGCCATGTTGGGAGCTACAGGTCTGGGCCTAAGGGCTCAGGGTCGTGGCTAGAGTCTCAGGGATGGTGGGACTCAGGGCTCTGGGCTCAGACCCAGGGCTGGGTGCCTCATCCGAGGAGCTCGAGGAGCTCTCCATTTCATTACGCTGTCCCGCCCCTGATGTTCCACCCAGTGCTCACCGGGCCTCCACCCACGGAGGATGCAGCTGGCAACAGCCGGCTGCCCTTTATCTCCTCATTCCTGGTAGGAATCGATGCCATCCCCCTGGGAACAGTTGGAGCCTGTGTTAGGCTGAGAAACCAGCCCTCTCTCCCCCCAGATCCATCCCTCCACCATTTCCGGGGTCCAAACTGAAACAAGGACTATGGATGAACCATCCTGCCAACTTGATTCTCTTGGGGAAAAGAAAAAAAAATCGTGGCCTTATTTCTTCCTGGGCGACGCCACAACAAGCCCCCTCGCCCCACTTCTTCCTCCTCCCTCCCAAGGCGTTCCCAAGCCAAGGCAGCCGACTTGCCGCCCCGGACCTGGCAGATGGGTTGAACTCTTCGGCTCCTTGGCAGGAAGGGCGATGGGGAGGTCTAGGTGGCTGTTACTACAGGAAGTGCTCGCGGAGGGGAAGGGGACGGGGAGACGGAGATGGGGAGGAAGGTTGGAAAGAGGGGTGCTCGGGGCGGCGCCGCTCCCGGTGGCTATGAGAACCTCGGTGTCTGTGGAGTTCCGCAGCCTCGCTGCTAGGAGATGTATTAGCGGTTCTAGAACCCAAGGCGGCACGAGGGGGACTTCCTCCCTGCATGGCTCGTGCGTCCCTCCAGCCTGTCCTTCACCGCCTTCTAGATCCCTCCTCGGGGGCGGCGACCCCAAGCCCAAGAAGCTTGAGCAGCTGGGGAAGAGCGCTCCGGGCGGCGCCTGGGACCTAATCCTCCCGCCACTAGGGGGCGTGCAAGAAGCAACCCCGCCCCAGGGCTCCCTCCAGCCTCTCTAGCCGTCACTTCGTAGCCTGGAGCCAGCCAGAGCAAATGGGGCCAGAAAGTTAGGGGGCGGGGTCGAAAAAATGTGGACTGTACCAAGGGACCCTGCTGCTTCTCGGGGAGGCAAACACACGGGCGGGCGGAGTCGTTTCTCCTCTTCGTCGCTAGGAAGCCATGCCTCCGGGGGAAAGGAAAGCAGCGTTATTTATGCAGTCACCCTTCTCTTTTTCGCTCTCCTCCTCAGCTCCTTGCTTGGCTCGGCCTCGATGCTTCTTTGCTCCCCCTCCCCCCTCGGTGCTTTGTTACGAGCCCACGGAAAGGGGAGGAGGAAGGAAAGGGAAAAGGAAGCGGGCACGTCTTAAAGGCGCAGTGGCCATTTTTTAAGCCCCCGGTTTTCCTCGCTCCAGCTTCGCCGCGACGATCGCGGCAGGGCGGGTTCCCGGGAGCCGAGCACAGCTGGCCCGGCAGGGCTGCGGCTGGAGGCCGGGGCGCCTGCGGGGCGAGCGGGCGGCGGCTAGGGGCCCCCCGCGCCCCGCACACGTCTGGGGCGGCCCATGCTCGGGCCGGCCGCGCGCTCTCACGCCGGGGGCCCGGCCGCGGAGTCTTGCGCGCAGCGGGCGCGGCTGATGCGCCGGGCGGGAAGGTGAGGCCGCGCGGCGGGACTGGGACGGCGCTTGCACCTCCGGAGCGAGCCCGGGGCCACTAGGAAGCCGCGACGATGCCCGGCGAAAATATCTTCCTGTTCGTGCCGAACCTCATCGGTGAGTGCGGCCCGCGGCCCCGGCGGACGGGAAGGAGACGGGCCTCGGGCGGACCCCCTGACCCTGCCCTGCCTGACTCTCCCCTTCCCGACTCCAAGGTTATGCCCGGATCCTCTTCGCCATCATTTCTTTCTACTTCATGCCCTGCTGCCCCCTCACGGCTTCCTCCTTCTACCTGCTCAGCGGACTTCTGGACGCTTTCGATGGCCACGCCGCCCGAGCCCTTAATCAAGGTGACAGATGCCCCCTCCCAGCCACTTGGGACCCATCAGCCCTCTGCTCCCTCCCCCTTCCTGCTTAGGGAGGGCTGGGATTTGGAAGGACTCCGCCGTTCTCATCTTGTTCTGTAGCAGAAGGGATTTAAGGTAGCTCTTGGGAAGAACTCACTGTGAGGGGTGTGGGCTAGCAAGACAGGCTGTGGCAGTGGCAGTGCTGGAGATCTTTCTGAACAAGAATCCATTCAACAAGTGTTTCCTAATGGCCTACTGTGTGCCAGGCACAAGCTATAGGCATTCCAGGAGGCATGTTTACAGGAAGGATGAAGCAGGAAGAAATGGATTCTGGAGGTTTGACTTAGACTTTAATCTGTTCTCCAGACCCACCTCTAAGACTGGACCTGGAGCCCTGTTCTGGGATTGTTGATACGTGGTCCACAGAGCTTTCCCACCCCTGTCCTTCACTGTTCCTGCCACACTCCCATGTCTCCTTCTTTCACGTTATGGTGCCCCTTGCCCCCAGACGTCAGCCTGCTCTCCTCCCCAGGCAGTGGCTGCTGAACACTGTCAGTCTTCTTTTAGACTGGACATCGGGGTAATACACCAAACACGGGACCTCTCCGGGATCCACAGCCCCTTGACAGGCCCCTTTCCACCTAATGGTCCCGATTTTTCAGGGACTCGGTTTGGGGCCATGCTGGACATGCTGACGGACCGCTGCTCCACCATGTGCCTGCTGGTCAACCTGGCCCTGCTATACCCGCGAGCCACCCTTCTCTTCCAACTTAGCATGAGCTTGGATGTGGCCAGCCACTGGCTGCACCTCCACAGGTCCGCTGCAATTCTGGGGATTCCTGGGGGGTGTTGGCCAGGAATGCTGCAGGGTGATGCTGCAGTGGGAAGGGGTGAGATTAGATGGGAGATGGGAGATGGTCTGGGAAGGCCTTCTTGGAAGGCCTCTGTTTTTAGCCTCTGCTTTGTTGAAGGACCCTGGTCAAGTCATGTCCTCATCTGAATCAGCTTCAGTCCAGTTTTCAGTTAGAGAAAACAATCCCTAAAACCCTTCTGGCGGGAGAGTCCAGAATTGCCAATGGGTGCTAGCTTCTGGGAAGGGGCGTGAGGACTTTTGAACGTGGCATTTGAATCCTGTCCCTGCCCAGGTAATTGTGTGGCTTTGGGCCCCTCAGCTGTGCCCCTCTTCTTCACCTGTACCATAGAGTCAGTCCTGGTATCCACCGCATGGGGTTGATGTAAGGATTAGATGGTGGCTCGTGGTAATGTGAGCTCACGGATTCCTGCTGCTTTCTCCCTTAGTTCTGTGGTCCGAGGCAGTGAGAGTCACAAGATGATTGACCTGTCTGGGAATCCGGTGCTTCGGATCTACTACACCTCCAGAGTGAGTGCCTCCTGCCCATCCCTGTATTCGCTCAGCTTATGCCAAATCCTGGGCTGAGCCCTGGTGGCAGGTTAGGAGGGGGCCAAGCACAGACGGACCACGGGAGAGGAACTTATAAAGAAAGAGTAGGAATAGGATCCGCAGGGGGGGTGGGGCCTGGATGTTTCCTGGCAGCAGGTGGAGCTGAGGCCCAGGGAGGAAGACATGACTGGAGGGAAGGGAGGGGCCAGCTCTTGAAAGCCCTTAGATTCCAGGGTGAGGAGTTTGAACTTTATCTAGAAGTACAGGCAGACCCTGGGAAGAATTTTGAGAAAAGAAGTAACCTACTGAGATTGCTCTTTTCTCCTCCCCCTGTACCCTGATTTCCCCGGTGCAGTTACCTTGGCCTCAGGACCCTGAGTGGTGAAGGGGCTCGTGGAGGGGCACACTGCCACGCCCCCTCACTTAAGCAGCCTTCTTACTGTTTGTGCAGCCTGCGCTGTTTGTCATGTGTGCTGGAAACGAGCTTTTCTACTGCCTCCTCTATCTGTTCAACTTCTCTGAGGGACCCTTAGGTAAGAGATGAAGGGCTGGGCAGGAGGATGGGGGTGGGGGGTGGGGGGTCTTGGTGTGCCCAGGGAGGCTTCTGAGCCCTCTCCCTCCCCTGCATCCTGTTGTCTCTGTATTTCCCCTGCTCCCTTTCCGCAGTTGGTTCCGTGGGTCTTTTCCGAATGGGCCTCTGGATCACCGCCCCCATTGCCTTGCTCAAGTCCCTCATCAGTGTCATCCACCTGGTCACAGCCGCCCGCAACATGGCTGCCCTGGATGCAGCAGACCGTGCCAAGAAGAAGTGACCCTGAACTTCCAGTGTCCCGGCTGCCCACCTACCTGGGAGTCTCACTGGGTCACACGGCTCCCCTCCCCCTCCTAGGAGGTCCCAGTCTCATGTCTTCCTAATGTGTTGTCCAACCTGCTGGGATGGGGGATCAGCCTCTCTTTGGCAATGCTGCCTTCTCTGCAATTCTGAGGATCAGTCTCACTCCTGTGACCCCCAAGGACCTGGGCTTCAGTTCCAGAAGGATGCTCAGGAGCCCCCCAGTCATTCGGGTGATGCCCTTGGGCCCCAGGAGGCCTGTCTGAGGATTGGGCATTGTCACATGCTGCTGGCTCAGCCCTGGCATCTGGCTTGGCCTGAGATTTTCATGCCACACAAGAGGGAGATGGTGTAGGGATCAGGTTTTCCCAAAGGCAGGGTAGTCGGGCCTCTGTCCCTGGCCAGAGGAGGCCTGGGTGTGCCAGCCCAGGAGGGAAGGGCCCATTTAGAATTTTCTAGATCCTTCCCTATTGCATTCTCCTCTATCCTGTCTACCCTGGCCCTGGAAGCCGCAATAATAAAGGCAGTCGCCTCACTATACTAGACTTGGTTTCCTTTGAGATACTCTTGGACCAGGGCCTGGGTTTAAGGGAGCCTTGGAGAGAGAGGAAGCTCGATCCGGGTGATCTCCCCCAGTTGCCGTCTCCTTCCTCTTGTAACACAGTGACATCAGAGGGAGGCCCTCCTGTCCCCAAAGCCACTGCCCACCTGCTTTATTTTCTTACAGTACTGTCACTAGCTCTCTAGAGCTCCTGATATATTTGGTATCTTTTACCCTCACTAGACTGTAAGCTCCATGAGGGCAGGCTTTTCTTGTTCCCTTCTCTATCCCTAGAATGGAGAGTAGCCTTAACCTGCCATCTAGTAGCTGCTTAAAATACAAATGGATCAGTTGGTTTCTCGGTTTGGTTCTTCAGCCACTTGTGGGGTGTTTCTTAAAAAGGCAGCTTTTTGGGTCCTTCAGAATCAGGGTTGGGCCCAAGAATCTGCCAAATTTTAAGTTCCAAGTAATCCCTCCCAGTGACAAGAACCACTGTCCTTTTTTAAGCATGCTTGAGCACCTCCTGTATACTAGGTGCTGGTATATGTGTCCCTCACAGCTACCCCTACCATTGCCACTTTCTTTGCCACCTGAGCCTGCCACACGCCAGACCCTGCACTCAGAGTTCTCTGCAGAAATTACTCAATCCTCAAGTGGCCAAGAGATGATATCTATCTTTGTGAACTGAGCCTCAACTCCTGTGCAAGGCAAGGGTGTTCAGAGGGGCACCAGGTAATTGGCTCGCCAACCCTCTTGGGAGGTCACAGTCGTGGAGCAGTGACAATGCAGCCAGGGAGGCGCCTGGTGGGGGGAGTAGAAGGTGCTGTAGCACCTTACTTAGGTTTTGGTGAGGTGGGGGCTTAGGGAGGGAAGGGTTAGTGCCAAGAAGAGGATTCCCAGCCGAGGGGGGAGTGGTAAGAGGCAGGGGGCCAGGGACCACCCTTGGCAAGTGTGGTTGTTGAAGTCGATGTGGCTGTAGCCTTGAGCGTGCTGGGGCAGGGAGGGGGAGAGATGAGGCCAAAGAAGCCACAGGGGCAGCCCGGGGACCCCATTAAGGGCATTTGGACTTTATCCTGAGGGCCACACGGAGTCATTGAAGGAATTAAAGATTAGCAAAATATTCAGACGGCAAAAAAACCTGCAAAAGGGTGACCGGAAAGTCTCTTTTCACCTGAAGCTGTCAGTTCTCCCCGAGGGGCAACCACTGCTGTGCATTCCTGGTGTATCTTGTCTAAATAAAGTCTTTACCTCTACGTATGTGTATTTCCATATTTTAAAATTCATTCTGTCATTCTCTCTGTTCACTGTCTGGCTTATAACACAAGCTACCGCTTTCTAAGTGCCTTCTGTGGGCGTGACCTCATTTCCTCTCACAACCGGTCTATAAGGGTGTGTGCTATACAATATGGCAATCCTGATACCAGGCTTAACTTTACAGCTAGGAAATGGTGGGTCTGAGAGGATTCCAATCTGGTGGTTTGGCTCCAAAGCCTGCTCTCTTAAATGTACGCTACTCAGCCTTCTTGACTGTTGCATCATATTCCATAACTGGGCCTTGCAACCATGACCAAGGATGCAGCAAATCGTCTTGGGTCTCATTTGGGGGCACTTGGAGGATGCACGCTGAAGGGTTTTAAGGAGGGCCATGGCAGGGCCAGGTTTGTGTTTGAGAAAGATACTGAGAGACAAAGATGAGCTGCCTGCCAGCTCTTGGGGCATCCCCCTGTCTGGACTCCTGCTCCCTAAGTGGGAGATGGTTAAGGGGCAGCCAGCTCCCATGGGGGGAGGGCGGTGGTCCTCCCGGCTCCAGAGCACTTTATCCTTCCCGTGGTCCTTTGTGAGTCAGCTCTTCCCTGCAGCCAGGTGAGCCCTCAGAGCAGGGAGCACTCTGCCTTCTCTGCTCCCAAAGCTCCAACCAGCTCCTTGGCTCTAACCATTTCCAGTGATGTCAGAAGTCTGTGATAAAGGTCAAACTTCTGTAAATCCAGCTAAATGTGATCTAAAAGCAGTGGGGGTGGGGAGGCGAGTGTGATGTCCTTCCACTCAAGGACCTGAGACACCCGCACTGAGGACCCTCCCAGGGAAGGGCTCGTGAGCGCCTCTCCTCCTGGTACCCTCAGTCTCATGTCCAGAGTGGCTGGACTGTCCCCCAGAGGAACCTGCCAGACACAGACCCTGTATTTCCAGGCCGGACCAAGCAGCCCTGTGACTTCCAGGGGTGTGGGCCAAGCCTGCACTGAATTGGATCCTTGAGTCACAAGGGAGTAGAGTGAAGTTACATCCGTGCCATGGCACTTGCTGGAATCCAAGTCTAAGCCTTCTGATAGAATGGATAAGCACCATGTTAGAGATTCCGTTTGTTTGCTCACTCCACCTCGATAAGCTCACAGCCTGCAGAGGGCGTGGCCTGGGCACCACGACCCAGCTGTCCCACAGCTGGTCTCCCCCTGGCTCTCCGCGTAAGTCGCTAATGCTAACACTAGCTGCTGTGACATACCCCAGCAAGTAGAGTTGCTCAAACGCAGTTTATGTCTAACTCACGCCAAGTCCTAATCAGGGCCTCCTGGCTGGGAGGCAGCTCCCCTGCAAGCCGTGACTCAGGGCTCAAGTTCTTCCATCTAAGGTCCTATTTTTAACACGGCTTCTAAGACAGCCCTGCTTCTTTGCATCACACGCGCACAGGTACTTGCCTAAGGCAGGTTTTTAGGGGAAGGCTCAGAATGAGTGCATATTACTTCCACTCACATGCTGTGGACCACAGCCCAGTCACGTGGCCACATCTAAGGGCAAAGGAAGTTGGGAAATAGAGTAGTAGGCCTAGGAAGAAGAGGAAATTGTTTCAGTAAACAGCATCTAACCATGCTGAATATGATCTTGCTGTTTCAAGATGCAGATTTTTCCTATAAGATATGCATCCTTCAACAAATCAGTTATAAATCTGGTAATCAGAGAAAAGCCATTTGTTCCAGCACAGGAGAAAAACAGGCTGCATTGAACTTAATTAGAGATCATCCTGTACTGTCTTTTATGGGCAATTTAAGAGACTTTTGAGGGTAAGTTTGGTAACCAATGCTTTTCCCCATGGAGACTGACTTAGAATCTGACTCTGACATGAACTGGAGCACCACTGCCTTTCCAGGAAGGCCTGCTTTCCTGGGACTGAGGTGTATTTTGTCTGCCCTACTTTATACTCAGTGCTGGGCCCATCTTCATGCATACAATTTAAAGAGCAGTTTGTTATATTACCTTAGCAGCCCTCAAACCTGTGAGGTGGATGTAGCAGTCAGAACAGCCTGTGTTATGCTGTGGTAACAAATAACCCTGAAATCTCAATTGCTTACACAGCAAAGATTTCTCTCTCACTCCTGCTTCATGTCAATGGCTGCCCAGCTGGGTTCTGTCCCACTTCATTTCCTGCCCTGGGACAGAAATTAATGGAGCAGCCTCTATTTGGAACATTGCTGGTCACCATGGAAAAGGGAAGGGAGAATATGGTGAACCATATACTGGCTCTTAAGCTCTGGCCCAGAAACATGTCACTTCCTCGTATTTCATTGGCCAGAGCAGATCACATGGCCAAGCCTGAAGGCAATTAGACATCCACGTGGAGACTGAGTCATCAACTGGAAACAAGCTTGGAGACATGGATCTTGAAGTCAGTGGGGTAGAGACCATTTAAAGCCACAAGACTGACTCATGTTGCTCAAGGAGAATGCAGGTGGGTGAGAGAGAAGACAAAGGACAGAGCCTTAGAGAAACCCCACATTTAGACACTGAGCAGAGGAGGTGATGTGGGCCAAGGAGACAGGAGGAACAGCCGGTGAGCAGAGGAGGTGATGGCGTGGCAGCCCGGTGTGCAACGAGGGATGGCTAATGTGCCGAACGATGGGGGGTGGCTGAGCAAGACAAGAGCCTGATGCTGGATCTGGCAACTGGGATGGCATTGGTGATGCCGACAAGAGTAGTTCCCTTGAAGTAAGGGGTGGAGACAGCTAATTAGATGAATGAGGTAGCTTGCGGAGGTAGTGAGAAGTGAGGGATGGAGAACTCAAAATTTGGCTGTGAAGGAAAATGAGAGGAAAGGCAAAAAAGGAATGAAGCACAGATACAAGCTACAGCATGGGTAAACCTGGTATATTGAGTGAAATAAGCCAGACACAAAAAGGACAAATATTGTATGATTTCTTTTACACCAAATACTTAGAATAAGCAAATTCACAGAGGCAGAAAGCAGAATGGGGGTTCTCCGGGGACTGAGAGAGAGGGGGAATGGGGAGTGATTGCTTAACAGGTACATTGTGATGATGAAAATGTTCTGGAAATAGTGGTGAAGGTCAAACAACACTGTTAATGTACTTAATGTCATAGAATTTTATACTTAAAAAGGGACAAATGATTTTTTGTATATATTTTACCACAATAAAAATTAGAAATAAATTTTTAAAGAGAAGGGGTGGCTGGAGGGAAATGTAGGACGATGGGAGAGTTTGTTTAAAATGGGAGCGAGTCGAACATGTTCATTCTATACTGATGGCAGCGGTCCGGCAGAGGGGAAGATATTGATGGGGCAGAGGAAGGTGACAGCTGCCAGAGTGCTGCCCCTGGAGGGGCAGGAGAGGGCCTGGGGCGTCCTCTGTGGGAACCTGGGGGAAGGCAGAGTTCAGAAGCCCACAGTATGTTAGATTTGCTGCTGGGAAGGGGGCGTCTTCCCGCCCAGCTTGCTTCTATTTTCTCAATGAGGTGAGAGAAGGCGGCAGGGGCGCAGGAGGCTGAGAAAAGAGGAGGTGTGAATCGATGTTTTGAAGGGGGTCTTACACAAGATGGAGACAAGAAGGCAAGGCACAGTGAGGAGTCCCTGGAAATCCGCTGCCCTGAGTTTAAAAGATCTGGCAGTACCACGGGGAAGGGGGGTCTCCTCCAGCAACATGCAGCTGGTTGGGTGCTTCTCCCACGAAGTATAGTGAGGGTGGAGGGGTGGCAGGGAAGGGATGAGGCAATCAGGGAGATTCCGAGGGCGTGATTACACATTCTGGCCACAAAAGCTAACCTGGGCAAAGAAATAAAGAGTGCTAGGGCTCAAGGGCACTGAAGCTTTTTTACATCGGAGGAATGGTTTGCTTAGGAGAGGGTGGGGCAGCAGGTTTCAGAGGCCCTGCGGTTATTAGTAGTGACAAGGTCAAGGGACAGCCATGGGTGCAGGTGGCTGAGAGGGGAAAAACACACCACATCCAATCTTGCCTGCTTCAGCCAGAGGCCCTTGGTGATAAACAATGCTAACATTTGTTTAGCATTTAGCTTGTGCCGGGTACTAGAGGGAGAGCTTTAAATTAATTCCTAAAGGAAGATGTGGGCTGGGGGTGCTGACTCCCAGGGGGCCCTCTCTAAGCCAGCACCAAGAGGGCTTTGGGCCTCAACAAGCTCGAGCTTGAGTAGAGCCACTGGCCACACAACTTAGAAAGAGGCCTCACGGTGTTCCGCCCCAGGGGAAAAAGAATAACCCTGAAAAGGACTCAGCCCTACCTTGCCTCCGCCGGGCTCAGGAGGGGAATCGCTAAGCTGCTTCACAGAAGAGGACAAGAGCTCAGAGAGGTTGAGTTGCCTGCTGTAGCCACACAGCAAGCCCAAGGTTCTCCCTCCACCTTGACTGACACCGCTGGCTCACCTTGCAGCCTCCACTCATGCACCCAGAGTGATCTACTGATTGGGGTGGGGGTGGGGGTGGGGGAGTGTGGGGATCATCCCGCCTTCGGTTCCTGAAGAGCCCAGGGAGGTACACCAGTTCCTTGTGCCCCAGGAGAAGTCAGTGCGCGACCTGAGAAGGGACAAGTGCGCAGGCGCGGGGCGTAGGCCTGGCAGGTGAGCAGCGTGTCCAGCAGGTGGCGCCAAAGAGAACGTCCCAAAGGTTCGGGGGTAGGAGGCCAGGGTGGGTGCGGGGAGGCAGGGGAGAGACCCGCGGCCCACGGCTGGACTTCAGAACTTCCTGTCCAGGCTGGGTTCCAGGAGGAGTGAGTAGCAAGAATAGATGTTGCAGATGCAAGAGCCATCCCAGAGGAGCTGGCGTCGGCAGGACCCATCCTCCCACCTGTGGCAGCATCTTCCTCATCTGGGGTCTGGGTCCTGGAAAGCTGACTACCACAAGGACAGGTCTGGCTTTGTGGGTGAGGCTTTGGGGTCACATTCCTATCAGTGTGACTTCAGGTTAGTCTTCTCCCTGCCTCAGTTTCCTCTCTACAGATAAGGAGTGCCTAGTAACTATTTCAGGCTTTTGGGGTACTACCCCCCACCCCCACCCCACCACCATGAAACTTCCTCATGACCCAGCCTTGAGTTTTGCACTAAGGAAACAAAAACAGGTTTAAATGCCCAGAAACGTTAGTTGTATTTGTCAGCACAAGACAGAGCTAAGGCAGGATGCGGCTGCTCCCGAGAGCATGAGGGGCAGGAGGGGCCTGCAGAAGCAGGCCTTCCTGGGGGCTGGCCCCACTGGCCATCTTCTTGGCTGAGGGCTGAGCCTCAGAACCCAACCCCAGCAGACCCAAGGCTGTGTTGAAGAGGTTGATGGGAGTGGAGCCATCAGTGATGAGGGTGGATTTCAGGCCCAGGCTCTGGAGCAGTTTTACCTAGAAGGAGGGAGGGAGGGATGAGTCACACCTGGCCATGTCTTACCTCTTTGGCTGCCTCTCTAGGGAAGGCCACCATCTACTTGCCTGACCCCACAGCTGTCTCCTGACTCATCCTCAAAGGACCAGCCAGTGGTAACTGAGGAGTATAGGGAAGCCTGAGGGGCTCGGAGCCAGAGCGGTAAGGCCCCTGACCACCTCTTTAAAACGCACCAAGTTGTTCTCTTTGGGTCTTTGTGCTTGGATCCTCTGGTGGGAAACTCTTCTCAACTCCACATAGGGCCCAAAGTGTCCCCTCTTTAGTGACCTTTCTTAAACCAACTAATCTGAAGCGTTGCCACATCACCTTATCACCCTGCTTGCCTTCCTTCGAAGCAGTCGTCACAGAATATCATCATCACGGAATGATATCATCCCACTTGTTTACTGGCCCTCCCACCCCGCCACCCCTAGCGCTAGCTCCTGTCCGAGTCTAGTACGGTGCCTGGCACACAATGTAGTATCTGAGCATGGTACCGTGCTCAAATGATAAAGTGGTCACAACATGTGACACAGGGCAATTCAGCCACTGCCTCCCCTCACCCCTGTGCCCCAACATCTTTCTAGAAGTGTTTGCCTCCCTGGCTCTGCCCTCTTGGTTCCAGTGTGGCTCCAAGGCAAACACACGTTCCCCCCACTCTCACCTGCATCTCCGGCCCAGCCACAGCCAGGTCCCTGATGGTGCTGGGGCCCAGGGCCTCTGTCATCTGCTTGAACTTCTTCACCTCGACCTCAGCCAGCTGCTGGGCCTTGCTCACCTCCAGCTCCAGCTGGGCGCGGGCATAGACCAGCTCTAGCTCCCTCACTTTCTTTACCCGCTGGAGCTCGGCCTCCTGGAAGGGGAGAAAAATAGAAATGACAAACGTCGTTCTTTGGAATCTGTGGTCCGGGGGAACTGTCCAGCAGGACGCTCTAACCAGCAAGGTTCGAGCGAACTGGGGTGGGAGAGATGGCAATGCGAACTTGCAGTCAGTTAGGTGTGAGTCCTGCTCAGGCCACCCTTTGGCCAGTGACCCACGGAAGCCCCTTCATCTGAGCCTCAGGTCCCTCACCTGTCAAATGGAGATGATACACACCTCAGTGGCATTAAATAAGAGCATGCTTGCAAAACAGAGGTAACACCTGTTATGGAGCTGGCCAGTGTTTGAGTGCTTACCTGTAAAAATAGGCACAATAATCCTCACCTTCAAGGAAGGCATTCAGTGAACTGATAAAAGGCAAAGGGCTTTCAAAAACTACAAAATATTCGAATAGGGCTTTATGTTAGGACATAACATAAAGTGCATGACTCCTACTGAATATGGGCAGGACACACTGAGGTGGGGGAAGCTGGTAGTACCAGGTAGCAGGGCTGGAGAGGGGACTAACACCCAACGTGGCCGCCTACCAGGACAGTCCCCACGCACAGATTCTCAGTCAGTCTGCCTCATTCGGGGACCTGCCGTTTTCACAAGGGTCCAAACTCGTTATCCGTGCCTCCGAATGGAGAAGCAGTCATGAAATGGAGTCTCACAGCTGACTAGGGAAGACGGCTCAGAGCTTAGAAAACAAAACCAGGCCAGAGCTTGTAAGCCAAGTGCTAGGGAACACGACACTACTCCAGGGCAGGGAGAATTCAAAGAAGGAAAAGATCAAAGGGCGGGAATTCTTGGAGAAGGCTTCGTGAAGTACCTCAAGGACTGAGACGGAAGGACTGCAGGCCAGGTATGCAGCCTGAGAGGAAGAGAGGGGAACTTTGTGGGGGTGGGGGAAGAGTCATGGAAGCTGGAGAGCAAGGGGGTTTCCCACGCGGGGTACACGCAGAGGTCAACATTGCCAGCCGGCCGGCCTGCTCCACCGCAGCTGTGTGTGAGCTCAGACACAGCTCCCCAGCTCTGCAGAGCTTACAGCCACCTTTCAAGTCAGCACCTCAGAAGAACCTTGGACCATCATCAACCACCCAGCACACCCCACCCTTCACTACACTTGTCAATTCTGCCTGCCTCATCCACCAGCCTGGGCCCATCCCCACCGTGCACGGAGGTGGTACAGCACCCTGACGCAGAGCCAAGATTCTAGAACCCGGTGACTCAAAGTTCAATCCATTTGCTAACTGTGTGGCCTGGGGCAAGTCATTTAACCTCTGAGTTTTGGCCATGTCTTCTGTATCTCACAGGGTTGTCATGAAGATTGAATATGTTCATGGGTGTTTGCAGCATTCTGCGGTCCTTGCACAGATTAAATTCAATTTAATACCTGCCCTGGTTAGCTGAGTGAGCCTCCTTCCCTAAACCCCGGTTTTCTTCTGCATGAACCGGTGATAATGTCTCTTCTGGATTGTCATGTCAACTGATACAAGTGAGGATATCCCTCGGGATGGCCCCTGGCACGACGTGGGCTTTCGGTAAACACTATGCCGCCACTTCCGCTCAGGTTCTCTCTCCTGGAACAGGCCCCCACCTTCCCCGGCAGCCCCCACTCACCGTGTCAATGGCCAAGGCCTCTGCTTTCAGCTTGGCCTGCAGCACAGAGCCTTCTCCCTCAATCCGCGCCGCCTCTGCGCGGGACTCGGCCTCAGCCTTGGCGGTCCCGGTGCTCTCCACGGCCGTGCTAGAGGAGGGGGCAGCATCAGGCTAGGCCAGGGGATAGCCCTGTCCCCTTCCAGCCTTGATCTACGCTGGAGCAGCTGCCACGGCCCTCCCCACCCAGACCCTCAGCCCCTGACCAGCCTCTCCCAACCTCTAGCTCTCAGCCCACCTCAGCGCCTCCAGCTCCAAGAGTTCCCTGCGAGCTTTTTCAGCTTCTGACTGGTCCAGGATCTTCTGCCTCTCAAGCCGACCGCGGGCTTCTTGTTCTAGTCTCTGAGCCTCATGCCTGGATGGGAGAGGGGACAGGTAGATGGCTGGCTCTTGGCCAGAGTTGGAAAGGGGAGCACCAAGGGCAGGGACCCCCAGTCTGTCGGGTGCCTGGGGATAGAGCTCAGTTCACGGAAGGCACTCGACACACAAGCGAGGGAATGGGGGGCCCACTGTGAGCCGGGCACCATTCTAGGCCCAGAGGGTGTAGCAGTGTTCGAGGCCACCGCTTTCACAGAGCTTACCTTCCAGTGGGGGAAACAAGTAAGCAAGGAGGATTCCAGACAGTGATAAGTGCCTTGAAGGTGGTAAAATGGGTGGAGTGATGGCACGCGTGGGCCAAGAAGGGCCCTGCTTCGGTTGGGGTAGAAAGCAAAGGACTCTCCCAGGGGTGACCTTTGGGCTGAGGCCTGCAGAGGGGACCTGCTTGGCAGGTGTCTAGGGGAACAGCTTTCTGGATACAGGGAACAGCCACGCCCAAGGCTTGTGGGTGGAAACAAGATGTGCCTCTGAGGAGCAGAAAGGAGAGGGAGGTGGGGGGCTGGAGGGGTGGGGGTGGTGGCTGAAGCATATGAGGTGGAAGAGAAGGCTGGAAGGTGTGGTGGGAAGGAGGCAGGGGCTGCCGCCCAGAGTGCCTGGAAGGTTCCAGAAAAGAGGTTGGGTTTTCTCGTTAGCGAAGCGAGAAGCTGTAGGAACCCAGGTGCCGCCTGGCTCACACTAAGTGGGTCCTGTGCCTGGTGGGTAGAAAATGGATCCTTGGGGCAAAGAACAGTGGAAGTGAGGAACGATGGCAGTCCTGGTGGTGGGGTGGACACAGGGACCCCGGAGAGGTGGTCAGGCTGGCCCGCAGTGGGCATCGCGGCCCCCAGGCCCCACTCACTTGGCAGCTGCCTCCTGGGAGTTGGTGGTGATCTCGATGGCCAGCTGGACACTGCGCTGCAGCGCGTCCCGGGTCCTCTGGTCCACGGGCTCCACCGACTGCACGTCCACGCTGCTGACCACCAGCCCATTTTGGGGGAAGACTGCCCGGTCCCGGGGCTGAGGCAGGGCCGTGCCATCG
Organism: Tolypeutes matacus; assembly: GCA_026826555.1. Taxonomy (NCBI): domain Eukaryota; kingdom Metazoa; phylum Chordata; class Mammalia; order Cingulata; family Chlamyphoridae; genus Tolypeutes; species Tolypeutes matacus. The sequence continues at coordinate 1,357,404 of JAKSZT010054368.1, read as the reverse complement.
GGCCCCTTGACTTCCGAAACCTCAAAGCCGAAGACGGCGGTGCGGATGATGCGGGCCGAGTTCTTGTGGAAGTCGTCAAAGGTGACGGAGGCCACAGCCCCCCGCACCCGGGATGCGATGGCCTTGCAGGCATCGCCCACAAAGTCGGGCACGGAGAAGAGCTTGGCTGCCTCCTGGGGGTCCTTCCAGTCACTCAGCTCAAAGTGCCTGTGAGCAGAGGGGCCCAGGATGGGGTAGCTGTTTTCCTCCAGAAAACAGCAACTCTTTTCCAGGAGGACCTCAACACCAGCCCAGCATGGCCAGGAGGGTCTCCATCAAGAGGGAATGTTGGGTCAGGGCCTACCACGTGCCTGTCTGGAGGACAGTGCTTTCATTCCAATCATGCAGCCACCCCACGAGGTGGGGCTGAACGTCATTCCCATTACGGACAAGGAAAGAGAGATCCAGAGAGGTTGAGTGACTGGCCCGAGGTCACACAGTATGTGACAAGTCACAATGGGAACACAGGCAGTCTGGCTCCAGGGTCTGTGCTCTGAATCATTAGGCCATGGTGCCCCTGGTTCTGTCAATGCCCCATCTGCTTTTGTCACGGTACCAGCCACTTGCTGTCAGCCCAGAGACGAGCAACGCAGGCTGGAGCTTAGTTCAGCATTATTTCTGTATGTGCCTTCTCTCCCCTAATTATCAGGGCTGACATCTAACTATGTATCAGACGTTGTTCTCATTCTCACTGCCTCAGACTTCCAACAGCCCCATGAAGGAGGCAGTGCTATTGTCATCCTCCTCATACAGATTGGGAAACCGAGGCAAGCACCCAGTCACTTGCCCAGGCCTGCAGCTAGCAGGGGGCGTGCACCTGGGTTGGCCACTCCCAGGGTTCACGACCACCCGCTCTTTCTAAAACCTTGCAGTTAACAAGAGTTTGGGGGAAGCGGCTGTGGCTCAATCAGTAGGGCTCCCGTTTACCATATGGGAGGCCCCGGGTTCGGTTCCCGGGGCCTCCTGGTGAAGAAGGCAAGCCCGCCCGCACGGCGTGGTTGGCTGACCCAGTGAGCACAAGCAGCAGGGGGGGGATGAATGAATAAATAAAAATAAAAATCTTAAAAAAAAAAAAAAAAAAAAAACCCTTTAAAAAAAAAAAAAAGAGTTTGGCTAAATGCACTGGGAGCTTACTGGGGGTAACGTCCCATTATGGCGTTCCGATCCCGGGAGGCGGGAACAGGGGACTAGATTTGCAGACACTCCCGGGGTTTCCTATTGACCACGGGAAGGCGTCCTGGGAGGGGCAGCTGTCTCACTCAGGGTCCCCTGGGCCGCACCCAGGAGGAGCTGTCGCGCGCCCCAAACCTCCCGGCCCTCACCAGTTGTAGGCCAGCTGAAGCTGCAGCCTGGCATGGTCTGCTGTTTCGATGGTGATGACATCCGTGAAGAAATCAGGCCCGAGAAGCAGGCAGAGCGCGCGGCGGGCATGGGGGCGTTTAGGCCTCCCAGCCGAGAGGGACAACACCGTGAACTGCTCCTCGGGACCCAGCGACACCAGCTCGGGCCCGAAGACCACACTGCAGGGGGAGCCGGGAGTCAGGCCCCCAGGAGAGCCTCTCCTGGCTCCGCGGTGGCCCCCGCTGCCCCCGAACCCCGCAGCCTCACCGCGCTCTCTTGGCTCTGTAGTCATACACCTGCACAGCGGCATTGTGGGGGACACGGTAGCTGACCACGCGCGTCTTGTTCCGGAGGGCTGGGAGCCGAGTGGTCTTGGCCATCTCCTTCTCGCCCCGGTCAGCCAGAGGGTCCTGCCCCTTGTTCAGCAGCTCCTCCACCCCAGCAGGCAGCTCTTTCTCCCACAGGACTTCATCCTGGGTCAGCATGTAAGTGCTTCCAATCACCGCGCGTACCTTGTAAGAGAAGGGCAAGGCGGGGTGTCACCAGGGAGTGTGAAAGGCAGAGACCCCCACCCGGTCGTCCCCACAGGGAATGGGTCCAGGGAGGTGGCACGGCATTGTGGTCAAACGTGGCTCCTGGAATGAGCTGAGGTTCAAACCCAAGCTTTGCCACCTGCCAGCTCTGGCATCTGGGCAGGCTGTTTTGCCTCTGAGCTTTGGTTTCCTCGTCTGTAAAACGGACTCGACAGCGACTACCCCACTGGCTTGAGGAATGAATGACACCGTACGTGTGTTGAGCTGAGAACAGCATCTGACGCGTAGTAAGTGCTCATTATTATTTCTTCTGGAGCTTTCCTTCAAGGGTCAGCTTAGAGGGAGCCCATCCTAGGATTCTGAGCTGGACTTCAAGGTTAGACTCTTAGAGGAAGCAGTTGGAGATGAGGTCCTAAACTGCCCCAAAGTTGGGTTTGGGGAGGTGGCAAGAAGGAAGGACTCCACCAGGAGGTAGACACGGGGAGGACGGGGTATGGTCTCATTAGTCCCAGGTGACAATCCAGTCACACTTCAGGCTGGCCCCAGATCTGCAGCAGGGTCAGAGTCTCCCACCCCAAAACCAAGCTCATCCTTTCAGTTGGGGTTTAAGATTTGACATTATTTTTTTTTCTCTTTGACATTAGATCTTGAAGACAAACAAAGGGATGGTGACTACTCAAGGAATCCCCCCCCCCTTCCCCACCAGCCTACCCAGATACTGCTGTCACCTCTCCCAGGTACCCCTCTTCCCATCAGCATCACCCATGTCCCCCTGCCCCAGAGGAAGCCAGTGTCATGGCCACACAGCAGCAGCGGCTGCCCCTCCCCATGCCATTACCTTTCCAGTCTTGACATCCTGCACGTAGATGCCCTCGTTCTCATCCAGGGGGATGGCCTGGCGCTCTTCCACCACCTCCACCATGGCAGGTGGCACGTACTCCAGGGGCCCACGGATGAGCCAGTGGTCCCCGGCCTGGTGCAAGACCTCGTCCTCCTCCAGGGGCTGCAGCGCCCTCAGCAGCAGGCCTTGTAGCTCCGACAGCACGTACACGTCCTGGATGCCTCGTTCCAGCCGCTCCCCAGGCTGCAGGAAGAAAGACTTTTCTCCCTGGTGGGGAGACATGGGGGTTAGGAGCAGCCATCTCTCTTTTTTTTTTTTTTTTACTGGGAGGTACCGGGGATCGAACCCTGGTCTCTCCATATGGTAGACGGACGCCAAACCTCTTGAGCCACATCCGTTTCCCAGAGCAGCCATCTCTGACGGCGCCTCCCCCAGCCCCATGTGGCCCAGAAGACTATCTCCTCCACCCCACCCCGTGCACACACAGCAGGGGGTACTACCTTCCTGGTAAGGTCCTGTGCAGGTACCTGCAGAGCTCACCTGTGCAAACCTGCCCTTGGGAAATGCCTTAAACCTTCAGGACCTGGATCCTCACAAGCTCAAGTTACGAATTAACCCATCGTGCCTGCCCATCTCTCCCATGGTTTGTTTTCTTGGGATAGGGTAGCCCAGGGATTGGCAAACTCTGGCCTTTGGGCCAAATCCAGCCTATATATGATATTCTCTTGAGCTCTATAACTCACATACCATAAAATCCGCCCTTTTAAAATGTATGGTCCAGTGGTTTTAGTATATTCACAAGTTGTACAGCCATCACCACTACCTAATTCTAGAATGTTTCCATCACCCCAAAAGGAAATACCTGTGCCTATTAGCAGTCCCTCCCCCAGCAGCCACTCATCTCCTGTCTGTCTCAAGGTATTGCCTATTCTGGACAGCTCATATAAATGGAATCACACAATATGTGGCCTTTTGGTGTGGCTTCTTTCACTTAGCATAATGCTTTCAAGGTTTATCCATGCTGTGGCAGGTATCAGCACTTCACTCCCTTTTATGGCTGAATAACATTCTCTTGAATGGAGATTGCACATTTTGCTCAGCCAGTCATCAGTTGCTGGACATTTGGGTCGTGTCTACTTGGTCTGTCTCCTGTTTTTGTCAATAAAGTGTCGGGGGAACACAGCCATGTTTCTTGTTTTACCTGTTGCTTTGCTGCTTTCCCACCATGACAGCAGAGTTGAGGAGTTGTGACAGAAACCACGTGACCCACGAAGCCCCAAATTTCTACTGTCTGGTCTTTTACAGAGAGAGTTTGCCGACCCCTGGCACCCTGGCAGGCCCACAAAGAGTTCAGAGGGAGGAAGGGCTGGGGGCTGGGGAAAATGGTAAATCGAGGGTTTTCTTCTTCTTTTGTTTTGCTTTTTTGATTTTTAAGAGTCAGTTCTCTTTGAATCCAAAGAAGTTGCGTGCATGCATGCAAGGGTGACAAAGATGCCAGGGCAGAGGGGTGTGCACCGTATGAGAAAGAGCTTCAGGTCTTCAGGCATGGGGTAATACTGCCAGGGAGGCTTCCCAGGAGAGGGAACATGTGACCTGAGGCCTGAAGGATAACCAGGAAGCTGCTGGAAAGGTAAATGGAACAGTGTTTCAAGCAAACAGAACTAAGTGCCAAGCACTTAGCAACCTTGGTGTTTCTAGAATGTACACCTGGGTGTACAGGAGGAAAGGATGTCAGAGGGCATTCATGCCTCTCAAGGGCATTTGCCCTCCAAGGCAGGCCTCTGAGGCCAGTGGACGGGATTACCTTGACGACACGCTTTTGCCCCAGCTGGTTCTTTCCGTCCGGCCCAACGGGGTCAAGGATCACGCAGTAGTGGCGTGGGCCTAGGGTGGTGATGGACACGACACCCAGCACCTCCTCGTGGACGTCGGGCACGTGGGCCTCTGTGTCCCGCACTGTCACCAGCCATTCCTCCCCGGTGCGGCGGAGCAGTCCCATAAAGTCCCGGAAGTTCTGGCGAGCCCGGAGGTGCAGGGCTGTCTGTAGAGTGAGATGTTGGGGAGTGGGGTGGGGAGTGAGTAAGCCCACCTCCCACTTCATCAGGCAGATCCTGGAAAAGCAGCAACTCCAACCCCATGGGCACCTACCTGCTCCCAGGCCCGATCGATGATCTTTAACCCTTTCAGATAACCCAAGCGAGCTGACCTTTGAGTTCTTTCCTTTTAGTGACTCTGAAAGCATTGCTTCTCTTCTACTCTCATGTTCTCTGCCACTCTGGGAGCTCCCTACCCCAGGGGGGCACCCCTTAACCCACCATCCCCAGAGCCCAAACCTTTTCTGTGAGGATCACGGCATCCACCAAATCCAGAACTTCCTCAAACACGGCTGGGAGATATGCACCCACCGAGCAGACCAGCCATTCTTCTCCTGGGCCAAGGGCAGAGAAGGGAGGGTCAAGGTCAACTCGCCGTGCCCCAGCTGTCCCTTCCTGCAGCCCAGTCAACAGCAGAGATGTCCCTGGGCCCAAGGGCTGGGCAGGTGTCCTTGTATTTTTTCATTTCTTTGAGGTCAGAGGAAAACTAATCTGTCCCCAGGAACATTACACAACCCTTACAAAACACTCACTTGAATTGCTACTACGCCAACACCCTGGTATTCTTCCTCTGAACTCCAAAACCCAACTTTTTCCTTCCCATCTTGGCCCTAAAGTGGGCATGAAAGGTCCCTCCAGTGGAGTTGCAGATGTCCCTTTTAGGGTAGCAGAGTGCCTGGGTACAAGTCCCAGCCTTGCCCTTCCTGGTTACATGCCCAGGGCAAATAATTCCATGCCTCAGTTTTGTCACATGGAAAATGGAAATAGCACCTCCAGGTTGTGTGAGGACAAAATAACATTTGTAACACATTTGTAATCACACCTGGCACCAAGTGTGCGCTGCCTTTGTTCACTGTATTTGAACAACGTGGCTATGGCCCCAGTTTAGGATGAAGCAGAGATAAATATCCCCAAGTCTGCATGATCATGAACAAGCACAGGCTCAAGGCTGAGGTCGAACCAGTATGAAGAAGGGTGGGAGCAGGGAGAAGCAATGGCAGCCCTCAACAGCTTTCAAGAGATACCAGGGGCAGAATTTGAAGGCATACAGAGAAAAATAGCAGACCTTATGGGAATGAAAGGCACAATAAATGAAATTTAAAATACATGGGAGGGGAGTGGATATAGCTCAATGGTTGAGCACCTGCCTCCCACATACAAGGTCCCTCGTTCAATCCCCAGTATCTCCTTAATAAAAATAAATTAATTTTAAAAAACTAAAATACATTGGAGGCATATTACAGCAGATTTAAAGAGGTAGAAGAAAGGATCAGTAAGCTTGAAGAGAGGGACTCTGAAAGTGAACATACAAAAGAACAGATAAAGAAAAGAATGGGAAAAAATTGAACAGGGTCTCATGGAACTAAATGACAGCAAGAGACATGCAAAATATGTGTCATGGGTGTCGCAGAAGGAGAAGAGAAGGGAAGAGGGGGAGAAGGAATATTTGAGGAAATAATGGTAAAAAATGTCCCAACCCTATCGAAGGACAGAGATATCTGTGTCCAAGAAACATATCGTGTTCCCATCTGAATAAATCCAAATAGACCTACTCCAAGACACACACTAATTAGAATATTAAATGCCAAAGATAAAGAGAATCCTGAGGGAATGGATGGCGCTCAAGTGGTTAAGTGCCCACCTCCCACATGGGAGGAACTGGGTTTAGTTCCTGGTGCCTCCTGAACAAAACAAAAACAAACAACAAGCATAACAAACGAAAAAACCAACTCAAGGAAGCCAATATGGGTCGGTGGTTGAGCGCTGGCTTCCCACATACGAGGTCCCAGGTTCAATCCCTGGCCCCTGTCCCTAAAAAAAGAGAGAGGGAGAGAGGCAGAGAGGGAGAGAGGGAGAATTCTGAGAGCAGCAAGAAAAGAGATGCATCACATACAAGGGATGCCCAATAAGATTAAGTGCTGATTTCTCATCAGAAACCATGGAGGCAAGAAGGCAGTGGTATAATATATTTAAGATACTGCAAGTAAGAAACTGCCAGCCAAGAATCTTATATCTGGCAAGATTGTCTTTAAAAAATGAGGGCAAGTTTAGAATATTCACAGATAAACAGAAACTGAGGGAATTTGTAACCAAGAGACTGGCTTTGCAGGAAACACTTAAGGGAGTGCTACAGCCTGAAAAGAAAAGAAAGAGAGGCTTGGAAGAGTATCTAGAAAGGAAGATATTACTAAAAGTAACTGAAAGTATAAAAGGAGTGGTGAAAACAAGATGTAATAGATAAAACCCTAAGATCAAAATGGGTGAAGAACTGCCTTTACAGTAATAACACTGACTGTTAATGGATTAAACTTCTCAATCAAAAGACATAAACTGGCAGAATGGATAAGAAAGTATAAGCCATATATATGCTGTCTGCAAGAGACTCACCTTAGACCCAAGGATACCAATAGATTAAAAGTGAAAGGCTGGAAAAAGATATTCTGCACATTCAGTGACAACAACAACAACAACAAAAAAAGCTGAGTAGCTATACTTTATCAGATGAAATTGACTTTAAAAGCAAGGCTGGGGAAGCAGATGTGGCTCAAGCGATTGGGCTCCCATCTACCATACAGGAGGTCCAGGGTTTGATTCCCAGGGCCTCCTGGTGAAAAGTGAGCTGGCCCACATGGAGTGCTGGTGCAGCAAGATGATGCAACAAAAAGAGACACAGCAGACCAAGGAGCTGAGGTGGCGCAAGAGATTGAGCGGCCTCTCTCCACTCCAGAAGGTCCCAGGATCGGTTCCTGGTGCTGCCTAAAGAGAAGACAAGCAGACACAGAACCAACAGAGAGCAGACAGCAAGTGCAAAACAACAAGGGAGGGTGAGAAATAAATAAATCTTAAAAAAAAAAAAAAAGCAAGGCTCTAAGGGAGGGTTACTGGTGTAAGGTGTTGGATGTGGGGGAGTATATGGGGCAGGGTGCAACTGGGGCAGGCTTATATGTAATATGAAAGTGTTCATCTTGTCATAGTGTGTTATATCAGTGGGTGGAGACCCACACAATAAACAAGAAAATGTCAAACTCCCATCCTGGGGAGTCCTGCTATGCTCTCAATTAGAGGGACAGGAATTCCTCAAGAACATAGGCAGTACCCAATAAAAGAAAACAGAAGAATATGTCAAACCCTCAATATTATTGCAAGTAACTATGAATCTTATTCTTCAAAAATTGAAACTTAGTGGTTACTGTAGATTCTGAGGGGAGGGAGAGGGAAGAATAGAAAAGATGGAACATAGGGCATTTTTAGGGCATTAGAATTGTTCAGCATTGTCTTGCAATAATGGATACAGGCCACTTCAAACTTCATCAAAACCTATAAAAGTGTGCAATCTAAAAGGTAAACCATAACGTAAACCACTGACCATGGTTAGTAGCAATGCTTCAATATTTGTACATCAATTGTAACAAATGTACCATCTGCATGTAAAATGTTATTAATGGAGGAAAGGGGAAAAGGGGCAGAGTGTTGGGCATATGCAAATTCCCTAGATTCTCTATGTGACTTTTCTGTATCCTAAAACTTCTTTGAAGATAAAATGAAAAAAAAAAAAAAGACACTGGGGAAATATATTGAAGAAAATGTCATTGTACATACAAGACAACAGATCTTACTGATGAAAGACACAATGTCTAAAATTTTATTTTTCATTATTTCAAATTTAAAAAATTTTTTTTTGTATTTTATTGTTGTTTTTTTTTTAATTTCATTCTCTTATTAATTTTATTTGGTTATTTTGTTGGCTTCATTTTTGGAGAGGTTTTGGATCACAGAAAGGTCACAACAGTGGCAGGGGAGGATCACCATCGCAATGTGTCAGTGATGGGGGATACACGGGAAGGGGTGCACCTGGAGCAGGCCTCTAAGGCATATGAATATGTTCAAGTGTTCATGGGGCACTGACTCAGTGGGTGGAGACCCAGAAAATAACTGAAAGAATATTGAATTCCCATCCTGGGGAGTCCTGCTACATTCTCTTTTTTTTTTTTTTTTAATTTACCAGGAGGTCCCGGGAATCAAACTCCGGTCCCTCCGTATGGTAGATGGACGCCGAACCTCTTGAGCCACATCCATTTCCCATGCTACATTCTCTTATAGGACAGCAAGAATCCCGAGTACAAGGATAGTACCTAATGAAGGAGGACAGACCATTATACCAGGCCCTTAATATTGATGATTGTACTTATCAAACTTTTCTCATGAAATTGAAATTCGGCCTAGTATTATATACTGCCTACGAGTTAACTCCTGAAAGCCTTCTTTTTGCTCAAATGTGGCCCCTCTCTAAGCCAAACTCATCATATAAATGCACTAGCTTCCCCCTGGCATAGAACATGACTCCTGGGGATGAGCCTCCCTGGCACCGAGGGATTATTACCAAGTGTCAGCTAGTGTTGCTTCTGGAAAATGACCTTGACAAAAGGGGGAAATGGTAAATACAGATGAGTTTTTATGGCTAAGAGACTTCAAAGTGAGTTTGGAGGACTCAGCAGGATCTCATTGACTGCCACAGGAAACAGTGCCTCAAATAGTGGGGCTCCTGAGGGCTTTAGAGACATCCAGAAACTATAAGCAGGGCAGACAGGTCAGGAATTCAGCACCCTGCCAGTGGGCCTTACTTTGGAATCTATGTTCCCCAGTGTAACAGAGTTAGACTCATTTATGGCTTCCTTACACATGGCTCTTCTGCCCCTTTTATTTGAACCTATAATTAGTACTATACTTGATAAATATATATCCCATAGACTTAAATCTTTGGTCCATCCATGTGTCAGTTGAGCCCTGAATTTCAGCAGAGTTGTAACACCTACTCTCTAGTTCATTGGACTCACCCAGGACAACGAACAAGGAGATAATAATGGACAACACTTATCACAAGAGACAGTGTGTCTGCAACTCCAAGCAAGATAGTTCCATCCATCTGCCTCATGGGATCTAAGCTCCCTCTCAATTAGAAGCAGAGTGGGCATCATCTTCCCCAAATCCTCAAGATTGGGGAAAGAACAATGGACTAAAGTAGACTTATTATTAGTCTATTACAGACTTATTATTCTAGCAATGGAACAACTCATTGATATAAAGGCAGTGGCCACCAGAGGTTCTGAGGGAGGGGAGAGGGAAGAACAGTTGTAATATGGGGGCATTTTCAGGACATTGGAGTTGTCCTGAATGACACTGCAGTGATAGATACAGGCCATTGTATATTTTGTCATAACCTACAAAATTGTGCAGGACAGAGTTTAAACTATAATGTAAACTGTAATCCATGGTTAGCAGCAAGGCTTCAATATGTGTTCATCAATTGTAACAAATGTACCACACGAATAAAGGATGTGGTTGATGTAGGAAAGTATGGGAGGGGGAGGGAGTGGGGTATATGGGAATCCCTTATATTTTTTATGTAACATTTATGTAATCTAAAGCGTCTTTAAAAATAAAAACAAATTAATAAAAAAGCTCTTCTATCCATATCGGACGGAGAGTCCCCTGATTCCAGTTTCTCTTCTGTCTGTCCTATTCTTTCTTTCTCATCCGCGGCACCGTTTTCACGGGCCCAGGTCCTGACCGGCAACATATGGCAAGGCTGTTATGGAGGCAAGGAAGGTCATTATATACTAATAAAAGTGGAAATTCGCCAGGAGGGAATAATAATTATAAATGTATATGTACCTAACCAGGATGCCCCAAATTACATGAGGTAAACACTGGCAAAACTGAAGGGAGAAACAGATGTCTCTACAATAATAGCTAGATACTTCAATACACTACTATCATTGGATAGATAATCTGGGCAGAGGATCAATAAAGAAACAGAGAGCTTGAATAATATGATAAATGAACTAAACCTAATAGACTTATACAGAACATTGCACCCCAAAAACAACAGATTATACATCATTCTTCTCAAGTGCCCTTGAATCTTTTTCCAGGATAGGCCATATATTGGGTCACAAAGCCAATCTCAATAAACTTAAAAAGATTGAAATTATACAAAGCACGTTCTTTTATCATAAAGGAATAAAGCTGGAAATCAACAACAGACAGAAAAAGGGAAATTCACAAATATATGGAGCTTAAATAACACTCTTAAATAACCAGTGGGTCAAAGAAGAAATTGCAAGAGAAATCAATAAATATTGAGATGAATGAAAATGAAAATGCAACATATCAGAACCTATGGGACACAGAGAAAGCAGTGTTAAGAGGGAAATTTATAGCCCTCAATGTTTACATTTAAAGAGAAGAGCTAAAATCGGTGATCTAACTGCACACCTGTAGGAACTAGAAAAAGAAGAGCAAACTATGCCAAAGCAGAAGGAATTAAATAACAAAGATCAGAGCAGAAATAAATGAAATTGAGAACAATAAAAAACAATAGAGAGAATTACCACCACCAAAAGTTGATTCTTCGAGAAGATCTACAAAATTGACCAATTCTTAGCTAGACTGACAAAGAAAAAAAGAAGATGCAAATAAATAAAATCAGAAATAAAAATGGGGACATTACTACTAACCCCACAGAAATAGAGGTTACTATAAAATATAATACTATAAATATAAATATATATATTTTATATACTATAAATATGAGGATACTATGAACTGTATGCAAACAAACCAGACAACGTAGATGAAATGGAAAAACTCCTAGGAACATACAAATAACCTACATTGACCCTAGAAGCAAATAGAAGACCTCAGCAAACCAATCACAAGCAAAGAAATTGAAACAGTCATCAAACAACTCCCCAAATGAAAAGCCCAGGACCAGATGGCCCCACAGGTGAATTCTACCATGTATTGAAAGAAGATTTAATACCAATCTTGCTCAAACTCTTCCAAAAAATTGAACAGGAAAGAATGCTCAATGAGAATAAACTCATTCTATGAAGCCAATATCACCCTAATACCAAAGCCAGATAAAGATATTATGAAAAAAGAAAATTACAGACCCATTTCCCTATTGAATACAGATGCAAAAATCCTCAAAATCATCGCTAATCAAATCCAACAACACATTAAAAGAATTATTCATCATGATCAAGTGGGTTTTATCCCAGTCATGTAAGGGTGGTTCAACACAAGAAAATCAATCAGTGTAATACACTACATTAATAAATCAAAGAAGAAAAAGCACATGATCATCTCAATTGATGTAGGAAAGGCATTTGACAAAATTCAGCATTCTTTTTTTATTTTTTTTTTTGTTTTTATTTTATTTTTTACCAGGAGGTCCCGGGGATCGAACCCAGGTCCCTCCATATGGCAGACGGACGCCCAACCATTTGAGCCACATCCGTCCCCCGATTCTTTCTTGATAAACATTCCAAAAGATAGAAATCGAAGGAAATTTTCTCAACATGATAAAAGGCATAAATGAAAAACCGACAGCTAATATTGCCCTCAATGGAGAAAGACTAGAAGCTTTCCTGTTGAGACTGGGAACAAGACAAGGAGATCTACTGTCACTACTGTTGTTCAATATAGTGCTAGAGGTTCTAGCTAGAGCAATCAGACAAGAAAAAGAAATAAAAGGCAATCAGATTGGAAAGGAAGAAATAAAATTTTTGCTATTTGATGATGATATGATGCTATACCTAGAAAATCCCGAAAAAAAACCTACAACCAAGCCACTAGAGCTAATGAGCAAATTCAGCAGAGTGGCAGGATACAAGATTAATACACAAAATTCAGTAGTGTTTCTATACACTAGTAATGAGCAATCTGAGGAGGAAGCCAGGAAAAAAATTCCATTTACGATAGCGAAAAAATGAATCAAATATTTAGGAATAAACTTATCCAAGGACGTAAAGCACTTATATTTAAAAAACTACAATTCATTGCTAAAAGAAATAAAAGAAGACCCAAATAAATGGAAGAACATTCTGTGTTCATGGCTGGGAAGACTAAATATCGTTAAGATGTCAATTTTACCCAAACTGATATACAAATTCAATGTAATCCTGATAAAAATTTCAATAGCCTTTTTTTTAAGAAATGGAAAACTCAATTATCATATTTATTTGGAATGGTAAAGGGCACAAACTAGCCAGAAACATCTTAAAAAGAACAAAGTTGGAGGACACTCACTTCCGGATTTTAAACCATATTACCTAGCTGCAGTGATAAAAACAGCATGGTACTGGCATAAAGACAGACACATGGACCAATGGAACAGAATTGATGGTTCAAAAACAGACCCTCATATCTATGGTCAAGTGATTTTTGACAAGGCTGTCAAACCCACAAAGGTGGGGAAGAATAGTCTTTTCAACAAATGGTGCTGGGAAAACTGGATTTCCATATCCAAAAAGAAAGAAAGAATACCCCTGCCTCATACCTTATACAAAAAATTAACTCAAAATGGATCAAAGACCTAAATATGAAAGTTAGAACCATAAAACTCCTAGAAGAAAATGTAGGGAAACATCTTCAAGACCTGGTGGTAGGAGGGGTTTCTTAAATCTTATATGGAAAGCATGAGCAAGGAAAGAAAAAAAAAATGGATAAATGGACCTCCTCAAAATTAAACACTTTGGCACCTCAAAGGACTTTGTCAAAAGGGTGAAAAGGCAGCCAACCAATGGGAGAAAATATTTGGAAATCATATGTCTGATAAGGATTTAATAGCCATGATATATAAAGAAATGTTACAACTAACAGAAAGACAAATGACCTGATTAAAAAATGGGCAAAAGATTTGAATAGACATTTGTCCAAAGAAGAAATACAAATGGCAAAAACACACATGAAAAAAATGCTCAACATCACTAGCAATTAGGGAAATGCAAATAAAAGCCTTAACGAGATATCATTTCACACCTATGAGAATGGCCACTATTAAAAAGAGAACTACAAGTGTTGGAGAGGATGTGGAGAGATAGGAACATTTATTCTATGTTGGTGGGAATGTAGAATGGTACAGCCACTGTGGAAGATAGTTTGGCAGTTCCTCAGGAAGCTAAGTATAGAACTGCTGTATGATCTGGCAATCCCTCTACTAGGTTTATATCCAAAAGAACTGAAAACAGTGACGTGAACAGACATGTGTTTACCGATGTTCATAGCAGCGTTATTTACAATTGCCAAAAGATGGAAACAACCCAAGGGTCCATCAACAAATGAATGGGTAAACAAAATGTGGTATATACATATGATGGAATACTATACTGCTGTAAGAAATGAAATTGGGACACATATGATAACATGGGTAAACCTTGAGGACATTATGCTAAGTGAAATAAGCCAGACACAAAGGGACAAATATTACATGGTCTCACTAATATGAGCTAAATATGGAGAATAAACACATGGAGTTAAAACCTAGACTATAGGTTACTAGGAGATAAGATGAGGACTAAGAAGGGGTATGGATGTTTAATGTATGGACAATTTTCACTTGGCTTGACTGTAAAAGTGTGGAAATGCATAGAGTTGATGGTAACATATTATAGTGAGTACAACTAACATGGCTGGTTTATAAATGGGATTGTGGCTGAAAGGGGTAGTCTAGGGATGTAAACGTCAATTGAAAGAAAGCTAGAGAATAATCTAGAAACTGAATAACAGTGAACCCAGAGGTAGATGAGGATTGTGGTTAATAATACAAGAATGTCCCTCTATGAACTAGAACAAATGTACGTCACCATTACAAGGTGGTAAGAATATAGTGATGCATGGGAAAAATACAATTAATGTAATTTACGGACTATAGTTAACAGCAATATTGTAATATTCTTGCATCAATGTCAAAGAAGGCTAAGGGTCAATAATAGGGCAGTGTGGGATTTTTTTCTTTTGGACTAAGGAAAACGTTCAAAGCTTTACTGGGGTGAAGAATGCACGACTCTGTGATGAAAGTGAGAGCCACTGAGTGTACACTTCAGGTAGAATATACAAGGCATGGGACTATATAACACAGTGAACCGTGTGGTAGAAGATATACTATGGTTAACAGGACAATCTGAGAGTGTTCTCTCATAAACTATAACAACTGTGCAATACTAATATATGGTATTAATAATAGGGGGTATATGGAAAAAATATACCAAGTGTACCCTATGGACCACAGTTAGGGGTAATAATCCAATCATGTTCTTTCATAATCTGTCACAAATGTTCCACAACAATGTAAGGTGTTGGTGAAGGGGTGATGTATGGGGATTCTGTGCATTATGCATGATTATTTTGTAAGCTCACAACTTCTCTAATAAAAAAAGAAAAGAAAAGAAAAGAAAAGAAAAAGAGATACCAGGGGAGCTCTTTCTCCTGGGTACGAGCTGCTGTTCCTGAGCCTCTTCTACTTGCCTTGAAGCTGAGGCAGTCAGAGGCACTGTCCACCAGCCCACCCTTGGTGCCCCACCCCGTGATTCCCACCTGTCACCCTTTCCTTGCCGTCCCGGTCCCGGCACTCCTTACGGGCCCTGAGCCGCAGGGCCTGGTTCTGCCTGATGACCGTGGCTTGAATGATTTCCACAACCTCCACCTCCTTCTGGGGGATATACGTGCCTAGGAAGGGAAAACAAGGCAGAGGTCAAAGGTCAGAACCGGGAAGCAGATGTGGCTTAAGCAGGTGGGCTGCTGCATACCAGGTGGGAGGTCCCGGGTTCGGTTCCCGGTGCCTCCTAAAGAAGACGAGCAAGACAGCAAGCTGACACAATAAGATGACACAGTGAGCTGATGCAACCAAGAAACACAGTGAGGAAACAATGAGAAACACGACAAACAGGGAGTGGAGGTGGCTCCAGTGATTAGGTGCCTCCCTCCCACATGGGAGGCCCTGGGTTTGGTTCCCCGGGCCTCCTGAAAAAGGAGATGAGCAGATAGTGAGTGCAAACAACAAGAGGGGGAGAAATAAAAATAAACAAATCATAAAAAAAAAAAAGTCAGAACATGTCATGGTTAGGGTGGGAGGTCAAGAAGCCCCTGACCCCTGGGCCTGTAGGAAAGACAACTTGCCAGGTCCTTCGAATAGCCACTCGTCTCCTGCTATCACTTTGTCTCCATTGTCATCCTCAAAATCCAGCAAAGCCTTGAGATGGAGGGCAGTGTTGGGCAGGACCACCTGCAGCGGGGTGATGCCCTAGGAAGGGAGAAAGCGGGGTCACGGAACAGCCAGTGTGGGACTCCTGGAGTCAATCCAGACACCTTTGGGGTCTATGTCCATGGCTCCAATCTTTACAGGTCCCCAAATAGGACCCCAGGTGTCATGTATGAGGTAAGGGCATCCCAAAGCCCCCTGGTCTGAAGAACTTAAGAGATGGAGTCAACAGAGCAAGAGGATGCCTTTTCCTTCTGCAGAAAAGGCTTAGAAATTGTTTTGAACTAGTGATTCACTAGGAGGGAAAGTGGGTACAGGACTAGGTGGGAGATGGAAAGCTGAAAACTGAGTATTTCATAGCCTAGTGTACCCTGAGGCTCTCTAGGAGGCATAAGAACATTGGGATGGTATAACTTATGACAGGCAAGTTTTAAGCCTGTGGCTTTATCCTTAAGGTTGCCTCATGGGCACCAAGTGGCCACCATGCTCCAGTCATCACAGCTCCTGTCAAAAAGTAGTCAAACTTTTAACAAGTTATATTTATAGAAGTATTTCTACAAACATGACTTTATTTCCTCTATGACATTGTTCTGAGGGAGTCAGGGAAGCAAGGAGAGAGGGGCTCAGAGATGTCAGGGGACACAAGGAAGGTCACGCAGCCAGTCAAGAGCAGAACAAAGACCTGAGCCCCAGTCGTAGTGAAGGTGGCCAGCCACCCTTTCCCCTGTTGCTCCCTACCCTGGCTAGACTGGCCCTGAGGTGGTAGAAGGAGGTGAAATAACTACTTGCTGACCACAAACTAGGACAGCAAAGAGGCAGAGCTGGAGGCTCACTGCTTAGGCAAGCCTTCCCTGTACACTCTCTGCAACATGGCACTCTGTCGGCTATGGTGGGGCAGAAGACGTCCCCTATCCTCACAACAGTTAAGCTCTAAGCAGGGTGATAAGACAAGCACAGCAGACCATTCTCTCCAAGCAGACTGCGGGAGAGGGAAGGGGGGAAGAGGGCGAGGGGGAAGAGGGGAAGGAGGGAGAGACTTCTGCAGGACCTCAGATGAAGGGGAAGTTAGGGAAGGTCCTCGGAAGGTGGCCTTTGGACTGGGGCTCTGAGGAAGAGCTGGCTTCTGACACAGAGGTGTGGAAGAAGAAAAAGGCAGCAAGCATTCTGGGCAGAGCATGGAGTTCAGCATGTTTTTCACCTCCTGCATCTATTCTGTCATCACTTCCTGACTGCTCCCCTGAAAATATCCTAGGTCTACTTTTCCCTTCCCCTGCCATTGCTCTGGTCTAAGCTCTGCCAACATCTCTTGCCTGGATGATGGAACTATTTCCTAATTGATTTCCTGGCAGCCACCTATGTCTCCTCCCAGTCCGTCTCCCACAGTGTTGCAGGCTTCCAGCTTGGGTGACAGGACACACAGAAGTATCACCAAAATAGGTGGAGAACATGGGAAAAGAACAGATTTGAGGGCAAAGGAAAATGTGAGATGTCTGTATATAGTTTTTCATATATTTTCTTTTTAATTAGGTAGAAAACTGCCCATTCATCCATAACCAGAATAAGTACATGAACTGCTACATACTTAATAGTGCATCTACTATTAAGTAGATCTGCCCGGATGTCCTTCCAAGGGGTAACATGCTTCATTTTTTAAAAAAACTTTGTTTTGAAGTAACTTCAAACTTACAGGAAGTTGCAAAAACACAAAAACAATGCATAGATATTGTTCAGCGATAAAACGGGGATGAAATTCTGACACATACTACAGCATGGGTGAACCCTGGTGACATCATGTTGACTGAAATAAGCCAGACACCAAAGGACAACTACTGTCTTCTCTCACATGAAATCCTTAGAAAATGCAAATTCAGAGTCAGAAATTAAAATACAGGTGACCAGGGGTGGGGAGTGAGGAGTTAAAGCTGAATGGGTACAGTTTCTGTCTGGGGTGATGGAAAAGTTTTGGTAATGGATGGTGGTGGCAGTAGCGCAACACTGAAGTTAATTATACGCTTGAAAGTGACTAAAATGGGAAATGATATGTTGCATATATGTTATCACATAATAAAATTTTTAAAACTAGATGCACATCGGGTGAAAAATACACAGAATTCCAGCGTACCCCCGGCTCGGATACCCAGCTTTACCAACTGTTAGCATTTTGCCACATTGGTTATTATCTATCATTCTGGCTACCTACCTACCTGTCTATTTTCTAAACATTGGAGAGTAGGTCGCATACCTCATGTTCCTCTAAAGTGTTAGGTTTTCCCGGCCAGTGTGTGGAAGCTGTGGGGCATCCAGGAGGGAGCTCTCTATAGGCAGTTTGTCAATTCACAGTTGTTGGGATGGGCGACTTCCCGGACAGATGAAGTCATTAAGGCCACGAGAGCACGTGAGGGCAGAGGGGTCAGGGAAGGAGGGGGAGACATCTTTATGACATCCTCAGGCTTTGCCACAGCAGATTGAGCAGAGATGGGGGCAGGGGTAAGAACATGAAGTTATTAAAAACTTGTTGTTATAATAAGGATGAAAGTAATGGGAAAGCATAGATCCATAGAAAGTGGATTTGCAGGGCCATTTATAAAAGTCCACTCAAATTTAAAGTGCATAGCCTGGAACCTTGCAATTTTTTTTAACTCAAAAAAATACGTGTGTGTACAAGGACATGCAAACAATGGCAGCATTGTTTTCCCTTTTAAAACTGGAAACATCCTAAATGATACTCAATAGGGGGATGGCTGAATTGACATATATGTATATGGAATTATATGAGTAAGATGTGACATATGTACCACGATGCAGAAATTCATTCAAAATACACTGGCAAATGCAAAAGGACATTGAGACATGTGAAAATATTGGGGTATGGACTGTAAACGTTATATCAACGTAAAATTTCTTAAATTTGATAACTGCACTTAAGGTGGTCACACAAGTGAATATCCTTGATCTTAGGAAATATACATGGAAGTATTAAGTGTTCAAGGAGCATGATATACAACCAACTCTCAAATGTTTAGAAAATGGATGGATGGATGGATGGATGGATGGATGGATGGATGGATGGATAGGGTGATACAGCAAATGTGGCAAAATGTTCAAATATGCTGGAACCTGGGTATTGGGGGTGGGGGACATATTGGGGTTTGTATTATTTTTGCAATTGTCCTGTAAGTTTGAAAGTGTTTTAAAATAAAGTTTAAATAAAAAGACACTGGCAAATGAAGAACAGGTAGCACATGACAGCTATTGCGCAAATAGATGATAATCTTAATTTTCCCATAGATACTTATGTTAATGTGGGGTCATGGATGGCAGTCAATCCCTCTGGGGAAGGGAGGGCAGGTACCGGGGATGGAAATCAGAGGGAACTTTATAGCTTTAGAAATGCATTCTTTAAAATGAAAAGCTCATGTAAGGAAGCCAGAAGCCTTTAAGGCCAGCAAAGTGTGGAAGAGGCGGAGACTGTTTATTGGCCAGGAGAAAGGTATCAGCAGTGGAGAAGTTCAAATCTGAAAGGAGAGAGAGAAGCAACTGGTAGGAACAAGGGCTCGAGAGAGTGGGATAGGTGGGTGCTTGGGCCTGGATGGATGGATGGATGGATGGACAGATGGACGGACAGGAACCGCCACCTCCTCTAAAAGGCAGAAAGGAGACAAGAGTGAGGGGATGGGACAGAGAGCCCGATCCTGCCAGATGGCCTCAATTTTTAACTAAGTGACCAAGTTGTTCAAGAGCAAGGGGATGGGAACTACAAAGAAAATGGAAACTGATAAATATTTAAAAGCATACAGAGAAAAATGTAAGAGAAAGCAGATTAGAAGGGAAGAGAACTGACAGACATGGCTTGGGTTAGGAGCCACTTAACCCATTAGCTACTTATAATACTGTCATCATGGTGGGATCTGTCTGCAGTTATGGTTTTTCAAACTGGAAACTCTGTGACGGGTGTGAGACTGGAGAGGGTGGGTGGGATGTAACCCTGGTCTGGGACCCAGGCTTTGCCACAAGAGATCAACGGCACAAGAAAAAAAGGTCTGTGAGACGTGTTAAAGTGATAAGGTCCAGTTGGGATGGGGGAAAAAAAAAAAAAAGACCAGAAAGAGAATCTGGGAATGAAGACTGGGCTCAAAAGACTGGAAGGGACCAGGTGATATGGGAGGGATAAGGTAGGAAAGGGCCGGGAGGAAGGAGGCAGCTGCAGTTTAGGTCTCCACAGTGGGGCAGGTGGGAGATGAGCAAGCTCACCTTGTGCACATGGCATTGGGCAGGGGCTGAAGCAGGACAGAAGGGGTGGGGCTCAGGGTTGAGGTCAAGAAGGCCAAGTTGTTGGCAGGATCCCTGCAAAGATGTGGGCGAGTCTCCTAGGATGCCAGGAGGGCGGGTGCAGGTGAGGAAGGAAGCACGTGGTGCTGCAGAAGGCTGCTGCCTGGATGGAGGAGCAGTGTCAACTCAGGGTGCAGAGGGAACGTCTGGGGTCACTGGGCCCCGAGGAAGCAGAGGCCTTGCCTGCTGGCCCGGAGCACACAAGGTTTGAGAGAACAAGCTGCCACCATTTGCAGGGGCTTCTGGCAGAGCCCAGATCCTCAAAGTTGTCATCATTCTCTACATGCATGCGTGCACGCGCGCACACGGACCCCTCCCCCGACCCCCAAACTGATTGCATCTAAGTGGACATGGACATCTTTGCCTTCTTTCCAGGTCCTGTTATTATGTATCCAGAACCAAGAAGAACCCAGAGTGAAGAAGGAGGAAATGGTAAGAAGGTTGGGGTGGAAGAACCATTGAGGAAATGGGAGTGGGAGGCCCACTTTCCACCCCTGGCCCCAGGCCTGAGGCAAGCCAGACAGTGGTTCAGTTGAAAGTGCCGGTCTCTGGTGCCTTCCCTGACAATCACGGGCAGTGGGAATCTTGTCCATCACTGCTTTGTCACTGCCCAACAGTGCGTGGCACTGAGTGTGTGAAATGTTTAACCTTCACTAAGCGGCACAAGTCATTTAGTGCCAGATGCGGCTGGGAGGTTCCGTCAGGCTCAGGAGCCTGGTAGCTTAGGTGGGGGGTGGGCTAATAGTTCATGAAGGACAGATAGGTCTGCTGTGGGACTGTGTGGAGGAAGGGGGTGGTTGGGGAGGTGAGTGGGGTGGGGGGGAAACGAGTCAACTCAGTCCCTGGTGAGAGTGTCAGCAAAGGTCCCTCCCAGCCCCTCCCACCGCCCCAGTTTGTTTCCTTTGGAAGGCAGTGAGGCGCCCTGGATGAGGCGACAGGACAGGTGGAATGGGGTACAGAGGAGGCGAGCCAGGTACCTTTTCCAGCACCTCCCCTGGGTACAGGGGGAAGGGGTCCTGGGCCAGCCGGATCTCCAGGTCAGCATGGCGAAGACATACTTGCCCGGTGACATCAAATTGCACTGAGCCCTGGGCATCCCGGGACACGGGGTTGGCCACTGTGCAGTAGTGGCGTGGGGGGACAGTCACCATGCGCACTGGGGGAAACAATACCCTGTTGGCGGATGAGAAGGGGTGTGAGGACTGTCTTCCCCTCCCAGAGGGGGCAGTGAGCGAGAGCCATATCTGCGTACCATTTCCCACGGGCACCTCCCTGTCACCCAAGTGAGGACTGCTCCTGCTTGGAAACAGGAAGACCAGAATGGGCGACCATACCAGCCAGACTAATGGACCCTCCTCTGCCTGAGTTGCCACCCCCCACCCCGCCCCAGCCCTAACACCAACCTCTCATTGTCCTGCCGGATGTAGGTCTTCGGCCCGACCTCCACGTGAGACACGTTGCTGTTCTGGTCTAGTACATGGATGTAGTAGTATGGGGGGATGCGGATGATGGACTCTTCAGTTGCCATGGTGACCCCTGTGTCTGAGGCTAGCCCAGAGTACAGCACAGAGAATGGTAAGTTGTAAGAGGACACAACATAATGAGGCTTGGGACAAGGCAGGAAGAGTCTGAAGAGGGACTCAGATTATTATTATTTTTTAAAAGATCTTATTTATTTATTCATCCATCCCCCCCCTGCTGCTTGTGCTCGCTGGGTCAGCCAACCACGCCGTGCAGGCGGGCTTTCATTCACCAGGAGCCCCGGGAACCGAACTCGGGGCCTCCCATATGGTAAACGGGAGCCCTACTGATTGAGCCACAGCCGCTTCCCGGGACTCAGATTATTCTATCCATCACCCCTGCCACTGACCCCTACCCTGACTCTTTCTTCTTCTGGCCCAGCCCAGCTCTTCCTATCCAGACCTCACCCTTGCCAAGAACGGCTTGATTCAGTTTGCCACAGAAGTCCAGAGTTCTTTGCTGATTCCTTTCACTCTCATTAACTTCACCTCCCATCAAATTGCCTGCCGCACCAGAAGGAGCATTAGATCAAATCTCATTGTCAAAGTTCTGGTGGACCAAAGTGCTCCAGGGTAAAATTCTCCCATAGAATCTTTAAACAGCTAAGAAAAACTGACAGGGCTTGTTGCTCAGAACTCCAGAAAACAGTCAAAGGGTTTCAGTAACTGGGCGAGTACCAATCAAGACAGCTGTAAAAAAAAAAAAAAAAAAAACCATAGGAGAAACTCATAGCACCCTTGATGGTCCTTCCTCCATCTCCTCCTGGGCACAGTGTGGAGCCAACCTGCACTCCCGTTGTGGGTCCCTGGCTGTGTTCCAGAGGGAACAGAGTAACTCCTATGCACATACTGCAGTGCTCATGTGCTGGGTGGCAGCCTGAAAGAGTGAACCAGTAAACTCTAGCTCACGCTCCCAGAACTTGCTCTGCAGGCAGAAGCAGCTTGTGGACAACTAAAGCAGTGTAAGAAACATTTAAGTCAAAGCTGCCTGGGGTAATCTAAGCACCTTTAAATATATATATATATATTTAAACATATATATATTTATATATTTATATATATACACATAAAAAATAACATTTATGTAAGCAAATGCACATATGCATATATATTTATATATCATTTTAGAAGTATTGGTATATATTGTGAAAAATTTGATTTTTACCTACAATTAAAAAAAAAAAAAAAAAATCTGCCTGGGGCAAGGGATTATGTGATTTAAATCGTACAACAGAGCAGCCAGGAGGGGGAGAAAGTCTATTTCTGAAGGAGTAGAGGAGACATTAGGATTCCTATAAATGTATAAATGAACAAATTCCTAAGACCATGAACAAACAGCCCAGGACAAGACACAGGCTCAGAAATGGAGAGGATCCTACTCTTCCCTTTCACCTCAGGCTGAACTTCTTGCTAGGAGAGCTAAAATTAGAAGGAGAGCATCAGCCAACGCAGAGCCCATTTGCAGACAGAGGTGTTTTGGCATTGGTTTGTTTTTATTAGCTCCTGGCACTCAAGGAAATCTCTTTATATCACTACGTGTATACAGACTAAAGGAACAGACAGCCCAAGGACTAAATCCCAGAGTTAGCACTTTAAAATATTAAAATGTACAGTGTGCAAAATATTACAAGAAATTCCCAATATAAAAGCCAACCCATTTCTGGTACTTTGAATTGGCAGCCTGTGGCAAACTAAGATAGGGTTCATTACTGATTGCCCAGAAATAAAACAAAGCAAAACAAAAGATAGGATACTATGAACAACTGTACCACCAACAAATTAGATAACCTAGGTGAAACAGACAAATTCCTAAAAACACACTAACTACCTACACTGACTCAAGAAGAAATAGAAGATAGCAACAAACCAATAACAAGTAAAGGGAATCAGTAATCAAAACATTCCAACAAAGAAAAGCCCAATTGCGAATATTCTCGCAGTCCTGATTTTGTGATAATCAGGGTAGGCTAAACATTCACTATATTAGAAACCATGCATGTGTCTCCAGACCTAGTTTTTCTACCTAGGCCTGGTTTTTGGAATGCTGGTGATAAACTAAGCCTGATTTATTATATGACCATCCTGTATGGGAAAAGACTATAACTTTGGGTATCTTTGGTCAACCTTAAGAGATATAGCAGGGGGACGGATGTGGCTTGGGTGGTTGGGTGTCCGCCTCCCATATGGAGGGACCTGGGTTCGATCCCTGGGACCTCCCAGGAAAAATTTTTAAAAAAGGAAAAATATAGAAGGCACGTGGGCTACCAGGCCCCACGCGTAGGTAAGCCACCAGGCCCCACAATCCACACAAGATGATGATGTAACAGGAGAGCAACACAAGGGAGAGCCAAGACAAGACACACCGAAAAACCAGGAACTAAGGTGGCACAAGCGGTAGGATGCCTCTCTCCTGCATTGGAGTTTCTTAGGATCGAATCCCAGTGAAGACAGGAGGAGAAGGATGAGAAAAGAGGGCAAGAAAAGGACACAGAGTCGCCCAGCAAATGGACACAGAAACAGCAAAAATGTGTGTGTGTGTAAAAATGGATAAAAGTAAATAAATAAATAAATAAATCCTTAAAAAATGTATAGGGGAGGAAGATACAGACTATATATAGTTAGTAGTAATACTTTGACGATGCTCTTTCATGATTTGTTAACAAATATTTCACAGTAACGCAGGGTGTTTATGGGAAGGTTGATGTGTGGGAGCCCTGTATGATGTTATGCATGTTTGTTTTGTAAGTTCACGATGTTTACTGAACACTTATAGTTTATGTATGTTCATGTAGGAATGATATACTTCAATAAATTATTAAAAAGAAAAAAAAAGAAAAGAAAAGCCAAGGACTAGGTGGCTTCACAGGGGAATTTTACCAAACATTCCAAAAAATAATTAACACCAATCCTGCCCAAACTATTCGAAAAAATTGAAGAGGAGGGAACACTCTCTAACTCATTCCATGAGGCCAGCATCACCATAATACCAAAGGCAGATAAAGATACCATGAGAAAAGAAAACTATAGACTAATATCACTTATAAATATAGATGCAAAAATAAATTCTCAACAAAATACTAGCAAACCATATCCAATAGCACATTAAAAGAATTTACACCATGATCAAGTGGGATTTATCCCAGGTATGCAAGGAGGCTCCACACAAGAAAAATCAATTAATGTAATACATCACGTTAATAGAACAAAGGGGAGAAAAAGACACATGATCATCTCAATAGATGCAGAAAAGGTACTCAACAAAATCCAGCACCCATCTTGATAAAAAACACTTATAAAACTAAGAATAGGAGGAAACTTCCTAAACATGTTAAAAGGCATATATGAAAAACCCACAGATAACATCATATTCAATGATGAAAGTCTCAAAGCTTTCCCTCTAAGACAAGGATGTCCACTGTCACCACTATTATTCAACATTGTACTGGAAGTCCTAGCCAGAGCAATTAGGCAAGAAGAAGAAATAAAAGGTATCCAAATTGGAAAGGAAGAAGTAAAACTTTCCCTATTTGCAGATAACATGATCCTATGTATAGAAAATTCTGAAAAATCCACAACAAAGCTACTGGAGCTAATAAACAAATTCAATAAAGTAGTGGGGTACAAGATCAACACACAAAAATCAGTAATGTTTCTATACACTAGTAATGATCAATCTGAAGAATAAATCAAGAAAAAGATTCCATTAAAAAAAAAACGCAAAAAAATAGAAAAAGAAAAAAGATTCAATTTGCAATAGCAATTAAAAGAATCAAATATCTAGGAATAAATTTAACTAAGGATGTAAAGGGCTTATACACAGAAAACTACAAAACATTGCTAAAAGAAATCAAAGACCTAAAAATAATTGGAAGGGCATTCCATGCTCATGGATTGGAAGACTAAATATTGTTAAGATCGGGGTTTCATACATAACAGAGCAGCTCCCTTGCTGCGATCTATTGAAAGTCAGCCCTTGACACAAGGGTTTGTGAAGAAAAAGAAAAACCAAAAAAATATATACACACATTGTTAAGACTTACCCAAAGTAATTTACAGATTCAGCGCAATCCCGATGAAAATTCTTATTTGCAGAAATGAAAAAGCCAAACATCAAATTTATATGGGGGGAAAAAAAAACACAAAAAACTAAAAAAAAGAAAAAAAATTTTTTTTAAAGTAAAAAAAGCAAAATTAGAAAGAAACAAAACAAATATCTTATTACAAAGCTACAGAAATCAAAACAGTATGCTACCGGCCCAAAGACAGACATATAGACCAATTGAATTGAATTGAGAGTTCAGAAACAAACCCTCATATCTATAGTCAATCATTAAAAAAAAAAAAATTTTTTAAGATTTATTTATCCCCACCCCCCCTCTGTTGTTTAGTGCTCTCTGTCTGCTCTCTGTGTGTTCTTCTGTGTCAGCCTGTCTTCTCTTTAGGCAGCATTGGGAACCGATCCTGGGACCTTCCAGAGTGGAGAGAGGCGCTCAATCTCTTATGCCGTCTCAGCTCCCTGGTCTGCTGTGTCTCTTATTGTCTGTCTTCTGTGTCTCTTTTTGTTGTGTCATCTTGCTGCACCAGCTTACCATGCGGGCCAGCTTGCTTTTCACCAGGAGGTCCCAGTAATTGAACCCTAGACCTCCCATATGGTAGACAGGAGCCTAATCACTTGAGCCACATCTGCTTCCCTCAATTGATTTTTGACAAGGGTGCCAAGTCCATTCAATAGGAAAAGAATAGCCTCTTCAATAAATGAGAAGACTGAATAGCCATATGCCACAGAATGAAGATGGACCCCTACCTCACACCATACACAAAAATTTTATGAAAATGGATCAAAGATATGAATGTAAGAACCAAAACTGTTAAACTCTTACAAGAAAACAGAGAAGCACCTACAGGTCCTTAACATAGGACCTTGTGTTAAGCGTTGGTTCCTTAGACTTTACACCAAAAGCACAAGCAACAACAGAAAAATAGATAAATGAGACTTCAAAATTAAAAACTCTTATGCAAAGGACTTCATCATGAAAGTAAAAAGACAACCTATAGAATGGGAGAAAGTATTTGGAAAGCACATATCCAACAAGGATTTAATATACAGAACACAAAAATAAGTGCTACAACTTAACAACGAAAAGACAAACAACCCAGTTAAAAAGTGAGCAAACTTGAGTAGACATTTCTCCAAAGAAGATATACAAATGGACAAAAAGCACACGAAAAGATGATCAACATTATTAGCCATTAGGGAAATACAAATAAAAACCACAAGGAGATACCATTTCACACCTACAAGAATGGCTACTATTTTTTTAAAAACCAGAAAGTAAGTGTTGGAGAGGATGTGGAGAAGTAGGAATACTTGTTCATTGCTGGTGGGAATGTAAAGTGGTGCAGCCACTGTGGAAGACAGTTTGGCAGTTCCTCAGAAAGTATAAAATTACTAAATGATCCAGTAATCCCATTTCTAGATATATAACCAAAAGAATTGAAAGCAGGGACTCAAACAGATATTTGCACAACAATGTTCATGGCGGCATTATTCACAATAGCCAAAAGAGAGAAGCAACTCCATTGTCCATCAACAGATGCATGGCTCAACAAACGTATATAACTCAGCCGTAAAAAGGAATGTTCAGATTCATGCTACAACAAGGATGAACCTTGAGGACATCATGTTGAAACAAGCCAGACACAGAAGAACAAATGTTGTGTGATGTCACTGATCTGAAATAATTAGAATAAGCAAATTCATAGAGTTAGAAACTAGAATACAAGTTACTAGGAGTCAGGGTTGGTATAGTGAATCGGGGAGTTAATGCTTCACTGGCACAGAGTTTGTGTGTGGAGTGATGGGAAAGTTTCGGTAATGGATGGTGGTGATGGTAGCACTACATTGTGCATGGAATGGACAGTCTGAATTAACTACTGAATTATATATTTGAATGTGGTTAAGAGGAAAAAATTTTAGGTTATATGTTACTAGAATAAAAATCTTTAAAACCTTAAGACTGTACATCACAATCAGTGAACCCTAATGTAAACAATGGACTATAGTAGTATAATTATAATATTGTTTTGTCAGTTGTAACAAAGATCCTACACTAATGAAAGTGTTAATATGGAAAACTGCTTGTGTCGAGGGGAATTAAAGGGAGCTCTATTTTCTGCATGATTTTTCTGTAAACTTACAGCTCCTCTTCAAAAGAAGAAGAAGAAAAAGAAAAAGCTTCACAGTGGAAAAGAACAAAAACCCTCAATGTCCCTTCCCGACAATCGCCCCACCCTCACCCTCGGTGTGGAGCAGAACGCTGGGGTTGGAGAGGAGATCAGTCTGGAGGTGTGAGACCTTGGGAAGCAGTGGCTCTGAGTAACTGGAAGCCTCCTCCAGAGGAGGCAGCCAGGGTGCCAGAAGCTCCTGAGGGCCCAAGTTGTATTCAAAGTTTAGCCCAGAGCCAAGAATATTTGCATGTTATTTGTCTGCACCCTGCACCACCCCTCGCCCTCCTGGTGCTTTAAGCAATCCTGGGGTAACAGTTCAGACAAGCTCCTCCTCTCAAGGAAACAAACCGCTGACAGAGTCAATGCTCCCGTACAAGTAGTCAGATGCCACAAATCATTCCTCCCCAGTTCCCTCACTGGCCTGTAGTCACCCTCAGTTGCCTGCTGCTGTGGGCATGGAAAGGGGTGGGCAGGAGGGGGAAGAGAACTAAGTAAGAATTGTGTGTCGTCGTCGTGTCCCGTACCACCACCCCCCACCACCCCCCGCCTCCCCGCAACTTGCTTCTGAATCCTGAGTGGCCCGTTGGGGAATATGTCACACTCCTACCTAGCCTCTCCTTGCCTCTAGCACCACTTGGAGGTTGCAGATGTTGTGACTCAAAAGGAAGGAATCCAGTTTACTAGGCTACACAGAGCCCTGTCCTGAGAATTTGGCTCAACATTTTTTGAGCCACCACCAGAAAGGAATAGCACCTCATGGACTCGACCATTCACCCAGCTTCCACTTCCAGCTTCCACCCCGGATGAGAAAGGGGAAGTATGTAGGGGAAGGTTGTGGCTTGGCCCAGGAAAAACAGGCAGGATCCCAGGAAATCACAGAATCAAGGGTGGAAGGGGCAAGAGAGCTTTTTTTTTTTTTTAAAAGATCTATTTTATTAAAATTTATTTATGCCCCCCTTGCTGCTTGTGCTCCCTGTGTCCATTTGCTGTACATTTTTCTGTGTCTGCTTGTCTCCCTTTGTTGGAATCAAACCCGGGGCCTCCCATATGGTAAACGGGAGCCCAACCACTTGAGCCACATCCTCTTCCCAAGAGGAGGGTTTTATTCTGTGCACACAATCTGGAAAATTCCCATTTTTTGGCCAGCATTTAGAAATTGTGAGTTTTCACAAAAATCCTGATGTCCCACTTTTCTTGAAGTAGGAGCCCAGGAATGTTGGTAAAAATTCATTTCCGGGTCGGATGTGGCTCAACTGGTTGGGCGTCCGTCTCCTATATGGAGGGACCCGGGTTCGATCCCCGGGACCTCCTGGTTAAAAAAAAAAAAATCTATAGGGAAACGGATGTGGCTCAAGAAGTTCGGTGTCCGTCTACCATATGGAGAGACCGGGGTTCGATCCCCGGGACCTCCCGGTAAAAAAAAAAAAAAAAAAATTCATTTCCACATGGCAAAATTGGCTGGAGTCAGGTAGCACTGAGCCCTTTAGATGTGGCACAAGTTTTCTGGTTTATCACAGTCCCCACCACTCCCTGTTATCTTATCCCTGGGCCCCTGCACTCAGATCTGCCTGCTTCCCATGTGCATTTAAATTTACCACCTCTGATATAGCTTAAAACCCTCTAAAGCAGCACTGTCCAGTAGAACTTCCCACGATGGTAGAAATGTCCTAAATCTGCACTGTTAGGACACACCACATGTGGCTACTGAGCACTCAAAGTATGGCTAGTACAATTAAGGAAATTTTAAATTTTAATTTGAATAGTCAAATGTGGCTAGTTGATCCCATATTGAACAGTACGGCTCTAAAGAACTAAGTCCCAGGTAGGAACAGTGACTTATTCAGGTTCACACAGCAATTTAACTGCAGTCATAGGACTAGAACTCCCAAAGGCCTGGTCCCGTCTTCCCCAAGAGGCCAGAATGGTACAGAATAGATTCAGAGCCCGGTTTATCGTTGGGATTTGTTACTTTCATGCCTTGTATTATTTCCTTAATGTCTTACACCTCGTTTTGACAGAGGTAACAGTTTTGATCTGGTTTCCTGGTATACTTTCTACCCAAGAGGGATGATATTCTGTTCCTCATTCTCCTATCTTGCAAATTTGTATGGGATTTTGATACCTTGATTGATACTTTTCCCTTTCTCCTTTTTTAAGGGTAGTTTCCCTGAACTTGCTGGAGAGTGGCTTTTCTAGCTTCAGAGTGCCCTCTTCTGTTGTTTTCAGGTAGTGTCCAGAAATGCAGGGGTTCATGCTCTGGCACTCGATTCTCCTCCCCACTTTTAATCTTGACCTTCTCTTTCCTTCTTCTCTATTTCTGCATCCTGCTCAGCAGTATTTCTACTCCCTGAAGCTGTTCTGCGGTGTGGGGCCCTGTCCTAGGAGTCCCTTCAGGAATCCCCCTGGGTCAGGGCCACATGGGGTCCCAGCTCAAAAGCCCGTTGGCTGTGTGATCTTGGCCCCTGAGTAGCTCAGTTTCCTCATCTATAAAATTAGGAGGGAATAACAGCATCTTCCTGAGAGTTATGAGGATTTAGTGAATTAATATAGAACACAGCTTGGCTCCATCTTCCATGGCTGAGGCAGGGAGCAATGCCCCAGGCCCAGCTTTCCTGTCCAGTTAGGAGGTGCCTTAGCTCCAGAGGCTCCCATCCCACCTGGCACCCCTCACTTGTTTACTGGTCAGGAAGGTGGCGCATCTTGTGTCACCCCAGCTGTAGGGCTAGAAGAACAGCAAAGGAAGGGCATCTGACAGAAGAGTGAAGCCTCTTCCAGCTGCTCCTTTGCCAAGTTCTCTGCAGGGGTGGAAGCATGGTCAGGAAACCAGATGGGGGAAGAGGAAGGGCTAGGGCTGGGGGCGGAGGTGTAGACAGGACTCTGGGAGCCCCCACAGCGAAGATTTGAGCTCTAGAAGGGCTGGGGAGCAGGCTCCTTGTTGGATGATGCCCCACCCCCCATGGCTGAGGCCTCTCTGCCATCTGCCACCCCAGCTGGGCCCAGTCAGGGGCGCTGAGAGCCTCGCCCAGCTCAGTGATTCAGCTGAGAATCATCTCAGCTGATAGGGGTGGGTTCCTGCCTCGTTCCCGGACTCGCTTTAGCACAACTTTGAGTTCCAGGACTCTTGTTTAGACCGTGCCTTGCCTCTCTCACCACCCACCTGATCCACCATGCCCTAAAGCTAGGCTTTCCCCCATACCACTTGCCAAGTTCACCCAGAGCAGGTTTGGCCTTCTTACCCTCTCTACTCCTCCTTCAGGAGATCCAGGGAAAGCCATTTGACTCAGGCAGTGTGTTCGTGACAAGGTTCAGATTTAGACTTTTGTGGTTTACCAGACGGCACATACATTAGAACATTTTACTTTCAATATATCAGGGCCCTCAACAGATAATGGATAGGATTGCACGACTTGTGGAAAGTCCTGCCCAGCCCTTAGGTTCGCCTCTATCTCCCCAAATTATTCTACTCACCCACCCATCCAGACCTGCCTTCAGCCCCCTGTTTCTGCTATCTGCCCCCTCATCTGCTCTTGGGGTACATACCCAGCCTTGCCCAATCATGTTTCCCTCAGGTGTCATGAGGCTCCTGCAAGAACCCGTCAACTTTCACCCAAAGTCTCCCACAGACACAAAGAAGGGAGAGGTATTGGGTGGATGAATGCGAACAAAATCTCCTGTAAGCAGCAGAGGCTGGAGTCACCCTCTAGTTAAGAGAGAGGCTCCTGACCCCAGTTTCTTGACTCAATGTAAGATTTATGCAACAACAGTAAAAGCAAATGAGTCACATGTCACTGCATACCAGAGATCCTCAGGGTCAATTCCTAGTGGCCAAAACGGTGACTTTTAAATAGCAAACACCAAAGTGGCCATGCCATCCCTGCCCAGTGTGGCTAGCATCACCTGGAAGCTTGCTGGGACAGTGTGATCTCAGGCTCTGCCCTAGAGCTGCTGGGTCCATCAGCATTTTAACTAGGTCCCCAGTGATCGAACTCACACTATGAGAAGGCCTGGCCTAAAGCAGCTACTCTCCACCCTGGCTGCACATTAGAATCACCCAGAGATCTTTTAAAGCCACCTTTCATTGGTCCAGGGCGGGGGTTCAAGCATTGTGTTTCTTAAAAGCTCTCCTGGCAGACAGGGTTGAACACCAGCAAGGGGCCATTTGAATCTGGTAGGTTCTGTCACTGCTGGCTTGATCTTGGGCCAACTTGCTAGCTTCTGAGCCTTACTCTCTTCCACCATGAAAAACTAGGGATAGAGGGATGAGAGAATGGAGGGGACCTCTAGCTCACAGTGAGTGCTCAGTAAACAGTAGCTAGGAGAAATTAAGTGACTGCTCCTCCCGGGAAGGGAAGTTAATTTATTCCCCTCCAGCCTCATCCTCCCCCTATTCCAACCAGCCCCCTTGCCCTCACAAGCCCTTCTGTCCCTCACCTGAACTTTAGGTCCACACAGACATGAAGTTGGAGGTGAGGCTGCCCATCTAGCCCTGCCCCCACCCACCTAGCTTTATCCGACCTGGGCGTGTATCTAGCTGCCCACCTACCACAGCCCCCAAAGTGAGTGGAAAAGGCACATGAAGTTCAGGAGAAACAAGGGCTCAACTTTTTGGAGTTTCCCCTTCACTGACTTTAAGTTAAACACCCTTTGTTTACGGGCTGTGAGTCATGTGACTCAGTAACAGCAGAGAAACTGTTTTTACTAAGTTTCCCCATTTAGGAAATGGCGTCCTCTGCTTTAGGGGACTATTAGTGCAAATTCTTGAGAAGATACGTCATGTAAGTCACTTTTTTTTTTTCCTCCTTAACAAAGTTTTAGGAACTTTTCTTCCTAAGAAAATCTTTTTTTTTTTTTTTTTTTTTTTTTTTTTTCCTAAGAAAATCTTATCTTAGCTCCAGCCCAACTCGGGCCACTTTGTAGGAGGTGGAGCAGCTCTGCCCACCCAGGACTCCACTCCTCATGCCTCCCTGATGGTGGCAATTAATGCCAATCATTGAAGTCGGAGGATTGCCTCAATTAGAAACAATCCAGGCTGGAACACTACTTGGCAATGCTAAAATTTTGTACAGCAGGGGAAACAGATTGAGAGGTGAAGAATTTTCTTGTTTGTTTTTTGTTTACTATTATTGAAATAATGAAAATGCTCTAATAATGATTGAAGTGATGAATGCACAACTATGTGATTATACCAAATACCATTGATTGTACACTTTGGATGAATTGTATGCTTTATTAATATGTGTCAATAAAATTGATTTGTTTAAAAAAGAATTAATACACAGAAAATGGATGAATTTGCAATAATTATGCTAAGTGAAAGAAGCCAGACCAAAAAAAAAGTACATACTTTATGATTCTATTTACATAAGAAATGCAAATTAACCTATAGTGACAGATCAGTGGTTACCTGGGGACAGGAAGGCAGGCAGAGAGAGGAAGGAGGGACTACAAAGGGGCATGAGGAAACTTTTGGGGTGATGGGTATCTTGATTGTGGTGTTTCACTGGTGTATCTGTTATGTCAGAACTCATCAAACAGTGCTAAGCTTATTTTATGTTAGTTATAACTTAATAAAGCTTTTTAAAGAAATAGAAGCAAAAAACAAACTCAAAGACAACCCAGGAACCAGGTTTCAGAACCCCTGACCTCAATCAGTTTTTCTAAACTCACCCAATCATAGGGCTCAGCTGAGATTCTTAATCATTTTCATGCTGATTCCCAGCCTCGCCCCAGACCAGCTGAGGAGCTCTGCAAGTTGTATTTCTGGCAGGCGCCCCAGACAACAGCTACCATTTACTAAGGATTTAATTTGTGCCAGGCATTGTGTGAAGCACCTTTAATCAACTCATTTAATCCTCACAAGGACCTAGAAGTTAAGAAATTTGCTCCAGATCAGAGTCATCAAGGGGTGGGGCCAGAATTTCACCCTGGGTACTGGGACTGCAGAGGCCCCAAACCAGGAAGCAGTGTGGCTTCTCAGGCAGTAACCTCAGGAGGACTCTAACAAGGGCTTCAGGACCTGGGTGGGGCCGGGCACTCCCCAGGAGATAATGCCAGTGGCAGTTCAAAGGTTAGTGCTTCCTGCAATCTGGATCAGTGCCCAGCCTGTTCCACCAGAACCTGGGAGGGCAGCACCCAACAAGGAGCACCCGGAGTTACCTTGGGCCCACCCAAGGCGGCTGCCCTACCTGCTCCCGGCTACAGGGAGCTACCCTGGCAAACAGCCCCGCCCCAAGGCAGGCCTGGAGCCCATGTGCCAAGAGCAGGAGTTTCCAAGGAGAGCCATCTGCGATCCCACGTGACAGCCAGTCTTTCTGCCATAATCCAGGGGTCCATGCAAGCAGAGAGCAGAGAGCACAGGGGACACTGGCCTTCACTAGCCTCCCTCATCGAGTGCGCCATGCCCAAGAGTCAGCTGCAAGGGCTGGCGGGTCTAGGTGGGCTTCCTGGGTTCGATGTGTTACTATGGTATATTTCACTTCCCTCTCCCAAGATGAAAGGGGAGAGCCTTACTCACCAAACCCTACCCCCTCTTGGAAATCAAGCCTGGCGTAGGCCCATCCACTAGCGACGTCTCAGTGACCTGCCAAGGCCCAAGTTTGGCACAGTTCTGAGTGGGTCTCGATGGGGACAGTCCCACCCTGGGAGCTCCAGGGGCCAGGCCAGAGCCTAAGTCCCTGGAGGGGAAGGAAGGGTGGTTACAGCAGGGACCAACCCAGCTCCAGGATGGACTCTGAGGTCCCCTCTTTCTTTGGATGTGGGAGCCTGAAGTCAGAAAGAGGCCTAGGATTTTGGCGGGGACGAGTGGATGAGTTGATCTACCTTTGCTTTGAAAACCACTAAAAACTCCGAGGAGAGCAAAACCTCTCCAGGCCTAGCCCCCACCCACCTTCTTCCCCTCCTGGCTCAGAGGTCTTATCTGCCCCAGAAAAAGCCAGGCCCTCCAAAGAGCCGGACGGGGCTAGAGAGATTCCTGAGGGGCACCGAGTCCCACCGCTGGTTTGGGGAAAAAGTACTCACATCCAGAGGTGCCGTGGGCTGAAACAGACTCCTCACCGCCTGGAAGCGAGCTCCCTCACCCAGCCCCAGGGACCAATTCCTGGCAAAAGCAGGCCAAGGGCCAGATGGGTGGGGCCTAGACATTTAAAGGGACCTCGCAGCTGGTTCTCTTTGGCTCCTCCGGGCTGCTTGGGCTGCATCTGAAGGCGGGGCAGCTCATTCAGCCTCAAGAATTTCTGCCTAGGTGCCAGCTGGCAGAACTGGACTGTGACTGGGAAGGGTTGGAGGGTCTGAGAGAGGGGACAGGTGCTGACTGAGTCCACATCTTCCCTAGCTGGCTTTAACTTCCCAGACTGGGTGAATGCATTTCTGCCTCTTCAAGACACACCCACAATGCCTAGTGTAGCCAAGTGTGGCCAAATGTTTAGGCTCAAGCCACAGCCCCTCTTAAAAGAAGATAATGCTGCCTCTTTTATTTTAGATTAAAATTCAGCCCAGATCTCCAAAAATCTCAACAACAGGAAACACACACACACATGCTCTGTCCTTCCTGCCGGGTGCTGGGGGAGGAGCTTGGGGTTTCCCTCATCTCCCCCAGTTTCCTGCCCTCCTGGGTTGGCAGGTACAGCCTTGGCACCCTAAAGGCAGTCGCCATCAGTATTTCCGCTGCCGGGAAAAGAGGCTGCTCCCTGAGGACCGGAGTGGGGGGCTGGAGGGGCTGGGGTCCTCCGAGTCCAGGCCGAAGAGGTCCCTGCCAGTGCGTAGGATCTGCTCCTCCAGCTTCTTGTGCCGCTTCATGTCTGAGAGGACCTTGTCCAGGCGAGCCTCCCGTTTCTGGCTCCGGGCTGAGCTTCCTGGAGAAGGGGAAGGTGGGAGAAGGGAAAGGGATGGAGGCAGTGTGCACAAGACCTGCCTGTACCTTATTGACCTCTCGAGGGGTTTGTAAAAATCCAGACTTCCAGGCCCTGCCACGGAGGTTCTGAGGTTTGGGGCTGGGCCTCAGATGGAGTGGGCAGTGCAGGGCAACTTGAGGGGGTGAGGGTGGTGGCCTCAATTGTGACAAGGGACCAAGGAAGAGCGCCTCGGGCAGGGGGAGGAGCAAGTGCAGAGGCCCTAGGGCCGGCAGAGAGAGGTCTGTTCAAAGGTCGGGGCCAGGTGAAAGAGGAGGCAAAGGTGATGGCGGAGGCCTCACAGGTCCTGGTAAGGAAGCTGGATTTTTAAAATTCTGAAAGGGATGGAAGCCTTTGGAGGATTTTAAGCGGAGAAGTGATAGGACTTATGTTTTTAAAATGACCATTCTTGGGAGGCGGCTGTGGCTCAATCAGTGGGGCTCCCGTTTACCATATGGGAGGCCCCGGGTTTGGTTCCCGGGGCCTCCTGGTGGGGGCGGGCCCGCCCGCATGGCGTGGTTGGCTGACCAGGCGAGCACGGGCATCAAGGGGGGGGGTAAATGAATAAATAAATAAAATCTTAAAAAAATAATAATAATAAAATAAAATAATGGGAAACGGATGTGGCTCAAGAGGTTCGGCGTCCGTCTACCATATGGAGAGACCGGGGTTCGATCCCCGGTACCTCCTGGTAAAAAAAAAAAAAAAATAAAATAAAATAAAATAAAATAAAATAAAATAAAATGACCATTCTGGTCGCTGAGACTGGAGGCAGGGAGACCCCTCAGGAGCTACTGCAACCGTCCAGGCAAAAGATGATGGTGGCCGGGATGGTGTTAAAGGTGGAGAGGTGCAGGTAGTCTTGGAAATGTGGCAGAGACAGAGCTAACAGGACTCCCTGCTGGCTGGGATGTTGGTAGAAGAGAAAGAGAAGAATCAAGAATGGCTCCAGGGGTCGGATGTGGCTCAACTGGTTGGGCGTCCGTCTCCCATATGGAGGGACCCGGGTTCGATCCCTGGGACCTCCCGGTAAAAAAAAAAAAAAAAAAAAAAAAAGAATGGCTCCAAATAGGTGGATGTTGATTCCATTTTCTGAGATGAAGAAGTTTGTTTGTGTGTGTGTGGGCTAGTTTAGAGGTGTCAGGTAGAAGGTGGATATTAGAATCCGGAGCTCCGGGGAGAGGTGAGCGTTGGTGATTTAAATGATTTTAAAACCATAGGTCTATGGGAAGCAGATGTGGCTCCGGGGACTGAGCTTCTGCCTGCCACATGGGAGAGCCAGGTTCGGTTCCCTGTGCCTCCTAAAAAGAGAAGGCCAGCACACAACAAACAGACACAGTGAATGCAAACAATGAGAGGTGGGGAGAAATAAATAAATAAAATAAATCTTTAAAAAAAATTTAAAACAAACAAAAAAAACCACCATAGGTCTAGATGAGATGGCCTGGAACAGGGTGGAAAGAGAGGACTCAGCCCTATGATGCTTATCTTAGAGAAAAAAAAAATATTTTTTTGTTTTATTTAATAAATACCTCCAGTGCTTATATGTCAGGCGCTTTCCTAAGCCCTTTAGAGTGTAAATAACTTGCTTAAGGTCCCGTAGCTAGTAAGTGACTGAGCTAGGATCTGGACCCAGGCAGTTGGCTCCCAGAGTCTACTCCTTAATCCTCTGGGGAAGAGGTCAAGCAGAGAAGGAGAAACCAGCGAAGGCTCCAGAGAGTGGCCAGAGAGGAAGGCGTGATGTCCTGGAAGCCAAAGGAACAAAAGCATTGGAAGAATGCTGAATGACCGAAAGACTAAGATGAGGGCAGACAGCGAGACCACGGGGCTGGCAAGTGTGTGGGTTACTGGTGATCCGAAAAGGGCTGTTTCAATAGAGCAGGCTCCAAAGACTGCTGGGAATGGGTTAAAGGAAAAAAAAGGAGAAGAGGAGAGGAGGAGAGGAGGAGAAGAGACAGTGACATAACTCTTTAGGAATCTGATTGTGTGGTGGAGAAAAGGAGTTGGAGCACATCCTCACATGGTTGTGAATAATCCAGAACAGGGCTGGACAGGCCAGCCTCAGGGGTTCCTCATCCACACAGCTGAGGGCAGGCAGGCAGATGGGCCAGGCTAAGGAGGGCTGTTAGATCTGGCATGACATCCAAAAAACAGTTTTACAAGAAGAGACATAGCTTGTAAGGGACAATGAGGATCAAGGGAGACACCATTCTCGCCCCTAGGCCCTGCCATGGGTGAGTTGTGAGAGAAAATTCGGCCTCCACTTGTCCTCAGGGGACAGCCAGTTTCGGCCTGGGTAAGAAAGCCAATGTTCAGAGAAGAAGCTGGAGACAGCAGAGCTTGAAAGGATGGTAAATTCTAGGAAGGCATGTGGGGCAGGAGATTGGGTCAGATTAGGAGATGTACACAGTAGTACCGGCATGTGGGCCTGGAATAACAGTGACTGGGAAGATGTGGACCATTGGGGAGATGGAGATAAAAGGGATGCGGGTGATCTTGAGCTAAGGTACCAATCTAAGCGGGATGGGCGGTGTCACTGGGCCAATGCTTTCTCTTGCAGCTAAATGTTGTGGGGGTACCAAGGCACCAGACAAAGGCCTCTTGTAGGAAGCTGCTTTTAGGGTAACTGGGAGCAGTAAACTTCAGCTCCCCCCAACTCTTGCCTCTTATCTGTACCTGGGGTGCGTCTCCGGTCAATCAGGGAGTCCTTTGGTGTCACTGGCTCATCATCAAAGTCAAATTCCGTGGGCATGTGAGGTCTGGGACAGGTGGATAGAGTGAAGGGTGAGGATGGCACCGCCCCCCCCCAAAAAAAAAAAAAACACACACACACACCCTGTGCTTCTCCCAGCCAGGCGGCCCTTCCTCTCCCTGCTCCTTTCCCTCCCTCCACGTGCAATGCTCCTAGGTCCCTCCTTTTTTCCCTCCCCCTTTTCCCTAGCATCAAAGAGTAGCCCCAGGGACAAGGTGTAAGGGTGCGCCCTCACTTTTCCTCTTCCTCTTCTTTGGCCTCTGGCTCCTCATCGGATCTCTCCTCTTCACTCTGGGCCTCAGGCGTGGGCGGCCGGCGGGGCAGAATCTCAGCCTGAAGTTCCAAGGTACCGTGGGCAGCCAACAGCTCATAGAGCCGCTGGATTTCGGGGGGCGGAGGCATCCAGGCCTGCCCATCCGCGGGAAGCTCCAACTCCTCATCGCTGCAGGGCACGCACCAGTCCTCGGACTCTCCCTCGGCCTGCTCTTCTTCTCCAGCACGGGGGGCTTCTCCCTGGGCCTCCTCGGCCCCGGGCCCCTCTCGCTCTGCCTCCTCCCGGGATCCTTCCTCTTCTTCCCCGGCCTTAGTGGCCGCAGCAGGGGGACCTCCGGGGTCCTCCACGGCCAGAGCCTGGAGGCCGGAGGTCACTTCCCCTTCTTCAGATAGAGGCGCCGCCGTGGTGGCCGCAGGGTCCCCATGACCCCGGGCAAGGGACATAGGTCACTAGGGTAGGGGCCCTTAGATGATTGGAGATGCAGGGGTACTAAGCCGCCCCCTCCAATCAATCAGCTCCCAACAGCGGTCCCCGCACCAGACCTTCAATGCCTAGGAGGAGGCGTTAGGTCCCCGCCTCCGGCCCCGCCCCACGAATGAAGATCCGGTACTTCAGTGTTCCCGGGAACCGGCAGGAACCATTTTCCGAGTGGGACAGGGCCGGGGGAGGGGCGGGCCCACTCTTCTCGCCTTCACACCACTCCTCGCCACACCCGGCCCGACGACCCTTGCCCCAGACTTCGCAGTTCGGGATGGCACCACCCCGGTCGCTTTACGCACCTGCAACTAAGACACCCCCTCCCTGGCTGTGCAGGGTGACAATACGCAGGCGCACAGAAGCTGCGCGGGAGGCTCCTCTCTAGTCAAACTTGGAAGAGGAAAGCAAGGGTAGGCTTGCACATGCGCAGAATAGGGGTAGGCATTCGGGCACTTAAAGCTTCGGCCCACAGTAAAGATGGCCACCGGGAAGGCGCATGCGCATACCACCCAGTAGCGTCTGCCCGCAGGGAGGCAGTACCCGCTAGCCCGCGGCTGACGAACGCAAGGACCACCAGAGAGCGGAGGCGAGATTCATGCAGTCTCCGTTTATTGGTGTTTCAGACCCATGCAGCATCCGGCATACAAAAAGAGGGGGATCAGTTTAATATATCTTTGTTTTTGGAATTTGTTCCCCCACACACACACTTTTTTTTTTTTTTTTTTTTTTTTTAGAAAACACCCCGCCAACTCCGAACCGCGTGGTAGCTCGGTGCCCGCCTCCCCTGCGGGGCCTTCGCGTGCAGCAAACCTCCCTCCCTCTTTTTATAGAGCGCCCTGCCCCTCCTCGCTCCCTGCGGCTGGGAGCTTTGGTCCTATGTTGGGGGTTCTTACTAAGCACGTGAACCCCGACGCCTTTAGAAAGAAACACACTGACTGAGATCAAAACACTCAGGTCTGTCGGGTACCCCCCTGTGCGTGCTCCGAAGGGGTGCGCCGCGGCCCAAGCCCCCAGATTCGACCTGACTCCCCAGCAAGAGGGCCCCTAGGGGGGTCGGGGTCTGGATGGTCCCAGGAGAGAACAGTCGGAGCCCTTTCCAGTCATCGCCTCCCCAACCCTCAACCTCATCTAAATGTTGGAGTTTTTTGCAGAATAAATGGTGTTAGGACGGTGGAGGAGAGGATGCTGAGGGGAGATGAGGCAGGAAGAGGAAGGGGGTGGGGACTGGAGAGGAGGGAAGGGGAGATGGTAAAAGAGCAGGAAGAAAGGAATGGGGATGATGCCAAGGAAATGAAAGTTGAAGGGATAAGCCAGGACACTGGGTGAGGTTCTGGGAATCCCGGAGGCAGGAGGCGGAGGCCAGAAGAGGTGCAGGGAGGCTGGGAGAGATGGAGGGAGGCGGGGAGAG
This sequence comes from Tolypeutes matacus, assembly GCA_026826555.1. Lineage (NCBI taxonomy): Eukaryota > Metazoa > Chordata > Mammalia > Cingulata > Chlamyphoridae > Tolypeutes > Tolypeutes matacus. The sequence continues at coordinate 1,316,639 of JAKSZT010054368.1, read as the reverse complement.
AGTGCAGAGTTGGGGAGACGTTCAGGGCAGTTGATGGAAGTGCAGGAAGGCTTCTGGAAATGCAGGGATAGGGAGGCCTAGAGGCTGGAGGGGCTGCAGGCAGAAGTGCAGGGAGAAGGGAGGCCTACAGTTGGCAGGGGAGCCTGGCAGGATGCAGGAGCAGGAAAGAAGCTGTAAACAAGGCCGCTCAGGCTCCCTTGGTCCCTATGGGTGGGGGCCAGGACCATCGATTGGGCTCCGCCAGGGGAGGGATGGACCCAAGGCAGCTCCCAACAGGAAGAAAAGTCTTGGAATGCAGGGCAGAGCCCCTCACTTATACACTGTGGGAGAGGGAAGGACAGACAGAGAGGGAGGAAGGGGGTAGGGGTGGGGCAGAGACAAGGAGGGGAGGGCAAACGGGAGAAAGCAGGGCCAGGGGTTAGTAAAGCTGCCCTTGCCAACCCTTCCACTCCTCCCGGGCCGGTCCCAGACCCCCACTCACCGCCTAAGTTGATGACGCAGGAGGCAATGATGATGAGGACCCCTCCCACCAGCGCCACGATGCTTAAGAGCTTGGCCACACGGCCCAGACGCTGGGCCCCATCCACGTCCCCCTGCTGCAGGCTGTTCCGGGACTGGGGTTGGGGGTGAGGGGTGGAGGCGCCGTGACCAGGGTCAGGTGGGGTCAGGTGAGGCCAGGTGAGGCCAGGTGAGGCCAGGTGAGGCCGCCCGGCAGGGATCAGGTGAAAGTCATCCAGTGGAGGGAGGCCAGCCCCATGGATGGTGGTTAAGGGAGGAGGAAGAATTGGAGGGGGAGGAGGGCACAGGTCAGCCAGGCTGGGTGAAATGTGTGTCTCGAGATCCCTCCCCGCCCCCCCCCCCAAGGGTGAGGACCTCAGAGGGTGAAAGCCTGGGGAGAGACAAGCAAAAGCACTGGGTAACTGGGAAGGCAGGGTCCATGCAGGGAGAGGAAGGGAGACAAAGCCACTCCTGGGGCTCTGTCCCAGTTCTGTCAGGAAACTGGGAGCCACAGCAGGCCTGGGCCAGGGTCCCCACGGGGCTCACCATGACGGCATAAGCGAAGGCCACGATGTTGACGGGCCACATGGGGCAGAAGCAGGACAGGATGGCCAGGATGATGTAGTCCCGAGGTTTCTGGGCGCCTTCACCCCCCTCCACCCCAGGCCCGGCCAGCTGGGAGCTGGGGTGGCGGCTCAGGCTACCTCGGGGAGATCCTGGATGCCCACTGTGAGCCTTTCCCAGTCGGTCCTCCTCAACCAGCTGCTGCAGCACCCGGGGGGGAGCCCCATTGGCTGGGGCTGTTTTGGTTGAGGGTGGGGAGTGAGGCTGCGGGGCTGGACCCTGTTCCCCATCACCAGCCTGCAAAGGAACCACTGCCCCATTCTCCTGCTTCTCCCCGATACTCTCCGTCAGAGCCTCAGGGGTGGGGTCCTCCTGTGTTGGGGACTCTGGCTGGAGGGCTAGCTTGGGGGTGGGCTGGGAACCTGGCTGGGCATCTGGCTGGGGGTCTGACTGCAGGTCTGACTGGGGGTCCAGCTGGGGAACAGGCTCTGAGGCTGGCTCAGGAGAGGCTGCAGATTCCAGCTCAGACCCCTGGCCTGCAATGGCCTCTTTGATCACTTCTGGTTTGGATGCTAGGTCTTGGCATACTTCTTTGGGGCTGGAGTCAGCCTTTGATTCCCCTCCCGGGCTTGAGATGAGGTCTGTGGCCTGGACTGTTTCTGGGGCCCTGGCCGGGGTCTCTGGGGTTTCCAGAGCCAGCCCAGCCTTAGGCCCCGAGTCCACAGCGGCCCCAGTGGTGTCTGGGGCTGGCTGCAGGGCCTCTGGCTCCTCTGGGACCCCAGCCAGGACCTGGGGAGGGTCAGTTCCAGCTTCAGAAGGGCCAGGCCCTGCTCCTTGGGTCTGGGGACCCCCATCGACCCCCTTCATCTCAGAGGCCTCAGAACTGCTGGCTGCCATATTGAGCTGGGAGAGGGGTGAGGTCCCCTGTGGGGGGACTAGAGCAGCAGAGGCGGCAGCAGCAGCAAATCCTGGAAGAGGAGAAGACAGGCTTGGTGTGAGGGGGGATGAGGTGGCCAGGAGATTTTGGGACTCCCAGCTGGGGAGGGAGGGCCATGCTCCTGTCTCAGGCCAGCCTTGGGCTGCCTCTGGGGAGAGGAAGAAAGTTGGGGTTTCCTTTGCCTTGGGGGCGGAGGGGGGAAGCGGTGCTGTGAGAGCCCTGGGAGGATTAACCCTTTTGTGCACAGGACTGGTCCCATGGGCTCTTCCTGGGTCCTCGCAGCAGAATCCAGGCTCTCAGATCCTAGCAGACGCCCCAGCACCCAAAAATCACCGACCTGTACCAATACACGGACAGTCTGACAGGCAGACTGGGCAGAGGACCCACCACTCCCTCACACTCCGCTCCCTCTGCATCCTCCTCTTCTCCCTAAGCGACCCAGGCATGCGGTTTTCTTGCTGCGTGTTTGGGGTGCAGACACCCGTGCCGCTCCCTGGCGGACCTGGGTATCTCCTCCAAGCCCCTTCCCAGCCCCTCTACCAGGGATTCCCTCGACCCCGGGGTGCCGGCGCCGCCTCCTCGCCTAGACGCGGCGCGCCCAGCACCCGCAGCCCGCCCGCCAGGCGCCCGCATTCCCATGCAGCCAGCCCAGATGCCCGCCGTCAGTCCGTCCACTCCTCCCCGCAGCCTCCGGCCGTCCCCGTCTCACCTCGACGTCGGCCTCCAGGTTGCTCCCGCTGCCGCTGCCGTTGCAGCAGCCACAGCCCGGGAGGGAGCGAGTCAGCCAGCGAGCGGGCGAGCGAGAGAGGGAGGCGGCGGGTCTTCCCTCCTCTCCCCTCCCCTCCCGCCTGCTCGTCCCCTCCTCCCCCGTCCCCTCCCCTGCGCTCCGCCGCCGCGCGCCGCCCCCGCCCCTCGCCCCTCCCCGCCGGCCCTGGGGAGTCCCGCGTGCCAGACCCCGCGTTACCCCGGCAACCGGCCGGGGGGCCATTCGCGCCCCCTCCCTGCCCCTTCCCACGCGCGCCTCCCGGGGCGCCCCCTTCCCAAGCCCCCGGCCCCTCCCGCCAACGGTCACCGGGGGTCTTGGCAGAGGCTAGGGGTTGGGGGAAACGGAGAGGGGTCTGCGAGGAGAGACCGGACGAGTGAGACAGGCAGGACCGGGTGGAAGCACCCCTTGGAGAAAGAGGGTCGGGCGAAGGGGCAAAGCTGGGGAAGCTGCAGAGGAGCAGGGTGGGGCTTTTCAAGGGGAGGGAAACTGCAGAACAGGAAGTCCCCCCACCCCCAAGGAAGAAGCAGCAGAAGTGGGTACTGGGAGGCTCAAGGAAAGGGTCCCTGGAAGAACGAGAACTGGGCAGGGGATTGCAAGGGGCCGGGCAGGGGCTGCAGGGACAGCCTGGCACCGCAGAAGGGATACTGGCAGAGCAGCCAGTGGAAAAAGTGAACGGGCAGCCTGGACCATGCCGAGGAGGAAGGGTCGGCTGGGGAGCAGCCTTGAGCCTCATCCTCACAGCTCCCAGTCCTGGGGCGATTTTCCCAACCCTTCTGCAGCTCCAACATCCACCAGCGCTTTTCAGGGCCTTAAGGGTGTGCAGGTATTTGGCTGGGGGCTTATTACCCGTCTGAGCAGCAGGCAGTGGCTGTGATTGGGGAGAGCAGCATTTCTGTCCTGCAGCTGTTCCCGTTTCTAGCCAGGAACGTCTCAAACCTCCAGCAGCTATTTTGGGCCCGTCCAGCTCAGGTATTTCCCTAGAGGCCTGGGAGTCCTGCACACTGCCTGCTCTCCAGTCACTGGTGCCCCAGCCATGGCCACACCCTGACCGGGGCTGCTTGTGCCTCTCCACGAGGAGGAGCCAGGCTGGAACTGACACTCCTTGGGGGTGAAAACAGGGGACCAGGCTGGGTGAGAGCAATTCATTCAAATCAGAGCCAGAGCCAGGTTTTTATTTAAAATTTATTGTAATGGGGTTTGCGTAAAGGGAGGGAGATGGAGGGTGGGGAACATGCAGGGGACACAGGGACACGATGACATGGCCAGGGCCACAGCTTCTCCCGTGAGGAAGGGGGATGAAAAGAAAAGGCCAGGGCTGGAGCTGGGGTGGAAGAGGGAAGGGGGAAGACACTGCAGCTGCATTCCCCCCACCCCAGGAAGCACCTCAAGTCCCTGGATCCCCCCACTTATCCTGCCCCCTATGATTCCATCTCTTTTTCTGCCTCTGGCCCTAGTGGCTCCTTTCTTGGCTCCCGCAGACTTTTTTTCCCAAGTCTCGAGCAGGGGTGACATTCAGGGCCTGACCCCAAACGACCCCGCCTTACAAGGCTACAACCTTTACCTTCCCTGCTTCTGCCCCTTTTCCCATCTTGCCTTTTCCCCTGTCTGGGACAGTATCTTTGATTCCCCTCCTTCCTCTCCTCCCTCCCCCTGAAAAAAAAAAAAAAGCACCAACTCCCCAGGGAGGGGCAGCAGACAGTAGGGGGGGAGGGGACTGGAAGGAGGAGAGCAAGAAAGACCATTGAGGAAAAAGGCTCTCAAATCCCTGGGAGGGCAGGGCAGGGGGTTCCAGAGGAAAGGGGGAAGGGCAGTGGCCAGTCCTGTCCTCTGCCACCCCTGCCCACTGTCCAGGGGCTTCAACACAACCAAGGGGACAGGTGTGTGTGTGTGTGGGGGGTCAGGTCTGACAAGGAGAAGAGAGGAGCAGGAGAAACAAATCGTTAAAACCTAGTGAATTCCCCTAAGAAACATGTCTTCTTTCTCCTTTCCTTCTGGAGGCTCCTTGGTTGGTGGGAGAAGTAGCGAGGAGTTGGTGGCAAGAGAAGGGGGAAGAGGAGAGGGTA
>JAKSZT010054368.1:1250457-1306811 GCA_026826555.1 Tolypeutes matacus | reverse complement strand
GGGGGGGAGCGAGGGAGCAGCCTCGGCCCCCGCCGCGCGCGCGCCCAGCCGGCGCCTCGGGGAGGGCGGGGGAGGGCGCGAGGGAGGGAGGGGGACAGCTGCGCGCGCACCGGGCGCGCGGAGGGGGGGTGGGCCGGGAGGGAGGGAGGGGGGGGTGGGAAGGGGGTGGGGGGGCGGGGGAGGGGGTTGTTACCTGGAAGATGAAGCTGCTCCAGTTGCCGGGATCCATGGCGGAGGGAGGGAGGGAGGTGGCTCGCGCTCACCCCGGGGCGGGAGGAGGAGGAGGCGGCGGGGGGGGAGGGGGAGCCCAGGGAGGAGGCGCGCGGGGCGGGCGGGCGGGGGGAGGAGGAGGAGGAGGAGGGTGGGGGGAGCGGAGCACACTGCGCGCGGGGAGGGCGGGCGGGGGGCGCGAGGACACACAAGAGGCTGAAGCGGGCGCGAGCGCGGGCGCGCGCGCGGCCGGCGGGAGGAGGGAGGCACTAGAGGGACTCCGCCGGGAGGAGGGACGGGGGAGCCACCCAAGCAGCCTGAGTCGCCCCTAGCGCGAGACCCCTGAGACGGCCGCTGATTGGCTGACGATGGCGCAGGTGGTGGGCGCGCGGGAGACAGGGCGGCTTCTCCCTTTCCCCCTTCAACGATTCCGCCCCCCTCCTCCCGCGGCCGTTATTCCGCGCGCACGCGCACAAAGCCGCTGTCGTTGCTGAGCGGGAGAATGGGAGCGCGCGCGCTGCGAGCATGGACGGGGCGGGACTAATCCTAAGCGCGTGCCCGCTTAACGGTCGTCGGCCACGGGCTTTGCTTTAGCTTTTTGTTTCACCTCGGCCACCGTCCTTTCCCCCTCCCTACGGCAAAGGTTTATTTACAATTTTCTGGGCGGGTGCGTGGTTTCCTAAAGTAGGCGCCGGAAGTAGTCTGCTCGAGGAGCTCGCAAATCGCAGGGACAATTACGCCCCCGCCCCCGATCTCTCCTTTCCCTAGCCCCCGCAGTTCAAAAAATCAGGCAGAAGCACCGGAGTAAAAACTGTATTTACACAACACGGAGTTACACAAGGATAAAACAAACAGGCAGGAAGGGGGTAGAGACGCCAGTCAGGAGGGGCCGCAGCGGTGGCCTGCAGCGAGGCCCAGGATGTTCGCCTGCAAGACAGGAGGGAAGGGAGAGCAACGCTGGAGCTCGGGACAGGGCACGGGGCAGGGAGAGGGGAGGGGGCGAGCCGGGACCTCACCTTAAGGAATGATTCCACCAATTTCCCGGAAAGGCCTTCCACGCGTTCCAGGTCCTCCACCTGGCAGGACAGCAACGATGGGAAGGGGTCTGGGGTGCCAGGCTGCCCCCACCCCCCAACTCCGACTGAACCCCAGGGCTGCCCTCCCCGACCCCTTACCTGGCTGAAGGGGCCGTGAAGCTCCCTCCAGCCCACGATGAGCTGGGCCTTCTTCTGGCCAATGCGCTGCAGGCTGCGCAGATCTCGGGCTGATCCCTTGTTCAGCAAGTCCAAGATTTTTTGGCGCCCGTGAGCCAGCAGTTCCGGGCTGATCTGCAGTTCCCAGCAGTCCTCACCCTTCTCCTCGGGCTGCTCTGAGGCATCCAGGGACTCCAGCTATGAGGCAGGGGGAGGTGAGTGACGGAAATGGCAGAGATTGCTGTCCAGCCCACTGCAGCGATGCACTTTGGACTCCTTTGCCAAGACTAGGAACCTGGCAACAGCTACTCCCACACCCCAGCCTCTTTCCCTCCTTATCAAGTGTCTGTCCCAAAACCTTTCCCTTTGGTTACTCTCTGGGCTAATTCTCAGTTTATCCAATTTGTTAAAGAGTGGTAATACTCAGTTGTTAAGAACATTAAAGAGTTAATGAATGTAAAGCACATAATAAGTCTTTGACTCTGGTTCCTCATCTCTGAAAAAAATTTCCCTCTAGGGAAAGCACACAGGAGAAAGTGCTCAATGACACCTGACCCCCACTGGTCATCTCTGTTTTTGGGTGATTCCTCTAGTGCTGTTTCATTTCTTGAGTGCTTAGCTCATGTTTTCCTAAGTGGGCTTGGGCCCAGGCTACACACTGTTAAATAGCTACAGACTGATGGTGAGAGCCATAGGAAAGAAAGGAAAGTAACAGATGATGGACACCCACTCTGTGCTAGGACCTCCATTGCAGTGCATTTCATCCTAAATGCATCATCACCACATACAGAGAATAAGTTAAGAGTTGTAGAAAGCTGGTGTCAACCAGATCTTGTTAACTCCAAAGCCAGTGCTGTTCCCACTGGATGCCCTACCCCCTTTACTTCTCTCCTAGGCTCTAGGTGTACAGCTCAAGCTTCCAGCTACTCTCACCTTCCTCTTCCGGCTTCTCTTCTTCAGGATATGGATCTCAGCATTTGGGGATGCTGCCTGCTCCTGAACTGAAAGCAAGAATTAGGGAACTGGAGTTGGGGCAGGGGCCATCTTCCCCCTCCTTGGTAGTCATTTGGTTCTCCCATTTCCGATTCCCCGGCTCCCCTCCACCCTGAATAACCTCTTTTATTGTTTGCACACATCCTTTCCTATACCTGCTTAAGAGACTCCTCACCCCTCTCCAGAGCTGGCATATAGTGGGAGGATGTGAGTGATAGTTTGTTGAGATGCCCCTAACACCTCCCCTTCCAGGATCCCAGTTATCTGAGCCCCGGAGCCATACTTACTCAGTTGTAGGGGCATCACCACAGCCCTTTTCAGGGGCTTAGTCACTGTGACTGTGCGGCGGGCAAGGGGTCGCAGCATTGCAGGAGAGGAGTTTTCCTTCTCCTTTGGATCTGCAGTCTCTTGGGCCAGCACCTTGGCCTCCAGTTCCTTTTGCTTCATTTTAAGCCTCTATTGGAAAGGACCAGAGAGAGATGTGCTCCAGACCCAGCTTCAGGGTAGCCTGAAGGGCAGTGGAATAGGATGAGTGTACAGGGCCAGGGACAATGGCAGAAGCTACCAGAACTTGAGGACCCAATATAACTTAGGGCATTCTAATGATCAGGGCTGCCCAGATGTGTAACAAACCACTTTGGAAAATGTTGACGGGAAGGACTGATTTTTTTGCAATGTGATTTAATGTGAGCAGGGTTTTAGAAAGTGGCGATGTGTAATGTTTGTCCTTCTAACTGGAATTTTTTCTTCTCTCACTTCCTTACATCTGATCTCATCTTTCAAAGTTCAGCCATGCCTTAGCATTCAAGCATGCTGGAAGACCAAGTAGGTATTGGATGAAAACAAATTCCGGTCTAGTCTTTGCATGTTTTTTTTTTTTTTTTTTTAAAGATTAAAAAAAACTTTATTTGGAGACAGTAGAAAGGCTGAATTTGAACAGCTAGACTGGAATTGCATTGAAATACACTCCAAGATTTGAGTTCCTTTAACAGCAGAAATATGACTCCAGAGTTTCCCTCAAATCACTGCTTGGGCTCCAGGCAAGGTGCTGGACTTTTTAGTGAACAAGCTGCTTACTGATAGCACCTCTTAAGGCTGGAGTCTTCACTTGTCATTTGGAAACAAGCTGTTTCTGAATTGGAAAACCATCTTAATTAGTTAATTATTCTAAATAGCCAAAGTTGTTCTGGCTAAGATTATTGGAAATGGAAAACTAAACAAATGCTGTAGCCATCCATGTACCTCAGACAGTTCCTTACGGAACAAGTTCTCATCCTCTCTCCCAGTTAGTCCCAGTGGGTTCACCATTACTGGCTGTGGGACTAGAACAGGGGTTAAGACAAAAGTTTGCTCCTCACTGGCATGCATGTTCTTCTGAACCTGAAAATTCTAGGATTGCTTCTCTAGAGCAGTAGGACTCCCCGCCCCATGTTCCCTAATACTCACCTCAATCTCCAAATCCTTCTCCTCCACTGTCTTCATGAGCACCATCCGCTCTCGCCTTGGGGTGCTCAGCAATGGGGTTCCCTGGCTCCCCTGGGAGCCCAGCAGGCGGTCCAAACTCAAGAGGCGTTCCAGCATGGCTGGGTCCATGCTGCTTAGCTTCTGCAGAGGGCTGAGCATATGGAAGCGGTTACTGCCCACCTACCTCCTCATCACTCCCTCCAGCAGAATTTCCCTCCTCATGTTTAAATTAGTTTATCCTGTGTTTCCAGAATCCTCCTGCTAATTTGCTAGGCAAACCTGAACAAATCACCCACTGTTTTGAGTGCAGTGCCTTCAGTTAAATGGGGCTCGATCACTATCTGCCCTAGTAACTTCTCAGATAATGCTAGGGGATCGTATGAGAAAAAGCATTTAATGAACACTTGAGTGCCAGGTATTAGGGATCTACCACATTGCCCTGCCCTGGAGGCAATCACCACCCTGACAAGGGAAATAAGAGACTATAAGGAAACACCAGGGGCTGAGTGCCTGTCCATTTGAAGGAGCAGCCAGGGAAAGCTTCACAGAAGAGGGCTTTGTAAGTCACTGAAAACCTCAAGTGGCAAGCCTTTATCCTGTGGGCAGGAGGGAAGACCTGTTCCAAGCAGAATCCTGACAATCTGACCTGAGTTTTAGCACATGGCAAGACCTAATATTTGTTCCTTCTGCCTGGGGTTTTTTTCTCTCCCCTCCACACATCAGATCTTAATTATTATCTTTCAAAGTAAGTTTGATGCCACATTTTCCATGTTGCCCAGCTGTGTGTCTTCCTTATTACACTCTAAGCTAGCTCCTCCAGGGTAGGGTTGGCCTTACCCTGCAAGTGCCTGGGAAAAGCAGGATCAGAAAATAGGTGGATGAATGCGTGAAATAATTTCTTCCTTCTTGGCTCTAATGCAACACACAGCAACTCCTTCCTTACTACACTCTGTATTATCCACCTGGCATCCTCTTATTTCACCTGCTGAAAGATGAGCCCCCTGAGGTCAGGGGCTTATTAAGTCTGATGTACCTCATCTCTTCCATCCAGGGCCTGTCTGGCAGAAAGCTTGCCTGTTCACACATAATACAGTTGTACATGTGTACATCTATGTCTAAGTTTGTGCATGTAGGAGAAGAGACTGCCGGCAGCTGATTTGGGAAGGATGGGTTTGGGAGATGGGGTTATGGTGAGCAAGCACCTTTTGTGCGTGTGGCTTCCTTTCCCAACTACACAGTGCCCCTGGGGCATCGTGTGCTAATCCTAGGCCACCTCAGGCCCCCTCTGTACAGTAGTCTTAGGAACTATACAGTTGGAAAAAGCTTTTCCTGGTCTGAAGTTGAAACATGGGAGAGTTAGAATTGCAACTCATTCCTGGGAGTCAGGGACAGTCAGGTGGCCACACAGGGAAAGTGAGACCACTGACTAGAGGAGGCCTAAGGATTAGCGTAGACTGGGCCCTGAGGTGGGGCTATCAGAGCTGGGGAGGGAGGCCACACAAAAAAGGGACTTAAGAGAGGCTTTGTTTAGACTGAAGGTAGAAATAGGGCAAAGCTAGGACAGCAATCAGCTCCTTGCAGTCATGGAAAGGCTAGACACAGACTGAGGGGTCTCAGCGAGACCTCCCTCTCCTTTGTCTCCTTAGCTTTGCTCTCATCCTCTGGACCTGAAAGATCTAATCAGCTCCTTAAACCAGAAGCAAAAGTGCTGATTCTTGAAACAGCTGTCCCCATAAGAGGTTTTGCTAACCTCCTAAAGGGGCTGGAAAATGGAAAGGGTGGGGGCTAGGAGCCCAAAGAGGAGGCCCCCTTAGGGCCCCAGGCACAGAACTTGAGGGTAGACAACTGAACTTGGCACTTCAGTGAATTTAATAGAGTAGGATTTCAGGTGAACTCAATGGAAGAGGAGCAAGTTCACAGCTATCTGTGCTCAAGGATCTGCCAGGCTAAACCCACTGCACGTAACATAGACACAACAGGGAGGGGGATATACCCAAGGCCCCGCCCCCTTCTGCTCACCTGAGTTTCTGGGAGGCAGAGGCTGGAGATGCTGGGGACTCAGAGCCCCCAAGCTCGTCCTCCCCAGATCCTCGGGCCCTCTTGGCCTCTGATGGGCCCAGCAGTTCTCTCTGAGACAACTTGACAGGTGCCAAGACTAGGGCAAGATGGGGGATATCAGCCTCTGTCCTGATGCTTGGTGGCCTCTGCAAACTTCCCAGTCATCCAGACCCGGCCTTACCACCCTTGCCTCCCCCAGTCCTCACCGTGAGGCTGCAGGCTTTCATTGGTAAAAGGCCGGTTGATCACCTCCTTGGACCGGGCAGCAAAGTTGAGTGCAGTGACTGTGTCCAGGTAGAAGCGTCTCTCAGGGGCAATGTTGGCAATGAGAATGCTGTGTGCTGAGCCCCCCAGGGAGTCCTGAGGAACAGGGATTGGGCAGGGCGGATAGGGCAAAAGCCCAGTCTCCCCATTCCTTGATTGCTGTCCCTAATACCCCAACAGGCCCAAGAACTGCCTCCTCCAGCCCCTTTTTCCCTGAGATGGGTGTCCTGACCTGCAGTAGGCGAGTGAGCTTGCTGTCCCGGTAAGGCACACGAGGGAGGCCCTGGTTAAGCGCATCCACCACCTTGCCCAGCACAAAGAGAGAGGTGTTGATGGCTCCACTCTCCTTCAGCCTCAGGCCCTTGTTGCCTGTGCGCCGGTTGTCTTCTGAGCCAGCCAAGTCAATCAGGTAGAGTTTTCCCTCCCGCTGGCGAAATGGGGCCAAACGTTCCCGCTGATCCACCTGGGATGAGAGCAAGGGGCACACGCTTAGCTCAGGCTCTAGAAGCTTAGAAGTTCTCACCCCCATCAACAGACCTCACCTTGACCAGGAGCACGGCATGACTGCGGGAGGAGCGCTGGTTGAGCCGGGTGGCTCCAACAGTCCGATTTCGACTGGCTGGCAGGAAGTGCTGCTCAAAATCAGCAAAGCTAGTGATGGGCTTCTGCATGAGGCCCGGAATCAGGATGTTTCCCCGACAGTCTTCTCGGATCACCAGGTCTCCTGATGCAGGATCCAAGAGATCTAGTACCTGTTTGGGCAATGAGAGGTATGGCCAATTGCCTAGATATAGGCTGCTTATTTCCTGGAACTAGTCTCCTTTTCTCTGCTGAATTCTCAGGGTTAGTACCATCTGTTGCCCCAGCCTCTATCTTTCCAGGTCTCACCTTCCCTCCTTGCTAGAGCAGAGCCCCATGTTCTAAATGGGATCTAACTTTGACCCTTTGTCTCTTTTCCCTCCCCAACCAGAGCGGAGCCTTACCTTTTCCTGGTAAATCTCTAAGTAGGACATAGTGACTGAGAGGGACCATGGCCGGCCCTCAGCACCCTCATCTCTTGTGAGCTGCAAGAGGTCCATGAGTGCCCGGGGAATCACCCCAGGCTGCTCTGGGCTGCCCAGCATTGTGTGTGTCTTCCCTGGAAAAAGAATGAAGAAAGCTTTGAGATATTTCTCCCTGCTCCCTAGCCCTTTCTGATCCATAGCTGCCCCTCTCTGTCTCCCTCACCTGCCCCTGTGGGCCCATAAGCAAGCACGCTGGCATTCTGTCCCTCCAGCAAGTGCCTTAGGATGGGCTGCACTGAACCTGCATAGATGTCCTGCTGGGAGCTTCTCTCCCCATAGAAGGCATCAAACCTGCAGGCAGGAAGAAAGGAGGGAATTAGTGGGGGGAGGAGGAGTCCCCATTCTCATCTAGGCCTAGAGGACAGTCCTGGCTGTGGATTTAAAAGCAAGGTCTCTATCACTTTTACTACACAAAGCTCTTAGAAAGTACCCACTGAACACCGACTTTGTCTCTGTATGTGCTAGGGATACAAAGATGAAGCTGAATGTCCCTGCTCTTGGGAGTTTTGCAAGCTGGTAGGATAGATACTCATACTGTGCCATGATTCAGGAAACAAAGATGAGAACACACTAGCAGGTAACTGATTCTGCTTGAGGGAAAGGGAGGATTCAGGGCAGGCTGTGATAGACTAATGGATGTAGAAGGCTCAGCTCAGAGCATGTTACACGTTAAGTGAGGAAAGAAAGAGGAGGAAAAGAAACTCCAGGTATCAAGAATAGCACATAGCACATAGATAAGACATGGTGTGAAAGGACCCAGCTTGCTTCCCAACCCTTTTCACCTCATAGCACATATAGAAAGTGGTATTTTTACAACATAATAGGGCAGATAGAGGACGCTGCACTCTGGTGGAGAAGCTGTAGCTTAGGCCACAGCAGGGTTTTTAGTGTAGCATGTGTTGAGGGGATGAGGCTGGAAAGAAACAGAAGCCAAATAGTCAATAGACCCCTGTAACAGGGGTCGGCAAACTTCTGTAAAGAGCCAGACAGCATATATTTTAGGCTTTGTGGGCCACGTGGTTCCTGTTACATACTCAACTCTGCCATTATAGTCAGAGGGTAGCCATGGACAATATGTAAATAAATGAATGTGGCTATGTCACAATAAAACTTTGTCTACAAAAATGTCTAAACATTTGACCACCTCCTGGCCTAGAATGATAGGCTAAAGAGTTTGGACTTTGAATCACCCCCGTCAGGCTCCCCTGTGTACCTCTGCTGCTCCTCCCCACCTTTGTGCCCATCTCCATCACCAGATGGGTTCAGCTTCCAGTCTCTCCCCACACATGGTGGGCACCCATTAGAATTTCCTGAATGAACTGAAGGTGGTGGGGACCAAAGGCTATGCTAGGAGGAAGCACAGACACTGGGAAGGCAGGTCTGAGAACCCACCTGGGCAAGTGATCATGGAAACAGGCCTAGGAGAAGATGATGATGGGGGAAGGAGGGTTGGGAAGAGGAGCTTGAACCCTACTGGTATTTGAGAGTCTCCTGGTGGTTCCTCCAGTTGGCAATCTCTAGAGAGCAGCCGTCCAGGCCACGAACACAGGGGGTATCATTTGCTTCTGTTGTTCCACCCACAAATGGCCGCAGTCGCACAGCCACTCTTACTCGAGCAGGAGGTGGGCGCCGGCCAGCCCCCACCTTGCTTAGCTGACAGCGACCAGCTCCTAGAGGAGAGAAGGTAAGTTTTAGGCATGAAGAATGGCAGTAGCATAGAGGAAGTAGGGCCCAGATTTGCTGAGAAGCAAGGGTAGAGGCCCTGGAGGGAGAGGTACTTGATTGAGCGGAGCTCTGAAGGATGAATAGGAGCTTGCCAAACATTCCAGGGGGAAGGAACGGCACGTGCAAAGGCATGGAGGTATAGAGTTATGTGTGTTCAGTTAGGGAGAGAGTGTAGAGAAGGGCAGGATGGAAAAGACAGATGAATCAAATACATGATCTCAGGCGGAATCCAGAGGGGGTTGGAGGAGAGAAATGAAACGCAGGTTGGGGACTGCAAGGCATATTGTGAACTTAGAAACCATTAACATTTATTAAGCCCTGACTGCATGCCTGACACACTTTAATCTTCATGGTGCCCCTGTGAGGTAGACTTTATTAGTACCATTTTACCAGTGAAACAGCTCACACAGGTGCAGCAGTTCTTCTGAGAACCTCAGTATTTTATACTTGGGGCTAGGGGCTATTCTATTTTGCAACATAATCGACATTTTGCCATTTTGCTTTTCAAGGGAGGAATACACAGAGCCTACAATAAACAAAACAGAAAAGCCCAACATCTTAGTAGACCTAACAATCCCAAAACCCTGACATACAGATGCGGACCCAGGGAGAAGGCCTGGAGGCTCTGGCCTTGGGGTCCCTTCAGGAGGGCCAAGAGCCACAGCTCACTCTGGTGAAGCTCTTTCTGCTGCCATGAACCTGTCCAAGCTCAGCCCCAGTTCCTTCCCTGCTCTACAAATAGGATCAGTGGGCTGTAGAGCAGGCTTCTCAGGCTATAGATACACAAATAACCTAGTGAATCTCATGCTGGTGGTAGTAGCTGGTTGTTGGGAGCCACGAGCTTCATAGAAGGCAAGAGACTGGTATATGTGGCCCATACAGAAAAAGCAAGATGTGGACAGACACACCCACTGCCCTTAGAAAGACTCTTCTACTGAAATAAGGCCTGCCCGTAAGCAAATGGCCTCTTTTAAAAATGGAGCCTCTGTACCTTCATCTGTTAAATGGGTGTACCATTTCTCATGTCTCACTTGGACATCTAGTTCTCATTTAATTCTCATGGTAATCCTGAGAGAGTAAGCAAGCAGGTGTAAACCTGCAAATGCATGTATGCAGATGAGAGAATTGATGCACAAAGATGTTCACTGACTTGTCAAAAATGTGAGGGAGCCTCTCTCTGCCTATCCATCCCGGGTGTGTGTGTGTGTGTGTGTGTGTGTATGAGAGAGAGTGAGAGAGGGGGGGGGAGGGAGGGAGGGAGGGAGACACACACACACACACAACAGAGAAAGATGGCAGATATAAACATACTTAAGAAAGCTCGGTGATCAAAAAAAGGGGAAGGGGAAACCTGTGATGAGAGAAAAAAAGAGTGTAGACTCTGATCAGACTGAGCTGGATTTAAATTGCAGTTGACATCTAGTAGTAGCTTGTGACCTTGAGTAAGTAACTTAACATCCATACGCCTCAGTTTCCTTGCCTGTAAAATGGAGTGGGATGAGGTGGGCCTTGGAAAGCATTTGTGCAGATTTAAGAGAAATGACAGGTAAGATGCCAACACATAGTAGGTAGGTTCCTGATTCAAGGTAAGATGGCCTGGGTTCAAATCCCAACTCTGTCATTTACCACTAACTAAACAAGCTGGAGAAATTATTTTCCATTCCTCAATTGCCTCAATTTCCTCACTTGTAAAATGAAGGTAAATAAAAATACCTATTCATTAGGCTGGTAGAGGAGTAAATAAGGTAATCTGTGTAAAAGTCAGAGACAAGTTCTGTGTGATCTCAAGAAAGTTACTTTACCTCTCCAAGCCCCAATTTGTCATGGTAAAAATAACAACAGTATCTACCTTCACAAGATTGTTGAGGATTGAAAGAAATAATGTGCATACAATGTTTGGCACAGTGCCTGATGGGAACCGCTCAGTAAATGTTAGCTAGTATTATAATGTCCACGCCTCTTCTATTGCTACTCACTCCCCAGCCCCTACAACTCACTTCTACCCCCACCATTCAGCAGAGTTACCAGTGGGCACAATCAGTCCCCATCCTGTTTGGCTTCCAAGCAGTATTCAACACTCCTGGTCTGCTATCCTTTGGGAGACACACTTTTCCCTTAGTTTCCATGCTCTCCACTCTCTTGATTGTCCTACCCACTCTGTTCACCCTTTCTCAGTTTCTGCCAGTCTTATTGTTTTTCCTAGGCTCCTACTCTCCTCTCTCTAGACCATGGTTTCTCAATATTGGCACTACAGACATTTTGGACTGGGTAATTCTTTGTTGTAGGGGTCTCTCTGTGCAATTTAGGATGTTTAGCATATCCCTGGTCTGTATCCACTAGATGCCAGTAGTGTCCCGCCAAATTGTAACAATCAAAAATGTCTCCAGATATCATGAAATGTGCTCGGGGTGGGGGGTGGGGAGGCAAAATCACCCCGCCATTGAGACTGGGCATGGGTCACCTGCTCTCTTGGCTTCAATTACCATCTTAAAGGTGATGACTAATCAACACCACCATACCAGAGCTCTCTCCTGAACTGCAGATCCACATTCCCAGCTGCTGCTGCTCTGATATCTCCTTTTAGATGGTTCTCTGGTACCTCAAAGACTCTACCTGTCCTAAACTGAGCCCTTTCCCATCTCTCTGCAACTTTATCCCCCTTCTGCGCTCTTTAATGTGAATGAATAGTAACAACCCCAAAAGTGGGAGTCTTTCATAACTCTACCTTCATTCACGCTCACCTCCTACATTAGTTAATCATTAACACCTATCAATTCTACCTTCTTAAATATCTCTTAAATAAGTCCTCTTCTCTCCATCCCCACTGCATTATCTTTGCCCAAGGTCACCATCATTTCACCTGTAACAACTGCAACAACTGCCTTCCCACTGGTCTCCCTGTCTCCAGTCTCAATCCCACTTCCCTTCTGGTACTGTAAGCTCTCAGGCACAGTGAATTTTTTTCAGTTCCTACAACACACCATATTCCCTAACACCTTTCGGCCTTTGCACATGCTATTCTCTCTCCCTGGAATATTTTCTTCATAACCCCCCACCCATACTCCACGTGATTGAGGTAAATATTTAAATCTTACTTCCTCTAAGAAATGGTCCCCATTAGACATTCCTGCTTCCACTAAGACTATTAGGTGTGCCATGGCTCTGGCTCTCCCATCCAAGCACTCATCACACTTCACTGTAATTGCATTTGTCTGTCTTTTCCATCTGACTGTAAACACCATGAGAACAAGTCTTACCCCGCTCACCTGTTTATCCCCAATGCCTGGCACTTAGAAGGTCCTCAGGGAGTATTTGCTGGGCAATTAAGATTGGTGAATGAAGGAACGGTAGACTTTGTCTTATTTAAATGGTTCTCATAAAAAAAAAAAAAAGTGGCTCACTGCTATTCCTGCCTCCAAACTCACAGTACAGGGGAGGAGGAAGGAGATACACACACATACAACTGCTTCCAGTACAAGAGTCCATGATTTTATCATAAAAGCAACTTGAAGTTGGGCAAGGCTTAGCAATTATTTCTTCTAATTTTCCCCTCTCCCACAATTCTCAAATTTCATTCAACTTAACTCTTCTTTCTTATTGAAGAGGAAATTGAGCCAGAGAGAGCATCTTTGGCTTCTCTTTACATCATAAAGAAGAAAACATCACCAGGGCCTGGCAAACTCCTCCTATCCAACCTGTGAAACCCACCTCAAATATCACTTCCTTAATGAAGTCGTCCCAGAATACCCATGGGTTTACTTCTGATTCTGTACTCCCTGCAGCAGTTTGTACATAACTCTCATCGTGTTTCATCATATTATATCTGTTTGTGTGACTGTCTCCTGATACAGACAGTATTTCCTCTAGGCCAGGGGCATAGTCATTCAAGCATTTTTGTGATATCTGCTATGTGCCAGACACAGTGGGTCTTGGAGGGGTGAGGGGAGGTTGAGCCCAGGCAGCAGGAATAGCTTAATGGTTAAGAGCAGAGGTTGTAAAGTCAAACTGCCTGAGTACAAATGCAGGCCCAGTTATTTACTGTTAACTTCGGCAAGCTATTTTTTCCTATCTATGCCTCAGTTTCTATTCTATAAAACGGGGACAATAATAGTAATCATCTCATAGCAATTGTGTGATTAGATGACTCATCACCATAAAGTGCTTACAACTGTGCCTGACACATAGTAAGGATTCCAAATGTGTTAGTCTCCTAAATATCTTTCCCCACAGGGCCCGACAAACAGTAAGAAACTCAAATAAATCACCACAATTGGCTAGAATTCACCGTGCAGAGGGAAGAGGCCCTTGCAAACAAATGCTCTCATACAAGATTCTGAGTGTCTCAACAGCCCTCCAACCCTAAACAGCATTCACCTCCATGACTACAGGGAGAGGAAACAACAGTCTCTTATTTCCCTTTTCTGTGGTCTCAGCGCGTCTCAGGCTGTCAACTCACGCCAAGCGGCAGCCCCCTCTGAACCTCAGCCTGCTCTCCCGCCTCTCTCGGGGATTCCCCCGCACCCAAACACCATGTCATACACAGAACCCTTCCCCCAAAACACGCATCCGACTCCCTTCGTTTTATCCTGACGGTTGGAGTGCCGGCCATTTTTCACACTCGCTTTCAAGTACTCTCCCGAGATGGGGTCACTGTCCCCATTTTACAGACGAAGAAACTTAAGCTCAGAAAGAAAAAGTGCGCCGGACTCAAACGACGGGCTTGTGCGGAGCCCGGGTTCCCACCCGGGTCTACTGACCGGAGCGAAGCCGCAGAAGGAAAGAGCTAGGCGGGCTGACGAGCTAGCCATTCCCCCACTGTCACCTCCCCCGCCCTCCGCGCCATTCCGGCTGGCAACCCTCAGAGCCCTGACAAGACTCCGACGCATCACCCCAAACGGCTCCAGCCTTCGGTCCCCCGCCCCGCCCAGGCCGGGCTCCGTACCGGAGGTTGCCGCCGCCATCTCGCGTCGCCTCAGCTGCGCCAGGGGCCAGGCGTCCATCCCACTCCCTCTTTCGGCCCGCCTCTCCCATTCGAATTTCCCGAGGCCCCGCCCCCCCCGACATCCACCAATCGTGGCTACTTACCGCCGGAAGTCCCTCTTGTGGCTGGAAACTATTCCGCCCTCTACGGGCTCTCTTCTGGGTCCGACAAGAAAAGTTGTCCCTCGGCGGAGGACGCATGCGCGCCCGTTGGCCGCCCAGCCGTTGACGCCGGGCCTCACGCTGTGGTGCAAAGCGAGCGCCTAACGAGGGCGACGGTGGCCGTCAGGGGAACTGCTGGCCGCGCTCGGGCCTGAGTTGTCTATACCCTAAGGCTTCGAGGCGAGGAGCTGCTTAAAGGTGGACGTTTTGCCTGATTTTTCCCTCGAAATAGCTACGAACTTTGGCACGAAGCAAGCAGTGATCGAAGGCTCTTTATTCTTTCAAAAATGTACCGGAGCTGAGTACAATTTTAAGTGTTTTAGTGGCTGGAGTGGTGATTATATGAATAAGGAAGATGGCTGGAAACTGGATTATTTTAAACGACTGGTCGTGATTTTCGCTTCCGGCAGTTTTTTTACCCTAGAAGTTGCTTCGCGCGTCTGTAGGGCAGCAGTGGGTTTATGAGCTGCAGGACTTAAGTGCAATCGACGGTGCTTCGACCTCTGGTCAGTTCTATGGGTCCGGACCACGCTGGCTGCATTGTGGAAACTCACCTTTTGCTGAGCTCAAGGCCACTGCGTGTGGTGTAGAGGCCAGGCGATATATGTGTCCCCTTAATGTCGCTTGTCTGAGCCAGGAGACCGGCTAGGAATTTCCGTACTTTAAAAGTCAGCACTCAGCATATGGGGGTGAGCGTTTGAAGGCATTCTTGGGCTCTTGCTTCCTTAACTTCACCCTAGTCTCGTGTCCTGTGGGTTCAACGGCCTGTTACATAGTGCTCGATCCCTTTCAGAAGCTTAACCAGAAATAATCATCTCCTTTTTGAGCTCCCGGCAGGGCCTCATGTTGGACGTTATATTCTACCCTATTAAAAACAACAACAAAACCCAGACCAGTGGTTCTCAAATTTTTTGATCTTGAAACTCACTCTTAAAACTTGAGGGTCCCCAAAAGTCTTTTGTTTATGGGAATTATATCTCTATTTAGTGTAGTGAAAATTAAAACAAGTTTTTAAAATATTAATGCACTTAAATACTACAGTAACAAATCCGTACAGACTGAAAGTAGATTATAGTTGCCAGAGGATGAGGGGAAGGGAGAATTACGGCTAACTGCAAATAGGTACAGGGTTTCTTTTTGGGGTAATGGAAATGTTCTGGAGTTAGAGAGTAGTGATGGTTGCACAATGTAGTGACTATAATAAAAACCACTGACACAAATACATACTTTTTAAAATGATTAATTTTATGTTATGTGAATTATATATCTCAAAAAAGTAACCATCAAAAAATTAGAGGGAAGCAGATGTGGTTCAAGCGTTTGGGCTCCCGCCTACTACATGGGAGGTCTGTGGTTCGGTTCCCCGTACCTCCTAAAGAAGACAGCAAGCTGGCACAACTGGCAGCTGTGGCAAGCTGATGCAACAAGAGACACAAGAAGAAAAACACTATGAGAGACACAACAAGACAGGGAGTAGAGGGTCCCAGTGCCTCCTAAAGAGGATGAGCAGGACGGCGAGCTGACATGACAAGATGACACAACAAGAGACACAAGAGGAAAAACAAAGAGAGACACAACAAAGCAGGGAACGGAGGTGGCTTAAGCAATTAGGTGCCTCCCTCCCACATTGGAGGTCCTGGGTTTGGTTCCCGGTGTCTCTTAAAGAAATGAAGAAGACGAACAGACACAGCAAGTGCAAATAACGAGGGGGTGGGGAGAAATAAATAAATCTTTAAAAAAAAAAATTAGAGGAGCGGATGTGACTCAAGCTGTTGAGCTCCCACCTCCCACAGGGGATGTCCTGGGTTCGGTTCCTGGTGCCTCCTGAAGAAACAAAAATGTAAAACAAATGGAAAAACCAACTCAGGGAAGCCAATATGGCTCAGTGGTTGAACGCCAGCTTCCCACATATGAGATCCTGGATTCAATCCCCAGTTCTGGGTACCTCAAAAAAAAAAAAAAAAAAAATTAGAATACAAAACCCATACATATAACATAAATCACCTTTTTACTGGGGAAAAAAAAAAATTCCAAAGCAGAAATCTAGTGAGAAGAATGCCATTGCTTTACATTTTTACATTTAAATCTGCTGAAGAGAAAACAGTGGGATTCTCTTATCTGCTTCTGCATTCAGTCTGTTTCAATATCATACACACATCATATAATCTCTTGAAAGCTCCACCATATACTCTTGAAAAAATGCAAGGATAAAAGTCAAAGGCATGTTAATTTATTATGAAAATAATTTTGGCCTTGCAGTCAATAGTTTTGGCTTCCTGAAAGCATCTCAGAGACCTTCAGAAGTCCCTGAGACAGACCTTTGAGAACTGCTGACTTGGGCACTAGGCCACTTGGTCTTCCCTGTCCCTCAGAAAGAGCTGTTCAGGTCTTTATATTTGTTACCATTCCCCAGAAATTTAGGAAGATAACCTGCTTAGAAGGCAGCCAGAAGAAATGGAGAGAGCATAAGAGAGTCAGGACATCTAAGCTTAGGTATTAGGGCTTTGATGCTAGGCCACTCAGGACAGAAATTTGGTTTCTTGTGCCTCCTTTTCCTCAGATATTAAAAGGGAATAATGGTCAACTCCTCTTAGGTTTTAATGATTAACTAAGATAAGTAGATTCACAATTTATTGTTCATTTGCACTGTGCCAGCCACTATTCTAGGTAGAGAGACACTGGTGAACAAGAAGACAGACATGATCCCTGTTTTCCTGGAGTTTATTTTTTGTGAAAAGGGGGGGACATGGGGATGGGTCGTGGGGACAGACAATAATTAGACTGCATCTGCCTTAGGGAAATTAGGGTGGTTAAATAACAGATATTCGAAGAGAAAGAAATAATATATCTCTATCTCCCAAACTAGACTCTTACAAAGCAAAAGAAAAGAAAATAGAACACACAGCATTTATGCCATACAAAAAAGAATAGGGGAAAGCAGATGTGGCTCAAACAATTGAGCTCCTGCTTACCACATGGGGGGTCTGTGGTTCGGTTCCTGGTGCCTCCTAAAGAAGACAGCAAGCTGGTGCAACGGGCAGGCGTGGCAAGCTGACACAGCAAGATGACGCAACAAGAGACACAAAGAAAAACACTATGAGAGACACAACAAAGCAGGGAGCAAAGGTTCCCAGTGCCTCCTAAAGAAGATGAGCAAGACAGTGAGCTGACGCAACAAGCTGATGCAACAAGATACACAGGAGAAAGAATATAACGAGAGACACAACAAAGCAGAGAATGGAGGTGGCTTAAGCAATTAGGCACCTCCCTCCCACATCGGAGGTCCCGGGTTCAGTTCCTGGTACCTCCTAAAGATACGAAGAAGATGAACAGACACAGCAAGTGCAAACAACGAGGGGGTGGGGAGAAATAAATAAATCTCCAAAAGAGAATAGGGGGTGATGTAGATAACTGTCCTTCGAGCCTGAGAAGATTAAATGAGGGTCATCTTAGCAAGAGGCATGGCAGCAGTGATAGGGGAGAGAAGGTACCTGAGGGCTGGACAAGAGAGGATCAGATCAGACCCAGGAGGCCAGGTAGAGAAGAGGAGTCCTCAGAGAGACCATGGAGCATCACTGAGTCAGGAAGCTGTGCCAGTCTGCCCCCATGTGGACACTCTTTTTCCTTCACATAAAATTGCATAAAAGCCACATGGGGGCACTACCTACAGGGACTCAGCTGGGACAGTCCAGGGACTCCCAGTCCAGAGATGGCTCCTGGTAGAAGGTCCTTGCCTGAAAGCACTAAGATCCGCTTTGGTAACTGCCCTGTATGGGTGAATTGATGTGCTCACTGGACTGGTGAGGCTTGCTCTGCAGAAGTGGGCTTGAGAAGACAAAAGAGAAAAGTACATCCATGTTTTCAAAAACCATTGCAATCCCTACAGCAAGGATTCTCAAAATGTGATCTGGGGGTCTCTGAGCTCTGCAAAGTTAAAACTATTCTAATAATACTAGGTGTCTATTTGCCTTTTCATCCTTATTCTCTCATGAATGTATAGTGGAGTTTTCTGAAGGGTCCATGAGATGAATGCAGAACAGGCTAAATTAAATTAGTCCAAGATGGAAAAAAATCACAACAGTGGTTACATCTTGGGAGTTATGGACAGGAAGTAACTGGGGAGGAGGTAATTTTCAGGGGGTGATAGTGGTGATAGTAGTGTCCTATATCTTTTTTTTTTTTTTTTTTTTTTTTTTAAAGATTTTAATTTATTTGTCCCCCACTTTGCTGCTTGTGCTGGCTGTGTCTATTTGCTTTGTGTTTTTCTGTGTCTGCTTGTCTTTCTCATGTTGCATCATCTTGCTGTGCCAGCTCACCACACTGTGCGGGCCATCAACACACCACACTGCGTGGGTCTGCTTGCCTTCACCAGGAGGCCCCAGGAATCGAACCCAGGGCCTCCCATATGGTAAACGGGAGCCCAACCAATTAAGCCACAGCCGCTTCCCGAGTGTCCTATATCTTGACAGGAGTTTAGGTTACACAAATGTATGCATTTGTTAAAACTCATGTGATGTGTGGAAGTCTGGCATGATTTTCCAGCTGGGATCCTTCCAATCTTAGAGGTTCATCAGGACTGCTTCAATGGATGCAGAAGGAAGAGAGTAGAGTAGGTGCGGTTCAGGGCACTGCAATCCCTTGTCAACCAGAGCAGCTCTACTTTTTTATCTATTTCACATACTGGGGTTCCTTGAAAGATTTTGTTTCCAAGAAGTTTGAAAAGCACGGACATGTGAAAAATGCCCAGGCTTTGACATCAAAAAGTCCTGGGTTTAATCTGACTCTGCCATCTACTATGTTTGTGACTTTGTGCAAGCACCTGGAACATAATACTTAATATTTGTCACATGATTGAAGGAAGTTATGTAACTTTCTCAAGTTCTAGTTTTGTGCTAAGTCCAACAGATCTTGTTCTCATTTGCTCTACCAAGATTTTGAGTGTTTCAGGGTGACTTTCCTTTTGATGGCAAACTAAAGCAGAGATGAGTTTGCTTAGTTATTGAATTCTGGGTAATGGACAGGGCTATAAGTTTATGGGGGCGGGGGCAGTCACCTCAACACACAGCCCTGCTCTGGCCCTGAGACTCTCACGCCACCCAGAAACATGACTGCTTTCTGTTTTTGTGACTTCATTTGAAAAAATGGGAATAATAATACTACTTTGCAACAGGATTGTCATCACAATTAAATGAGATGATTTTTCAAGAGCTAATAATGGATGCTTTAAAAATGTTAGTTGCCTCTTTTACCTCTCCCTGCAGTTTTCCCTGAAATAACCCCAGCACACATGGATGATTGCTCATATAGTCTTCTTGCCTACGTGGTCCTTAAATGTTCTCTCAGATGCCCTATGCTAGTAATCTCTCTGTATTTTCTATCTTTCCCCCACATGTGCAAGTCCAAATTTATGATAATTCCAAGGATTTCACACTTTCATTGGCTGGATTTGAATTTATTGGGCTAAATACTTTCTTGATGATTGATTTTTCCAGAAGGATCTGTGCAAGATCCAGAGAGAAGTTTCAAGTAAGTCACACTGGAAGAAGTGGTAGGTAGTTGCCAAAGGAGCATGTATGGGGGGCACAGAGTCAGAAATGTTCAATAAGCTGGAGAGTATTGCCATATCTGACACACCTTGTACCCCCCTTCCTGTCCCATCAGCCAAGTCCTGGAGCCCTGCAATCAGCCATTGAATTGGGTGGTGCAGACCTTTGCTGTGAACCATGTACACCTCATGCTGTGGCCATGAAGTGGCTATTTGAGGAGCTTGCCATTGACAGATGCCTCTGCATCAGCATCCACAACGAGGTCCGCTACCTGGTCCTACACATTGCCAAGCTCTTGACCAGGTGCATGTTTGCCTATAAGCTGGGTCTGAATGAAATTGCACCCATCAGTCGCTATTTTCAATGCAGTCAATGCTGATCAGTGCCCCAGCAAGGAAGTGACCATGGATTTAAAACCATTCCAACCCAACTGGGATGGAAAGGAGATACAGGATTCTCCAGGGTGAAGCACTGGATATTCACCAGATGATTGAACTCACCAAAGGCTCCTTGGAGAAACTAAGTCAGCCTAGACCATAGCTCTAGAAGGCGTTTCTGTATCTGCTCCCATGGAGCTTCTCGGGGGTAGTGAAGGCTCCTAAACTCAGGCTTTCTGCTGTGCTTTTTGCAAAAGGTCTCAAAAGGCCAGCCATTTTTCAGTAGCAGGACCTGCCAAAAACCATTCTTCCTCACTTGTGGTGCAGTTCAGGTCAATGGGTTCAGGACCAAGATGCCAAATCTGTGCAGGCTATAGGACAAGGGGGCATTGTTGCTTGTTGACAAAAAGAAACCAGAAGCCACAAAGTTCCCATTGACTAGGGCATTTCATTTCTTTTTGCCTAGGATGGTTCTTTGTCCCCTCGTTCTCCAGTGCAGTGCCCTGGAAAAGGTGGGAAGCAAGGCTCTAACATGGTCAACGTGCTCCAAGGCAGTGGAAATGAAAACAAAAACAAAAAGTTTCTTGAAACACATGGGCTGTAGTCTAAGGAATATTACTTGGAGAGTTGGGTTCTGTTGGTGACTATTCGTTTGGGAACTTAACCTCGGTTGTCTCCTTGATGACTGTGTTAGCTTTTGCAGGTTGAGGCTTCCCTAGTGTTGGAGCTGCTCAAGAGGCCTGGCCCTGTGTTCCCTTAACTTTGCTCTCTCCCTGCTCTCCTTGGAAGTGGGAGCTTCAGGACCCAGTATCGGCCATAGGGAAGAGTCCATGATGATCCAAATGAGGAAGCAGTCCTAATTAATTAACCCAGCTAATTTATGTCATAAAGCATATATATTGTGTATTTTATATATATATAAATTACCAGAAATTATAAGTTAAACTCGTTAATTTAGTGACCTCACTGTAGATCTGGGGGTGGGGGTGCCTTTCAGGTCCAGATCGTCACTAGAGGAGTCATGAGCCCCTTTGTAGCTGGTGGTCCCTGAGTATTCTTTCAGGACATGCTCTAGAGCACTCTGTGCCTGAGGAGCCCTCAGACTCAAGCCACTCCAAAGATGCCTCCATCCCAGGCCAGCGGTTTGCCTGGGACCTCCTTCCCTACACATCTATCTGCTGATGGATTGGGAATAGAACTCTGGAGCCCAGTAATTCTTAGAATATAGATTTCTAGAATGTGAGAGCTGGATAGGCCTTAGACATCATCTAATCCAAAAAGTTCATTTTACAAATATTTAATTGAGATCCAGAGAGGTTAAGAGATTTGGCTGAGATCATATAGCAAACTCATAGCCAAATGGAGCTAGAACTTAGGTTTTATTTAAGTCCCTGGGCAATGCTCTGTCAACCTAACTCTCTGCAACCTTTGATAGCTAGGCTCTCAACTTTGCACAGCAATCCTTTGACTTGCTCTTGGTCAACAAACTCTTTCTCTCCCTGCCATTCTTCTGATTCCCCACCCCAGTCCTTCTAGGGAGATAGCTTTACTTATTTAACTGAATAAGTAAAGATTAGGTATTAATTCCTTCAAGTTTCAACCCCATGCCTACCCCCATACAAACTAACGTACACAAACTCATCTTTATTTTCTTTCCTCCTTTCTTAAAATTTCCATGCTCCAGCACCTACCTAAAACACCCTCCAATCTCTCTCTCTCTTTTTTTTTTAAAGGATAAATGGCTTTTTAATTCACATATTACTCTTATTTTTCTAAACAAATAAATTTTATTGGTACATATTAATAAAGCATACAATTCATCCAAGGTGTATAATCAATGGTATTTGGTATAATCACATAGTTGTGTATTCATCACTTCAATCATTATTAGAGCATTTTCATTATTTCAATAATAATAATAAAAGACAAAAGAATACGAAAATTCTTCACCTCTCAATCGCTCTGTTTCCTCTGCTGTACATAGCTGCTATTTCTAGCTATTCTTGCACAATTTGTTTATTAAGCAGTTTTAAAGAAATATATTCGCATACCACAGCATCTATCCAAAGTGTATAATTATTGGCTTTTGTTATGATCACAATGTTGTGTATTCATGACCACAAAAAATTTTAGAACCATATCATTACTCCAAAAAGAAAAACTTCACACCCCTTAGTATGCCTTCCCCAGCCTTACATAACTATTTAATCTAATTTCATCTTTATCAATTGATTTATATTTACATTTTATATAAATGGAATCATACACTATGTTACACAGTATATTTAGTTCATAGTAACCCATTCATACCGTGTTTGTCCTTTTGTGTCTGGCCTGCTTCACTCAACATGATGTCCTCCATGTTCATCCATGTTGTCATATGCTTTACGACTGCATTTCTTTTTACAGCTGCATAATATTCCATCATGTGAATACACTACAGTTTGTTTATCCATTCATCAGTTGATGGACACCTGGTTGTCTCCAACTTTTGGCAATCACGAATAATGCTGCTGTGAACATCAGTTTGCACATGTCTGTTCGTGTCACTGCTCTCAGTTCTGGATATATACCCAGAAAGTGATATTGCAGGGTCACGTAGCAAATATATATTCAATTTCTTTAGGAACTGCCAAATGGCTGTACCATTCTACATTCCCACCAACATTGAATAAGTATTCCTATCCCTCTACATCCTCTCCAACACTTGTAGTTCTCTATCTTTTTAATAGTGGCCATTCTGATAGGTGTGAAATATCTCATTATAATTTTGATTTGCATTTCTGTAATCATTAGTGATGCTGAACATTTTTTCATGTGTTTTCTTGCCATTTGTATTTCTTCTTTGGACAAATGTCTATTCAAGTCTTTTGCCCATTTTAAAATTGGGTTCTTTGTCTTTTTATTGTTGAGTTGTAACATCCCTTTATATATTATGGATATTAAACCCTTATCAGCCGGCCCAGCGGCCATGCCCAAGCGGGGCTGCCCCTTCGCGGACGCGGCCCCACTGCAGCTCAAGGTCCGCGTGGGCCCGAAGGAGCTGAGCGTGTGCTCCCAGAGCTACTCTGGGGAGATCTTCTCGAGAAGACCCGGTGCCTCCTGTTCCGTGGGGCCCAGGCCTACATGGACCACGTGTGGGATGAAGGCGTGCCCGAGCCCTGTCCCGTCGTCCACCAGCCGCAGTCCCCGCAGCCTGGCCCCACGGGGGTCCCGGGAGCTGCCCGGGGGCAGCTGCTGATTGGCTGGGATGGCCGCCTGGTGCGGAGCTGCGTCCAGTCCTGCGAACCTAGTGGTTTGCCCAGGGCTGGGGCCACACAGACTGCTGCCCGATGAGCAGGACTGCGGCCGGGAGTGGGTGGGCAGGTGGGCTTGCTGCGCCTGGGCGGCCCGCTCCTTCCTTGGCCCCAGAGGGCAGATGCTTGCACCTGTCGGATCAGGAGAAGCGCAGCGCCTCCCCGCACACCCGCCCACTTCCACATGGCCGCCCTCCCAGACCCGTCGGTGGCCATTTCCAGGGCCTGCTCGTCGTGCATTCGAACCGTGGACGGAAAGGCGGCCTGCAGCCAGCGTGAGCGCCCCCTGTGTGGGCACTGCCTGCACACCTGCTGGGGCTGCGGCGCCGGGGCCTGCTCCTCCTGTGCGGTCGTCGACTACGGGTGACATGCACGAGAAGGCGCTCTGCCCCGCGGTGCCGTGTTTGAAGCCTGAGGGCGTTGCTGTCAGCCCTTCTCCTGCGGCCGCGCCTGTGGGATGAACCCTCCTCAGGAGACAGGACCTTTGCAGGGCACAGGACGGTGGGGGAGCAGCAGGGACGGCTTTGATATTTTATGTTTTGTACTCTACCAGAAGTGAATAAATCCCTTTATATTTGGGGAAAAAAAAACAACAACCCTTATCAGACATGTGATTTCCAAATATTTTCTTCCATTGAGTCAGCTGCCTTTTCACCCTTTTGACAAAGTCCTTTGAGGTGCCAAAGTGTTAAGTTTTGAGGAGGTCCCATTTTATCTGTTTTTTTCTTTTGTTGTGCGTGCTTTGGGTATAAGATCTAAGAAACCACCACCTACCACAAGGTCTTGAAGATGTTTCCCTACATTTTCTAGTTTTGTGGTCCTGGCTTTTATATTTAGGTCTCTGATCCATTTTGAGTTGATTCTTGTATAAAGAGTGAGAGATATGGGAAGCAGCTGTGGCTCAATCAGTAGGGCTCCCGTTTACCATATGGGAGGGCCCGGGTTCGGTTCCCAGGGCCTCCTGGTGAAGGCAAGCCTGCTGCATGGCGTGGTTAGGTGGCCCCGCGAGCACAAACAGCAAGGGGGGGGTAAAATTAAAAATTAAAAAAAAATTTTAAAAAAAAAAAAAAAAAAAAAAAGAGTGAGAGATAGGGGTCCTCTTTCATTCTTTGATTATAGATATCCAGTTCTCTCAACACCATTTGTTGAAGAGACTGTTTTGTCCCGTTAAAATGGACTTGGTAGATTTGTCAAAAAACAATTGGCCATAGAGGTGAGCATTTATTTCTGCACTTTCAATTCTATTCCATTGATTGATGTGTCTATCTTTATGCCAGTACCATGCTGTTTTGACCACTGTAGCTTTGTAATATGTTTCAAGATCAGGAGTGAAATTCCTCCCACATTGCTCTTCTTTTTTAGAATACTTTTTTGGCTATTCGGGTTCACTTACCCTTCCAGATGAATTTGGTATTTGCCTTCTCTAATTCTATAAAGTAAGCTGTTGGGATTTTGATTGGTATTGCATTGAATCTATAAATCAGTTTGGGCAAGATTGACATCTTCATGATATTTATTCTTTCAGTCCATGAACACAGAATGTCTTTCCATTTGTTTAGGTCTTTTTAAATTTCTTTTAGCATTGTTTTATAGTTTTCTGCATATAGGTCCTGTACTTCTTTGGTTAAATTAACTGTTAGGTATTTGCGTCTTTTTGTTGCTATTGAGAATGGAATTTTCCCCCTGATTTCCTCCTCAGATTGTTCAGTACTAGTGTACAAAAACATTACTGATTTTTGCGTGTTGATCTTATATCCTGCCACTTTGCTGAACTCATTTATTAGCTCAAGTAGCTTTGTTGTGGATACTTCAGGATTTTCTAAGGACAGGATCATGCCATCCACAAACAGTGAGAGTTTTACTTCCTCTTTTCCTATTTGGACGCCTTTAATTTTTTTTTTTTTTTTTTTTTTTCTTGTCTAATTGCCCTAGCTAAAACCTCTAGTACAATATTGAATAACAATGGTGGCAGTGGTCCTTGTCTTGTTCCTGATCTGAGCTTTCAACCTTTCCCCATTGAGTATGATGTTGGCTGTAGGTTTTTCATATATGCCTTTTATCATATTGAGGAATTTTCCTTCTATTACTATCTTTTGAGGTGTTTTTTATCAAAAAAGGATGCTGGATTTTGTTGAATGCCTTTTCTGTATCGATTGATATGATCATGTGTTTTTTTCCCTTCAGTTTGTTAATGTGGTGTATTACATTGATTGATTTTCTTATGTTGAACCAGCCTTGCATACCAGGAATAAATCCCACTTGGTCGTGATGTATAAGTCTTTTGATATGCTGTTGGAGTCAATTTGCAAGTATTTTGTTGAGAATTTTTGCATCTATATTCATTAGAGAGATTGGTCTGTAATTTTCTTTTCTTGTGGAATCTTTATCTGGCTTTGGTATTAGGGTGATGTTGGCTTCATAAAATGTGTTGGGTAATTTTCCCTTCTCTTCAATTTATTTGAAGAGTTTAAACAGGGTTGTTGTTAATTCTTTTTGAAATGCTTGGTAGAACTCACCTGTGAAGCCATCTGGTCCTGGACTTTTCTTTGCTGGGAGATTTTTGATGATGGAATCAATCTCCTTAAATGTGATTTGTTTGTTAAGTTCTTGTATTTCTTGTAGCATCAGTGTAGGTTGGTTGTGCATTTCTAGGAATTTGTCCATTTCATCTAGGTTGTCTAGTTTGTTGGTATATAGTTTCTCACAATATCTTCTTATGATTCTTTTTATTTCTGTGGGGTCATTTGTAACTTCCTCCCTTTCATTTCTGATTGTATTTATTTTTATCTTCTCTCTTTTTTTTTTTTTCTTTGTTAGTCTAGCGAGGAGTTTTTCAATTTTATTAATCTTCTCAAAGAACCAGCTTTTGGTTTTGTTGAATTTCTTTATTGTTTTTTTGTTCTCATTTTCATTTATTTCTGCTCTAATCTTTATTATTTCTTGCCTTCTGCTTGCTTTGGAATTAGTTTGCTGTTCTTTTTTTAGTTTCTCTAGTAGTTCAGTTAAATCTTTGAGTTTAGCTCTTTCTTCTTTTTTAAGGCATTTAGGGCCATAAATTTCCCTCTTCAGACTGCCTTTGTTGTATCCCATAAGTTTTGATACGTTGTGTTCTCATTTTCATTTTTATCAATATATTTACTGATTTCACTTGCAATTTTTCTTTGATCCACTGATTATTTAAGAGTGTGTTGTTCAGCCTCCACACATTTGCAAATGTACTGTTTCCCTGTCTATTATTGATTTCCAGTTTCATTCTGTTATGATCTGAGAAGGTACTTTGTATAATTTCAGTCTTTTTATATTTATTAAGAGCTGCATTGTGACCTAACACGTGGTCTATCCTGGAGAAAGATCCATGGGCACTTGAGAAGAATGTATAACCCGCTGAGTTTAGATTCAGTGTTCTGTATATGTCTGTTAGGTCTAACTTGTTTTCATATTGTTCAAGTTCTTTGTTTCCTTGCTGATCTTCTGTCTGGTTGTTCTATCTAATGATGTGAGAAGGGTGTTGAAGTCTCCAACGATTATTGTAGAAATGTCTATTTCTCCCTTCAGTTTTGCCAGAGTTTGTCTCATATATTTTGGGGCTCCCTGGTTAGAACCGTGCATAGATATTTATGACTGTTATATCTTCCTGGTGTATTGTCCCTTTTATTAATATATAATGGCTTTCTGTATCTCATAACTTTTTTTGTATTTAAAGTCTTTTTTATCTGATATTAGTATAGCTACCCCTGTTCTTTTCTGGTTACTATTCGCATGGAGTGTCTTCTTCCAACCTTTCACTTTCAGCCGGTTTGTATCCCTCGGTCTAAGGTGAGTTTCTTGTAAGCAGCATATGGATGGCTCATGTTATTTACCCATTCTATCACCCTGTATCTTTTGACTGGGGAATTTAATCCATTCACATTCAGTGATATTACTATAAATGCACTATTTACTTCCTCCATTTTATTTTTTGGTTTTCATATGTCATCTTGTTTTTGTCTGTCTTTTTACTCTTGTGGTTATCTTTTCTGTTATTCTTTCTTCTATACTCTCCTCCAGGCCTCTCTCCTGTGTTTTTCTTTCAGGCTCTAAGGCTTCTTTTATTATTTCCTGCAAAGGTGGATTCTTTTTTGCAAACTCTTTTAGAGTCTGTTTGTTAATATTTTATACTCACCTTCATATTTGAAGGACAGTTTGGCTGGACAAAGAATTCTCGACTGGCAGTTTTTCTCTTTCAGTTTCCTAATTGTATCATACCACTGTCTTCTCGCCTCCATGGTTTCTGAAGAGAAATCTGCGCTAAGTCTTACTGGATGTCCCTTGTACGTGATGGTTTGCTTCTCCCTTGCTACTCTGAGAATTTTTTCTTTATCTTTGACATTTGACATTCTGAATACTATGTGTCTTGGAGTCGGTCTATTTGGATTTATTCTGATTGGGGTACGGTGCGCTTCTTGGAATGTAAGTTCATTTCTTTCATGAGAGTTGGGAAATTTTCAGCTATTATTTCCTCAAATACTCTTTCTGCCCCTTTTCCCTTCTCTTCTCCTTTGGAACTCCCATGATACGTATGTTGTTGTGTTTTGTGTTGTCATTTAACTCCCTGAGCCCCTGCTCAATTTTTTCCATTCTTTTCTCTTTCTGTTCTTTTATCTCCAATTTTAGCTGTTTTGTCTTCGGTAACACTTATTCTTTCTTCAGTCATTTCGAGTCTGCTGCTGTATGCCTCAAATGTATTTTTGATTTCACCTGTTGTGTCTTTCATTCCCATGAGCTCTGTTACTTTTCAGTTCAGGATTTCAAATTCTTCTTTGTGTTCACTCAATGTCTTCTTGATGTCATTTATCTATTTAACTATATTGCCTTTCAACTCATTAATTTGATTTTGGAAATTTGTGCTCATCTCGCTGATTAGTTCTCTCAAATTCTGCATCTCTTCTGGGGCTTTGATGTGTCCCTTTTCTTGGGCCATGTCTTCTATTTTCTTAGTATGCCTCATCATTTTTTGTTGATATATAGGCATCTGATTAGGATGTAGTTTACTCAGATGCTCAATCTCTTTCTCTTTTGTAGGGATTTAGTGGCAGAAGCTGTGTGTTACCACTGCTCTATGATTTTTGGCTTGACCAGGATTGTTGGATTGTCATGCTGTTTGCTCAAAACTGGGCACTGGACCCAGTAATTGGTTTTAGAGTTGCTCCCTAGGGTCTTGGGCAGGAAGGCTATAGGGGCCGGAAAAAAACCTCTCCTACTTATTTTTAATTTTCTTGTGTGCACTTCCTTGGTCTTTGGCAGCTCTCAGTTCAATGCCTGGTGGGAGTGCATTTGTTGCAGCGGAGACCTGATCAATGTGATAGAGCTTCCTGTCTGGAGGCTAAGAGTCTTGTGATTCAAACTTTCTCTGAGACTGTTCTCCAGTCTTCTCTGGCAGCCGCCTCCCTTTTCCCAGCTAGGAAATGTTTCCATTCCCCTCTGAGTCCTCAACAATCAGTCCCTGTTAGTAAAGGAGGAGATTGGGAGGTTTGTACATCTTTAGCCCCTTGCAGGCTCCAAGCAAACAATGCACAGCAACAACACCTGGTGTGGAAGTGCTCTTGGGACACAACAGACCAAGTTTGTGAGTCAAAAGCTGAGTCAGCCTTAGGCTGTGTCCCTCTCTCTCCCCCTTCCCTGTGAGATAGATCTCTGGAGGCCCCTTTGTCTGTAGTCTCAGGCCCAGAGGCCAGGGAATTGTTAAGTGCCTTTAGTGTGGGGGAAGGTGCTGGCAGCAGCAGCTGCAGGTTTCAACTCATGGTTCTGTCCTCTGGGATTTCCCTCCTTTGTCTCTCTCTCCTCTGGTGGTGTCCAGCCTTTGCCTGCTGTTCTAAAACCTAGAAGATCTTTTTCCGGGCTGTTTCAGTCTGTCCTCTAGCTATTTTTCTGGAGGAGAAGAGATTCCTGTTTCTTACTAGTCTGCCATCTTCCCAAAAGTCACCATGATCTCTTTTTTTGGTTTTTCTGAAAGTGAGACTTGGTACCTATGTGATGAAGAATGCCCGAAAAGGCACTCAATAGTGTTCCTAAATATCTGAAGGAATCCCCTCTGACTCCCTTATTCTTCAGGAGTTTCCTTGGCACTGACATCTTCCTTCTCCCCTAAACCGTAACTCCTGCCTTTACTCAGTAACTAATAAGTTGTCTTCCTTCCACTCACCCCTCGCATTCCTCCATTCTCTGTTTTGTTTTAACCGGTTCCTCTTCTTTGGACCAGCCATCAAACAGTGGTGTTCCCCAACCCTCTGACTTCAGGTTTCTTCCCATTTTAAAGGCCAATGGTTTTCTGATCAACTTCTTCCTCATCCACCACTTGAATGTCCTTATCTATATGGACTCTTGAATCTATAACTCTATATCAAACCTGTAAGCTGAGCTGCCTCATTTTGGATCTCAACCCAGATGTACCATAGATACACCAAAACTTTTTATTCTGTGCATGCTTATATAATACAAATTGTTGTTAAAATTCCTAAAAAGAAAACTCTAACAGGCCTAAAAGCTGATTAGTATTTTTGGTTTTTGTTAGGAAGTACCAGGGATTGAACCTGGGACCTCAATCGTGGGAAGCAGGCGCCCAAACCACTGAGCTACCCCTGCTCCCAAGTTTTTTCTTTCATATTCCCATCCCAGAGAATGATAGCCCTCTCTTCCCAGGGGCCCGAGCTAGAGACATGGAAGTCACTCTAGAATCCTCCTCAGACATCCAGTTATCAAGTCTTTCTGAGTCTACTCCCCACCCCTCCCCGCTCTCTTTCAAATTCAGAACGACTGAAGTTGACCAGACATCTGATCTGTCAAAAATCTGTCAGATTCAGCCATAAAAAGGAATGAAGTGCTGACACGTGCCACAAGATGGATGAACCTTGAAAACCTTATGCACAGAGAAAGTAGCCAGACACCAGAGGCCATATATTGTATGGGTCCACTTATATGATATATTTGGAATAGACAAATCCATAGAGTCAAAAAGCAGATTAGTGGTTGCCAGGGACTGGGGAGGGGGAGTCAGAGTGATTTTATAATAAGCATGGTGTTTCTTCTTGGGGTGATGAAAATGTTCTGAAATTAGATAGTAGTGTGATGGTTGCACAACCTTGTTAATATATTAAAAATCACTGAACTGCATACTTTAAAAGGGTGAATTTTATGGTATATGAATTTTTTTAAAAAATTACAATAACATAATATTCCAATCTATGGAATTGATTTTTGGAGGGAGGTAACAGAATTATTATAAAAACAGCCCAGTCATGGGTTTGTTTCTAGAATAGCAGTATTTCTTTATAAAATTACATGTATGTGGCTGTTCTCTTTGCCCAATTGGTAAGAAATGTGATGCTGGAGGGCAGATGTGGCTCGGGCAGTTGAGCGCCTGCTTCCCACGTGGGAAGTTCCGGGTCCAGTTCCCGGCACCTCCTTAAAACAAAAACAAACAAAAAACAAAAATAAACAAATGAAAAAAAAAAAAAAAAACAACTCAGGGGAACTGATGTGGCTCAGTGGTTGAGCACTGGCTTCCTACATATTGAGGTCCCAGCCCTGGTACCTCAAAAAGAAAAAAAAAAAAGAAATGTTCTTCTGGCATTCCCTGTGATGTGAATAAATCTGTTAGGACCAATGAGTTTTCCCCCACCGTCCCCACAAAAAAAGTCAGAAATTTTTATGACTGGGAATTAGAGTCCTAAGACTTATTTCCAAAGCAACTTTATATCCTTGCTGATTCTATCTAGTCACTCTTAAAACCCTGAATTTGAAACAATCCCCTATGTTCATGGGAACCCACAATGGAAATGTCATTTCAGAATTTCCTTTTTTGAGGGGGCTGTTGGCAGAGCATAGGGCTGCCGAGGAGGCAGTGGCGTCCTCAGGGAAGACTCCAGCTTTGCGATTGCTGCGTAAGTACAGCAGGGCTTACGGGTAAAGGTGGGGAGGAGCTAGACTGTATAACTAGGTGCAAATGTAGGCTAAACCTCAGGAGTCAGATGGTTTCTGGGCAAGAAGAAAAGATAATGTCCCAGACAACCCCCCCACCCAACAAGGGTGAGTTCAAGTCAGGAGGCTGAGGCATTTTCTCAAGGGGAGGACAAGGGGAGAGGGGAGCCAGAGAGAATGGGACATCTGGGCTTCAGGCCAGGAGCCACACTAGGCCTTGCCCCTCAGCCTCCAAACTCCAGTTTGGGTAAACATTCAGGAGCTAGCCTTGAAAACAGAGTTGGTACAAGCCAGACTCTTAGCTCCTCTTGATAAAATATATTTGACAAAGCCCAGGGCTCTTACATAGCACCTCTCTCCCTCATCCTCCCACTCTTCCCCAGATGGACATCCCACAGATAGCCGGAAAGGAGATTCAAACAGCTACCCCCCAAGTCGGAGGCAGATGCCAGCTGCAGACACCCACATATGCACGAGCTTTAGCCATGTCCTTTTATTGAGCTGTTTGGGTGGGGGTGAGGGAGTTCGCATACTCCCACCCGGGCACCCCTGCCAAGGAGGAGGCTGAGACTCAGCAGCTGCTGCAGTCACTGGGGTAGGAGTCCCAGTGCAGGCCAATGGCGTTGATCAGGGCGCCAGATCGGCCGCTGATGAATCGTAGCACAGAGTTGGGGTACAAGGGGGCAGCATTGAAACTCGTGCCTGTGTCTTTCCCAAAAGGCAGGTAGCGACCCTTGTCCGTCACGAAGACCAGTTTCCTCAGGTAGTACTTGTACTTGCCCGACACCTGGATCACTGACTCCCCAGGGTGCAGGAAGATCTCCTCCAGGTCTCCCTGGGAGCCGCCCACATAGTCGCTCCATACCTTGCCATAGCGTACCTGGAGGCTGTGGGCAGGGGTGAGGAGGGAAGGAAGGGAGATGATGAGGAGGGTGGTCTCCTGGCTGGGGAGAGTTCAAACTGATGACCAGGATGCTGAGCTCCTGCCGGCCCCCAGGAGGTTAGGGCTGGGCGAGCCCTTGGAGATCCTATAGGGAGCTTCAATTCCTCATTTTGCCAGCAAACAACCAGGCAAAGAGAGGGACAGTGCCTTGCCTAGCATCACCCAGAGAATGAGAAAGTGGCAGAGTTTGAACTTGAAGTCCAGACTCCCAGAAAGAAGCAAAAGAATTTTTCAAATAAATTAGAAAGACTCTAATGTGGAAGAGGAAAGAGATTTGTGCTGCCCCAGGGTACAGAGCCAGGTTGGGAAGGAGACACATTTTGACTCTGCGTATAATAGAATTTTCCAACTATATGAATGGAATGGGAGTTTCTCAGGAGAGTCACCAAGCAAGGATAGAGGGTAGCCAGGTGGAGTGTCACAGAGGGGATTTAAACTTCAGAAAGGGACTGAACTAGATGTGCCCAAGGTCATCTGTGTCAGGGGTTGGAGGGGTTATAGTAGCGCCGGCCTAGAGTTCAAGTCAACTAACAACATTTTACTAGGTCGTGTTACCCCTGTGTCTCATGGAGTGAGCTAGATGCGGCCCAAAGTGACTGGAGAATGTCCCCAAATCACAGAAACTCAAAGAACCTTACCCTACGATGTAGTATCTGTTGACTCGGATACGAATGGCGGTGATGGGGCCATCCAGCTGGTTGCCGGAATGGGAGAATCTCTCTCCTCCACCGCCTCCATACTCTCCATTGTAGGAGGAGGCGCGAGCCTGAACTGGAGGGGAAAGTAGGAGTTGAAGGGAGACATACCCCCAGGAGCACAGTTTCTCCCCACCCCACCCCCACCCCACCCCGGCCAGCTTCTGAATGCCTTGGCCACCAGTGGGGCAGAAGCCTGCTTTCCCATGACCCTGGGGTTCCCGGCATCTCACTTACTGGCATTGGCAGAGGCTGAAGCACAGAGAAGGGCTAGGAGAGCAATGGTCAACATTCTGGGGCTAGCGTGGGAAGGAAGGAGAACATGGAGGTTTGCCCTTTTCCCCTGGGCTTTATTTACCCAGGCTTCCCTGACCTTCACTTTGGACTCAGGCTTCTTGGTCCTTCCACTTCGACCTGGCAGACCCAGTCTTGGGCTTAGTCTCCTGTGATTACTCTCTTCTGTGTCTTTAGCCCCTCTGGCTCTCCTCTGACTGTCGCCAACCTCTCCTCTCCTCTCCCAAGTTAGATGAGCAATCCCAGCCCTCTGTCTGGATTAAGCTGTGAAAAGCCCCCTTCCTTCCTGGCACAAAGCAGCAAAGGCATTATCAAAAGAAGAAGTCAAGGACATCACCAAAGTACAGGGATGGTGGTTTACCAAACCCATGAATCTGAGCAAAACCAAACTGAAGCCTGATGTGTGGGGGCTCTGGGGCATAGTTTAAACCCTCAGCTTCATCTTGGCCTCAAATCATAAAGCATTTTGGAGGTGCCTCTATGCCAGCTGGGGAGTATAGTTGGTGACAGAGAGGACTGTGCTGTCACCAGCGCCCAAGCAGTTCGGGTGGAACTGGACTAGATAAGAAATTGCAGAAGGAGTTCGGACCCGCTCAGCATATTAGACTCCAGGGACCCTGTCTATTGACATAATTCTTTCTCCACTAGCACCAACCTGGCTATTTCCCTTTCCCCAGAGCATCCCAGGTGTCCTAAGCCCTTCAGCTGAAACTCAGGGATCTTTGCACCTAAGACCAGCTCAGATGCAGGTCTCCTGAGCATCCTCTTATCCAGCTCGGACTTGAATTTTCCCCTTAACTCGGATCCAGGCACCCCTGTCACCCACTTAGCCCAGGCATCTGTCACCCCTCACCTGGCTGTTTCAGGTGCAAAGTAACCCCTCAGAATCTTCCAGTCTTTTATATGAGGTCCAAGCCCTCCCTCTGTTCTTTATCGTGTGAACCTCACCTCCTGAACAAACATGATCAATCTCTTGGGATCAGGTGTCAGGTGGGGTCTGGAACATCATATCCTGCCCCTCCCCCAAGGGGTACAAGTGGCAGGGTGGGTCCCACTCTGGGCCCAACCCTGGATCTCAGGAGGGGCAGAATAAACTTGAGATAAGGGCACCAACTGCAAGGCCAGCAGCTTTGGGTAGGCGGGGCGGCTAGTCCCCTCCATGGTGGAATCTGAGGGGCTCTGGAAAGGCCCTTCCTCCCCTAAACGAACTGCAGGTGCACGCACCTGAAATCCACCATCTTTCAGGGTAAACGTTGACCTCCAGACAGTCAAAATATGGATTCTTCCAGAAGAGGGGTCACACTCCCAACACTTTACACTTAGGACGGTCCACTCTTTGCTTTTGTCCCCCCATCCATGTATCCAGCCTCAACCTGCCAGACCTTTCTCAAACCTTTTCTCTCTGAGATTCAGGGCCTGGGAAGGCCTGGCCAGGAGTGTCAATTTTATTCTGAGAGTGATGGGAGCCATGGAAGGCTTTTGAGCAGGGGAGTCATAACATAATCACAGTTGCATCTTACTGTCTCCAGATTTTGATAATGTGGAATTAGGGGGCCACAGCAGGACTGGTGTGAACCTTTTCCCCTCTTTTCCCCTCCTGAGTACTCAGAGCTTGACATCCTTCTCCTTCTCAAGCAAAGCAGCTTTGCCTTCCTCTCAAAGTCTTGGTGCAAACTCAGGCCCTGGGGTGGGGGCAGGAGAGGAATCTTCTCCTTCATCCCATCTAGAATTTTTCAAAGTCTATTTCAAACAATGGCAGAGCTGTTTCCTGTTAAGGGGGAGAAAAGAAGTTCTCTAACCTCTTTATTTGCACATTGGGCCACCATGTGCGATTTCATTTGAACAGAGGGTCTCACCCCTCGAACAAATTTGAACACTGCTTTTCTGTTCACTCTTCACTGCTTTGAAGAGTCAAACCCAGTGAGCAGAAGTGACCTGACCAAGTTGCCTAGGGGGTCCCTCTACTCTCGTCCCCCTTCCACCCTCTGCCCCACACTCCAGGCCCCTCGGTGGCCTCCAGCTGCTAACCCTATCCTGGTTCCTTCTTTGCCCATTCTACTCCCACTGCCTAAAACGCCCTCCTCCTTCTGCCCACCTGGCCTCTTCCACCCTCGGGACTACTCAGGCAACACCACCCCCTGCGCCCACCCCCCTGCGCCCACCACAAAGCTTCCTCTTAGAGACTGCTCAGCTCCCTTCTCCTCCCAGCCCCTCCACTTCAATTAGTCATTCCTTTCTCTGGCCTCCCACTGAGCTTCCTCCATTGCTCTCTCCGGGTCTAATGATCCTGAGCTGTAATTTATCTGTTTACATCGACAGTTCCCCTACTAAATGGAGAGCTCAATCTAAGGCAGGGACTGGGTGTTATCCACCTCTGACTTTCCACCTCCTAGCACCACACCTGGCTCAAAGCAGACACTCCATAAATGATTAAGTTACAACAGGTGATGCAGGACTTTGGTCTAGGCTGCAGTGAGGCCCCTAGGAAATGTTCCCCCTTTGCCTTTTTCTTGTAGGGTTTGTGTTTGTGTTTTCTTCTGTTTCTTTTCTTTTCTTCTGTTTCATTCCTTCAGAGAAACTCTGTATTGGGAAGAATACTGGACATCGATCCATCACTTCTTAGTTGCATGACCTGAAAGAAGTCACTTTATTTCTTGGAGCCTGTGTTTCCACTTTCATAAAATGAGGAGGAAAAAAAAAAAAAAAGGAACTCTACTTCTCTCAAAGAGTACGTTTCAAATATGTACAAACTCCTTTTGTTCAAAATTGCTTCAGGCTAGGTGTGGGTTGAGATATTTCGAGCAGCTTGAGTGGTGACGGCAGGAACAGGGTGGCTCAAGAAATCCAGCTTTGGGGCAGGTAAGTGCATGTTGTTCATCACATTTTAAAGTCAGAAACTTATAGAGATTTACTAAGCATTCATGAACAGAATAGCGTATTGTAAAGAGATGCGAGTTTAAAACCTCGCTCCAGTCCTTACATGACCTCCTGAGCCTCTGTTTCTTCATCTGTTCATTGGAAATAAGATCAGCCATTGTTTGACAAACTCCTGGTGCAAGCCTGGCCGCATGGTAGATTCTCAGTAAATGTCCATTCTCTTCTCCCATCAGATTGTCATAAAATATGGCCTTTCTCTTTGATCCCTTTCAGATAAAGTTGATCTGGGCAGCCATTGTCCTTCTTATGCTCAGTTGACTTTATTTTATGGGTTAGTTTGAGTTCAGATACCAGAGACCTGGTTGGAAAAGAATTTTCTGTGGTGCCATCAGATGGATCAGAGACAGCCACTGTGGAACAGGAAACCACCCCTACTCCTAACCACTGCCTACAGAAGAAAAGACAGAATCTAATCAGGAGGTGGCAAACCCAGAGCACGATATTAAGAATCCACTACAGAACAGATGGGTGCTTCGGTGTTTTAAAAATGATAAAAGCAAAACTTGGCAAGCAAACCTTCAACTGATCTCAAAGTTTAATACTGTTGACTTTTGGGCTCTGTACAACCATATCCAGTTGTCTAGTAATTTAATGCCTGGCTGTGACTTTTTAAGGGTGGGATTGAACCTACGTGGGAAGATGAGAAAAACAAACATTACATTGAACAAACAGCAGAGAAGTGACCTCGATCGCTTTGGGCTAGAGACACTGCTGTGCCTTATTGGAGAATCTTTTGATGACTACAATGATGATGCACGTGGAGCTGTTGTTAACGTTAGAACTAAAGGTGATAAGATAACAATGTGGACTACTGAACGTGAAAACAGATACTGTTACACGCATAGGGAGGGTATACAAGAAAAGGTCAGGACTTCCTCCAAAGATAGTGATTGGTTATCAGTCCCATGCAGACGTGGCTACTAAGACCAGCTCCAGCACTAAAAGTAGATTTGCTGTTTAAGAAGACACCTTCTGAGTGTTCTCATAGGAGACTGCGTCAAGCAATAGTGATTTGGGAGCTGAACCAAAGCCACTTGGAAAGCAGAGTGGGGACGC
This sequence comes from Tolypeutes matacus, assembly GCA_026826555.1. Taxonomy (NCBI): domain Eukaryota; kingdom Metazoa; phylum Chordata; class Mammalia; order Cingulata; family Chlamyphoridae; genus Tolypeutes; species Tolypeutes matacus. Next base: position 1,269,598 of record JAKSZT010054368.1, on the reverse strand, counting down.
GGATGTGGCTCAAGTGGTTGGGCTCCCGTTTGGTGAAGGCCAGCCGGCCCGCCTGCGCAACGTGGAGAGCTGATGGCCCGTGCAGCAAGATGACGCAACAAAGGGAGACAAACAGACACTGAGAAATGCACAGTGAATGGACACAGCGAGCACAAGCAGCAAGGGGGTGATAAATAAATAAATAAAATAAATCTTAAAAAAAGCAGAGTGGACTGCATTTCAATTGGATTTCCCTCTAAATGTTGCTAAGATATGAGAAGTCTCATTCGCCTTTGTCTTGTACTTCTGTGTTCATATATTATTATTTTTAATTTTAGCGAGTGTATCCACTATTCAAATCAAAGAATTACAGTGCACATCATCCCCAGAACCCATAAATGTGTTCCTGGCCCACTCTGTAATAGGTGAGTAGAATTACCGTTATCAAAATTCAAAAAAAAGAACTTGTGCTTCTATTCCTTACAAGAAAAAAACTTCTATTTATGTTCCATTGTATACAAGAGCATATTTTTCTGGTTTGAAAGAATGAGGCATACAGTTTTCTGGCAATTTTCTTTGTTTCTTTTTTACAGAATTGTCTTTGCTGTACTCTTGCTGCTGGCTGCTAGATTTTAATTTATTTGTTTCCCTATTTGATAACATTAGTGATTCTGATTTCAGTTATTCATTTTGTTTTGCTTTTGTTTGTTTTTTTTTTTCCTTCATGTAACATTGGTGAAAGATCCAGGAATATGACATGAAGGTGGAATAAACATTAATTTTGTACATTCTTTGGTAATTTTTTTTTTTTGTAGCTACAAAGCTTTGCTACAAATTTGTGCATTTCGTTCAGATCAGTGATCTATGTTTGTGTGACTTCCTATATATAATTGTGGATTTTAAAAAGTGTACCATCATAATAACATTCCTAACTAGAATTAGAATGTCTGTTTTTGTATCTTTATGCTGTATTTTAATACTTTGTATTACTTAGGTTATTTTGCTTTGGATAAAAATGGCTCAAGTAGAGAAATGATTCCATTCATATTAAGACAGTATATACTCACTTTGAGTGAGAATTTTCCACCATAAAAATATGACTTCTGAAAGTTGTGTGGAAAAGGAGAGTCCTACCTCTTTGCATTGTGTTGAAACCTATAAGCTTTTCCCTTTCTTTCTCTTTGAATGTTTTCTTCACCCAAAACAGAAGTTTAGAAACTTGAAACTTCACCTACAACTCATGCTTTCTGGCTCCTTGATAGATTTTTAGAGTCCTAAACAAGGTTTGGGGAAGCAGATGTGGCTCAAGCTATTGAGCTCCCACCTACCACGTGGGAGGCCCCTGGTTCAGTTCCCTGTGCCTCCTAAAGAAGACAGCGAGCTGGTGCGATGGGCAGGCACGGCAAGATGACACAAGAGACACAAGAAGAAAAACACAATGAGAGACACAACAAAGCAGGGAACAGGGGTGGCTCAAGCAATTAGGCACCTCCCTCCCACATCAGAGGTCCTGGGTTTGGTTCCCAGTGCCTCCTAAAGAAACAAGGAAGACAAACAGACACAGCAATTTCAAACAATGAGGGAGTGGGAAGAAATAAATGAAAAATAAAATCTTAAAAAAAACTAAAAAAAACAAACCAAGGTTTGGTGGTCTTGCCTTTAGTCTAGAGAAACTCCCCAGAACCTGTCTCAAGCATCCCACTTGTCTCAGAGGACACCCAACCCCTACCCCAGCCCCTAAGTGAGGTGGGAAAACCTCCAGGTTTAGAAGGCAGTAGGCAGGCACTTCCCTACCCTGTTCCCCAGGTTCAGAGGAGCAATGGAGGAAACTTAGGGGTCTCCATGGCTTCACTGAAAGTCACCCAGTCCACACTGACCTGCCTCTCACCTGCCACCCCATCTCAGGGAGGCAAGTACCTGCCATAGTCAATGTCATCAGGGCCTTAAACCCCTGGGAACAGAGGGCTAGCTGCCTTTCTCTGCTACCCATTTCCTACATTTGTTCATTCATTCGTTTCTTCATTCTTGATTTCCTGGGGAATGGGACAGATGGAGACAGACAGAAAACCCAGCATGAGCAACATCCAAGCCATGTCCAAGGTTAGCCAAAGTAAAGGGAGCTCTGGCTTCCCAGCAGGGCAGGAAGTTCAGCAGTGTTCCAAGACTTTAGCTCTGGGCCCTGAACTATATATTTTTTTCCTTTTTGCTTTTTAAAGTTTCATAATTGTTTTAAGAAATCCAGTCTTGGGAAACGGATGTGGCTCAAGCGATTGGGCTCCCGTCTACCATATGGGAGGTCCAGGGTTCTATTCCCAGGGCTTCCTGGTGAAAGGCACGCTGGCCAGCACAGCGAGCTGCCCTGAGCAGACAGCTGGCCTGAGAGGACAGCTGGCCCACGTGGAGTGCTAACCTGCGCAGGAGAGCTGGCGCAGCAAGATGACACAACAATAAGAGACACAGAGGAGAGACAATAAGAGACACAGCAACCAGGGAGCTGAGGTGGCGCAAGAGATTGAGCACCTCTCTCCAGTCCAGAAGGTCCCAGGATCTGTTCCTGGTGCTGCACCGAGCGCAAAAACAATGAGGGGTAGGGGAGAAAGAAATAAATAAATCTTTAAAAAAAGAAATCCAGTCTTTCAGGCCAGCTCTCTAATTAAACCTGGACTTTTTTCTTTATTGATTATTTAAAAGGAAAAAAAATACTCCCCCAAAACCCATTACTCTTATTCCCCCCACCCCACCTTGATCCACAAGTTTCTCCCCACACTCCCTTCCGCCTTGGCAGCTGATCATTCCTCCCTTTTTCTTCTGCTTGAAGCATCTATGCCCAGTGTCTGTGGAATGGATGTGGTATCTGTGTCTCAGGATGAGCAACAGCGATCATTCCACCACATGCTAGAAACTGGTTAGCCTTGAGGCAAGGCGTTCTAGGGCCAGAGCTCACGGATGTGTGTTTAATTACAGGGTCCCCAGAAACCCCGTGGCTGCCACAGGCAACGGCTTCTTTTCTGGGCTTGGGAGCCAGACCTGGTCTGTTTTTGTCAGAGGCAGGGCCCCCTCCTCTGGCCAGAGAACCTTCTGGGGCTTCTTCTCCGGCCAGACGTGGGCTACCTTGAGACTTGAAGACACCTTAACTGTCCTGCAACATGAGCCCTGGTGGCTCTGCTTCTACCAGCTCATAAGAAGCCTGTTCCTCTACTCAGTCCAGTTCCCTAAACTGGCCACAGCCTGCTCAGGAATCTACTCTGGGCTCACAGGGAAGCTGTGAGTCCGACCAGAGCCTGCTACAAGTCCAAGAGAAAAGTTGTGTTACTGGTGGGGGCTAGTCTTCCAAATCCTGGAGCCAGTCCTGCCAGCCAAAGGATCATTTTTGCCCTTTGGTGACCATTGTCTTCTTACTCTCACAACTGTCTGGTAGTAGGTGATAATGTTGTTGACTCAAATTTCCAAGAAAAAGAAAACGAAAAACTACCTCTTGAGTGACAACTCTGAGGAATCCTGTGAGAAAAGAATACTGTAGCTTCCGTTTACATGTCTCTGCCGGGGAAGGAAAGCCTACCTGCCCTGGGGTGTTGATGTCTCTGTCTGTGTGGCCATCCCATGCCTGCAGTAGGGGCTTGTGGCCACCTTATAATGTCTGGGCCACGTCTGGGGGGTCTTTCCACCTGCCCAGCCAGAGACGAGCCACCCCCTTGAAGAGGCCTCCATTTCCTTCCTATGCTCTACCTTCCGGTGCTCTGGTGGCACATGCATCCACGAGCTTGTCCCAGGCCCACCTCCACCCACAGTCCTATGTAGAAATCGAGTAAAAGGGATGTCTCTGAGTCCTCGTCCCCAAAGGGCCAGCTAAGGGCTGCCCTCCAGCCTGGCTCCAGCAATGCTGCACAACCAAATGTTAGTTGGCGGGCTCTGCCGGCTACCCAGGCCCTCTGCTACCTCCCGCCCTGCCAGCTGGAGAAGGATGGACCCTGCTCTGTGAATTGAGTACTTGTGGAAATGTGGCCAATTAGTGTGAAATGCATGTTTAGCAAGTGTTAGGTACTGTATTTGAACAATAAATGTGAATCCTTCTGCACATGGCAGAAAAAAAAACAACAAAGCACAGTATACAAAACTGTAAATAAAATGTGTTACAGCGAATTGTCTTTTCAGACAACTAGATTTGTCCTTTTATTTCCCCATCTCTATAGAAGGAATATGTACCTCTTATTGCAAGGCAGTCTCTATTGTGTCTTCTCTTGCAGTATTTTCCATGTGAACAGCATAAGTTTGGAACACTAGTCTGATTATTATGTTTATTAAATTTTAAATAAATTGAACAAGTAACATCCTGTTTGTGGGATTGATGTTGCCATCTTTGTCTTTTATAAGCCAAGGCACAGTGTTCAGACTAGGTAAATAATATAGTACTCTATTTATATGTTAAAACTCCTAAGAGATGGGCTCTTGGTGTATCACCATTTAATTGGCAGGGACAGCAGTTGAAAAATTTGGTAGCTGAATTGAGATATTTTCATGTAAGTGCCAAAATGATAAAATAGGGAAAGAGTATAGGTGGTTGGGGGCACACGCCTTAAGAATTTACTTAGTGTTTCAGTCTAACAGAATGAGAGCACTGGGTATGAAAACTTACGTTTCTACTGGTAAATCGGCACAGTATGGTTCTGTGTAAGCTTGACCTCCTCTTTATAGACATCATTTGAAAACCAGCTTAAACAACTTTGGTCTATAATGTATAATTGTATATTTCAGACCCTGTGAAATGAAAAATGGCTATCATAGATAAAGTTGGTAAGCTGAACTACCAGTAACTGGATGAAAATATTAGTTGAATGGAAAATTTGTCTTTAAATGTTATGAATTGAGCACTTTAAAATTGATAAACTTGACAAAGATCCTATATAAAATAAACATGAAGTGAATGATTTTTTTAAAAAAAGAAGAATATTGTTTAAATTGGTTTGGGCGACTGATGTTAAAGTCATTTGGGAACCTCGTTTTAATTTCCTTTTTTTACTGAAGTATAACTTATATGGTTGTTTTGTTTGTTTGTTTTATCCTCTGTGTTTTTGCTTTCAGTCTCCACATCTCTTACTGAATTAATTGCTTGATGACTTGATCTTTGTTTTTGTCCTGTTTCCTTTATTTGTTTTCCTCAGCAAAAAGAATTATCAGGGAAGCAGATGTGGCTCAAGCAATTGAGCTCCCACCTACCACATGGGAGGTCCCGGGTTCCATTCCCAGTGCCTCCTGGAGAAGAAAGGCAAGATAGCAAGCTGGAGTGACAGGCAGGCGCTTCGAGCTGATGCAACAAGATGACTCAACAAGGAGACACAAAGGAGGAAAGACAATGAGAGACACAACAAAGTAGGGAGCTGATTGAGCACCTCTCTCCCACATGGAGGTCCCAGGTTTGGCTCCCGGTGCCTCCTAAAGAGAAAACGAGCAGACAGAGAGCACACAGCAAATGGACTCAGAGAGCAGACAGCAAGTGCAAACAATGAGGAGGGGAGGCATAAATAAATAAAAATAAATCTTAAAAAAAAAAACAAAGGGAAGCGGCTGTGGCTCAATCAGTAGGGCTCCCGTTTACCATATGGGAGGCCCCGGGTTCGGTTCCCGGGGCCTCCTGGTGAGGGCAAGCCCGCCCGCACGGCGTGGTTAGCTGACCCAGAGAGCACAAGCAGCAAGGGGGTGATAAATGAATAAATAAATAAAATCTTTAAAAAAAAAAAAAGAATTATCACTCTGTAGTAGAATAGTTGGGGGAATGAAACCCCTGTCTGTGTGAGTTGTTATAACCAGCCATACCCAGCACTCTCTTATTCTGGATACGCTGCTATCAAAGTGGGAAGGAGGTGGGGCCATTCCACCAAGATGTACTAATCGTTACTCTGTGTCAGGAAGAATTAATCGAAAACTATGAGCACTTTTGAGTTCCTTGATTATATGTCACGTGAGGCTCAATCATCTGCTTTCGTGCACGATGTGTCCTAGAAATGCATTAAGACAGAGAGATCTGGGGGCCGGGCTGGGGTGGAATCCAGCAACTGCAACTCAGAAACCATATGCCATGGGCAAGTTATTTTTACTTCTCTGGGCTTCTCTCATCTCATCTTAATTTAAAAAAAAAAAAAAAAAGGAGGCAATAACTGTGGCTACCTCTTAAGGTCACTGTGAGGATTAAGTGGTTGGGGAGAGTAAAGTTCTGGAACATTGCCTGGGGCATGGAGAGCACCAAGAAAGTGTTTTCCACACCAATCAACTGTGCACAGGTCAAAAGGTCAAACCACCACCTCTTGTTCTAAGGGGTTGGCTCCATCCCATGGAAATGAGAAGCTCATCACATCCCCAATGCCATCTCAGGCTTTAGATAGAAACCTCAATGATCTACTCCTAACATTCCATACATATACTTTAATTTTGTTCTTTTCCTTCCCAACTGAATACACTGCAGACCATCTAGAGCCCAGCGTGTGTCCAATGAGGCCAGAGAGCCGCTGATTTTAGCATCCAGAGCACTTCTCAACTTTGTCCCTACTCTGCCAAGTTGATCAGATCTCACATCTTTTCTCTAGGGTCATCACTTTGTCATTTACACTCATTTACTAAAAGAATAAGGGCAAAATACTCAACTATTCCCCGAACATGGCTGCATAGAACAAGATAGCTTGGACTTAATGTAATCAAAAGCATTTATCAAGGGCACTGGGGAGAAGGAGCTGAAGTCAGCCTTTCCTGCCCTGTAGAGGCTCCCAGCCTCGTGAGGGGCAAATGTTTCAATGAATACTTCTTCTCAATGTAGTGGAGTGTGTCCAGAGACAGTCAACCACAGAAAAGGGACTGTGGTGTCTGCCTGTGGCTGGGGGTGGGTGGGTGGGTGCTGGGGGTGTTCCAGATGTCAGAACTGCAGAGTAAAAAGTTTTCAGTCATTGGAACCAGAGAGAAGCAGGCTGAGGTGCAGCTCTGCCACCTTCCTTTGGCAAGTAACCTAAAATCTATGAACCTCAGTTTCCTCATCAGTAAAGGAGGGTTAACTTTCACTGCAAAGGGTTATTTTGAAGTTAAATGAGATATAAAGTGTGCTTAGTAAATTGCTAGGCACATAGAAGACACGCAATTAGTTATGGCCTAGGAGCACGGAGACATTTGAACAAAGCGGGTGTGAAGTGGGACACATTTTGCTTTAACACAGGAGGAAGGTATCAGGGTAGATAGGACCATAGAAACTGGAAGAAGCCAATATGAATCCCCAAGTGGGCCATGAATGGAGCCAAGGCCTGACTATGATGTTTGTGATTGCTAATCTATCTTTGCTGGAGTAGGAGAGGGGGACAAATGGAGCTTCAACTCCATTCTCAGATACCCAACAACTGAGAACCAAGAAGGAAGAAGGCAGGAGCTCATGCCTGAAGTCTTCAGCTTTCTTTATGGAGTATTGGTTGATGGAGAGGGTTGTTGGGATTGGGGAGAGCCCCCCAGGGAAGATTGGAAGGCTTGGAAGAGTCAGTGTGGGGAAGGGAGAGTGAACTGCCCAGACCCATGTTAAAAATAAAGTCAGACCTATCTAGATAAGGTAGAGATACTAAATGTGGTGGTGTGCATGATTTTCTCCAGCAGGGATCACTAACCTGATCATCAGACAAAAGGACTTGGTTGTATTGGTTCGAGGTAGAAGACTCACGAGGAAGGTGTGGCAGAAGGACAAGGCTGGCAGGAGCTGGTAAGTGAATGGTTGAAGCAATACCCTATAAGGTTCTAGAGGAAGGGGAGTGAGGCTGGGAGGGCAGGTAGTCAGTGATGGGAAAATGAAGCCTCCAGGAAGAAGTCTCAATAAGATGGGCCAGCAGGTGGAGTAGGAGAAAGGGAAGCCTCAGAGCCTGGGGAATTTTATGGCCAACATAGAGCAATCCTGCATGGTTATAAGGTTCCAGGTGGGTCCCTAGAGTGGAGGAGCAGATCCTTCTATGGTCTTTTGGTGATGACAATGCTAGATTGAGGTGGGAAGGGAACCAGGTATTGAGTGCCCACTTCATGAGGTAGTTTATATAAACTACCCAATATTATTCCCCCAGCAACTCTTCAGGATGGGGCTGAGTGAAAAATGGAAACTCAGACACAAATTAAGTTGGTTTCCAAGGGTCTTACAGCTGTTAAGTGAGGAAACTTAGATTTAATCCCAGGGCTGGCTGGCTTCAAAGCCCAGGTTCTTTCAACACACACACACACACACACACACACCAAATTTCCCTCAAAGAGATAGTAATGCTTGGAACTATCTCATTCATTCTCACCATTTTTCACAGCTTTCAGGGTCAGACTCTCTGGTTGTTGGATCCTTGGTAGCCAAGTGGGTGAGAGATCTGGCAGGCTCTGAGCAATGCTGAAACTGTCCTGAGCTCAGCACTGCCTTTATTTCCTGTTGGCACCAAGATGGCCCTGGATGAGAGCTGAAGCTCTCAGACTGGGGCAGGCCCCACCGCAGAGAGGGTGGTGAGGGTGAAGGCAAGAGTAACAGGAAGCACCTAGACACTTTTGTTGAAGATGTGACCATGTCTCCTGTGGTTGACAGGCTCAGTGAGTCATTCATTCATGTAGGAGGATGTTGGAGATCATCAGATCTGGTTTCAGATCCCACTCTGTCACTTGCTAGCTATGTGACCTGGCATCATCTGTGACCTTGGATGATGTTGGACAATTTCTTGGCTTGTCTGGCATTTAGGGGGTTTCCCAGGACAGGGGACTTTCCATGCTAAAACCAGGACAGTCCGGTGCAGGAGGGATAGATGGTCACCCCAGACAGGCCACTTAACCCCTCTATGCCTGTTTCTGGGTGTCAAATGTGGCTGTCCACTGATGGCTCTCATTTAACTCAGGTTTACCTGCTCTCCATCTCACCACCTGCATGGTGCTTTCCAGAGACCACCAGGGCACGGAGCACCATTTAATTCTGTCTAGACAGGAAGACACTCAGAGCTGACCACATGCACCCTCAGGTGCCAAAACTAAGTTTCTGAAGCACAAGGCAACTTTTCACCAGCATTCTGTTTGGAGCCCTCCGCTGTAGCTCATGTTATGGCCTGGACTACAAATCACGAGCCTCCCCAGTTGATCGCCTCCCCATCATTCCTGGATGCCGCCTCTTGTCAAGAGGGAAGCATGACAAGGTCCAAGCACACCAGGCTTAGTAGGGAGTGGGGAGATGGGGGCTGCGTGTGCATGAATGGAGGAGGCTTGAAGTACAAGACCCAGAACTCTGGTCACAGTAACATCGCATAGGAAGAGGTCTTCAGGCTTCTGCCGGATGGCTGGCATAAGTGTGAAGAAGAGCGCCAGACAGAGCGTCCCGGAAGGACTGCCTCCCCTGGGGCTGCCATCAATTTTCTTCTCACACAGGGCCAATGGTCTCCACATTCTGCCCAGTAGCCAGGCTTATGGTGGAGGAAACTATTACTGCTATAGAAGGATGATTTCTGAGTAGAGAGGAGAAGTGGATGAACTCAGCTGTTGTAAATTTGGTCACCCACCAAAAAGTTAAACATCGAGCTAGCACACGAGCCATCAAATACACTGTAGGCATATACCCAAGAGAATTAAAAAAACATACATGCAGGAGCGGATGTAGCTCAAGTTGTTGAGTGCCTGCTTCCCACATATGAAGTTCCAGGTTTGATCCCGGGTACCTCCTAAAAATGAAACAAACCATAGGGGGCGGATGTGGCTCAAATGGTTGGGCGTCCATCTCCCATATGGAGGGGCCTGGGTTCGATCCCTGGGAACTCCCGGTAAAAATAAAGAAAAATATAGAAGACACGGGGGCCACAAGGCCCCGCAAGCAGATGCGCTGCTAGGCCCCACATGCAGGTGTGCTACCAGGCCCTGCCAAGCCACGCAGCAAGATGATGACATAACAGAAGAGTGACACAAGGGAGAGCCAAGACGAGACGCACCAAAAAACCAGGAACTAAGGTGGCGCAGGCAGTAGGACGCCTCTCTCCCACATCAGAGGTTCCCAGAATCGAATCCCAGTGAAGACAGGAGGAGAAGGATGAGAAGAGAGGGTGGGAAATAGACAGAGAGAATTGCCCAGTGAATGGACACAAAAACAGCAAAAACAGGGCAGAGGGGCGGTTAAAATGGATAAAGGTAAATAACTAAATCTTTTTTAAAAAACCCACAAAGTGAAAGAAGCCAGACACAAAAGGCTACATATTATATGATCCCATTTATATCAACTGTACAGAATAAGCAAATTCATTGAGTCAGAAAGTAAAGTAGTGGTTGCCAGGTGTTTCAATTTGCTAAAGGTTGCCAGACAATATACCAGAAATGGGTTGGCTTTTACAATGGGGATTTATAAGCTTACGGTTCTGAGGCTGTCGAAATGTTCAAACCAAGACTTCATCAGGCTTTTCTCCCTGAGGACCGGCTGCTGGTAGTCCTGGATTTTCCTCATGTGGCAGGGCACAATGGCAGTTTCTACCAGTCTCAGTCTCTGCCTTCTTCTCTGGGCCTCGTTGCTTTTAGCTTCTGGCTTCTGGAACCTTCTGTCTCAGCTTCTGGGCATTTCTCCCTATCTCAGCTTTTTTCTGTGTCAGCGACTTTTTATTCCTCTGCTTATAAAGGACTCCAGTAAGAGGATTAAGACCCACCCTGGGTCATGCAATTTAAAGGCCCTTAACTGAAATAATTTTTTCAAAAGTTCCCAATGACTATAGGTTTTCATGCACAGGAATGGTTTAACCCTGAGGACATGATTTTCTGGGGTCCACAAAAGCTTTAAACTGCCACACCAGGGGTTGGGGAAGAGGGAAATGGGGAATGACTATTAATGAGTATGGGTTTCTTTTTGGGGTGATGAAAATGTTCTGGAGTTAGATAATGTGATCATTGCACAATCTTGTGAATACACTAAAAACCACTGAATTGTATATTTTGAAAGGGTGAATTTTATGGTATGTGAATTATATCTCAATCAAAGTAAATAAGTAAAATGCTGGCCACCCAGTCCTGCTACATGTAGAAAGTGCAGCAGCAGAGTGATGCATTCAGGATCCAGCTGATACCCTTTGGCACTGGGGTGGGAGAACTAGGGGTGGATGATTTGGATGGATGGGTGAGTCCCTGGAAACCAGGATTCAAGTGGCCCCACAGTTGGATCTCAGGTGGCTAATGGTCCATGGAGGTAGAAAATCTTCCTGATGGATAGGGCAGTGAAGACCAAGTACACTGTAGAGGGCATGAAGCTTTTCGTCTTCTCGAGACAGCCATCTCCACCAGAATCAGTCTGAGAACCTGAGCATGATCAGGCCCCTTACCTGCAGGAGTCAGAGAAAGACGTGGGCCCTCGAGCTTCTTGGGCCCTTCCTTTGCCCATGAACATCTCCTGGGCAGCAGCGTATCACAGGGTGTGGGGCCAGATGCTGGACCCCAAAAGCCTCAGCCTGGAATGGGCCCCCATGACTTTCCAGGTGGCATGATGACAGAGAAAAAGGACCTGCAACAAGTGTCTCCCCATACTAGCTCAATTGATTGCTTCTTTCTGGGGATCCACACCCCTCCATCGGGTCCCGCTATCTCCCGATGAGGCTTGTGAGCTGCAGCTTCACTTTAGGACTGTTAAGTTGCAGCCAGGTGGTGGGATCCAAGCAAACATGACAGAGATGGCTGGGGGTCACCTAGGAAGCCCTTCAGGCTGAAAGTGAGGCAGAAGCTCTGGGAGTAGTTCTTCAAGCCCCCAAATCTCCATTCACCTCTGAGGACCACGTGTACTGGGTCTGGAATCATCTGGACCTTCTGATTGGTTCTGGCCCAGAACCGTGGCCTCCAGTTTTGCAAACATGTTTGCTCAGAGAAGCTGTACTGCCAGACAAGCCTGCTTCTTTTCCCTCCCCTGTCTGCCCACTCTCCCCCACCTCCTCCCCCCCGCCCCCAAAATCAGACACTTTTATCCAGGAGGGCTACCCAAGTTTTCCTCGCCAACAGAGAGTCATGTAATTCAGATATCTTGAGACCAGCAGGAGCTTGGGCCATATTGGTTGCTAGGGATCAAGACACTGATTTATTAATTGCTTTGGTTGCTCATCCGTCACCCCCAAGTAATCTCCATGAGGACAGGGATTATGTGGAATCCCAGTGGCTGGCAACTAGTAGATGCCTGAGAAATTTTGTTGACTGTGTCCACCATTGCTTTGTAGCCAACATGTCCCCAACTCAGGTTAGAGTTGACAATTTGTGTTTTTTCTCCCCAGCAAGTGAGGAATCTTTAGGGAGGGGTTCCACAGGCCAAGTGGCTAAATCCTAGCTGCCCCCCCAACTATAGCTCTAGTCAACAGGCGTCACGGGGGATTATGACACAGCAGGAGAGCAGGAGCACAAGCACATACGCATACGTGAGCGCCCACCCCCCTCTACACACACACACACACACTCCAATCTCCCCCTGTATAAACCCAGCCTGGAAGTCATGCCGTGTCACTTCCGCTGCATTCTATTCATTAGAAATGGGTCACTAAGGCTGGCCTGTATCCAAGCAGACTGGAATTAGACACCATCTTTTGATAGGAGGAGTGTTAAATTTGTGAACTTGTTTTAAAACCATCAAATAAACATAGGAGCAAAGGGTGCCGAGGGCAGAACTCGAGACACATCACTGTTTCAGGGATGACTGCTCCTCTTCCTGTCACACGAGATTTAGTAAACTGCTAGCACACAGCAGCCGCGAGCCAGCGCCCTAGTCTGTGAAGAAATAATTTTCTCTTCCTGGTTCTCTAGGCACAGCCGAGCTGGTCCCTGGACACCCGGCCCTAGGAGCACGTCCCTGTCCAGTGGACAACCCCCAATGGCCTGTTTCCTAGGCTTTCACCCAGAGGCTTCTTTCTTGCACACCCTCCTTGAGTAAGCTCATGATTCCTTTTCTTCCCCAGAAAGTCTTGAATCAGATGGAGCCTGGCCTGGGCATCAGGACACCCGGATTCTGACGCCAACCACGCAGAAGCCACTAAGAAAAAAAGATGGCAGAGGTCTTTGGGCATGGGGAGAAGACAGGGAATAATTTTCTTCTCTAGGTTTCCATTTTCTCTAATCATATTTTTATAGCGGTTTCTTTTAAGTAATGAAAGATAGTTGAGTCAAAGGAGCCAGTTTCACATCTTAGAAACAGAAAAATCATGTCTGATAGTCTCCAGTTTTTTTGTTTATTTTGTTTTGTTTTTTAGCCAAAATAGTTATTTATTAATAATTTAAGTTTCTAACATTCTTATAATAAATGCCAGCTCAAAACTTTACATCATGAACATAATGAAGCAACTTAACTCTCCCTTCTTCACAATCATATGCTTTTTATCTATCAAATGGGTACCCATGCTCACACACACACACACTTCCAGTTTTATACAAAATTTTTTTTTAAAAAAGGAAAGAAACCAGCCCAAAGTATTGCATTTGAGGTGACACTCCCTGAAGGATTTTGTTCAAAGGTAATATACTGCTTAGCACAGCTGAAGTTTAAAAAAAAAAAAAAAAAAAAGTTAGCCCATGATTTCGGTGTTTTTCCCGGATATCCCCTTTGAGACAACACAAGCCAAAAATACTATTTATTCTCCTAGTGTTTGTTTGCTTTTTGAAGAAAGGTTTAATTAAAAGAGAACATACATAACAATTTTCACATTTTAATTTTTAAGACTTCAGAGCTCAACAAATTCTTGATGGTGATGGTAGCACAACATGGCAAATGTAATTAACAGGGCTGGATTATCTGCCTGATGTGGTTAAAAGGGGAAATTTTAGGTGGTATATATATTAATGAGAATAAAATTTTTTGAAAAGCAACAGCCACACAGGAAGCCCTAAGGTAAACCATGGCTTACAGTTAACAGTACAATTAGAATAATATCTGCTCATCAGTTGTAACCAAGGTACCTCCCTAATGCAAAATGTTAACAAATGGGGGTGGGTTTATGGTTACTCTGTATTTTCTGCATGAGTCAACCTACAACCCTAAAACTCATCAGATTCTCATCTCATCAGGTTTCTGCACGTTTCATGAGGCTCAGAGGTCATGGGGGCCCTCCGTTTCCATTGCTCCCCCCAAATGCTGCACCTTGTGCCCCTTTTAGCCTTCCCCCTTCCTCAAAATCACCCAGAGTCGGGCTGCCCCTGTAACCTCCTTTTGTAAGATGCCAGCGATTCAACACATTTTTGTCGTCGTTCACATTAAATGACCGCCATTTTGTAAAGCAAATCATTACTAGCTATTAAGGGTTACTGTGTTCAGGGGGCCTGCTAGACGAGGCGTGTATTTCTATCCATGCACACACCCCCTCCCACCTACGTGGGTGCTGTGACTTTGGACACGTCACCTAACTTCTCCAGGCCTCACTCTTTCCATCTTTCAGCGAGTGAGTCAAACTAGAGAATCTCTGCAAAGATTCCTTGACTCATCACCCCCGACTATCCCCTGCTCCCAAGTGCCTGCCTGGTGGCTCTTCCTGACCCGTGGCCCTCAGCACCAGGAGTCAGGAACCGAGAGGGCAGGGTCCAGGATCTTGAAAACAGGCCTTCTTTCCAGAGGCTGGACATGTGCTACCCAAGCCTCACTTCACAGATGTTTTCCAACCAAAATTGGGCCTAAGTGGTTTGAAGACAAGGACAGGACAGTTATGGTGGGGAACCTTCCGGGAACAGGCAGGGTGAGGTACCATGGTGCTCTGGAAGGCTGTAGTCTGTCTCCCTCCTGGCCTCTGGGTGAAAGTTCTGGGGCCTGGGGCCTGGGGCCTGGGGCCTGGCTATGGGGTGAGACCCGGTTCAAAAGAGCCACGGCCTATTCCGGCCCCACCTCACCCCAGGAAACGCCTCCCCACCACAGTGACCACATCCCCTCAGGTTGCCTTGGAAACAGCCCATGGGGGCAGGAGGAGTTGGGGCAGGTTGCCCAGCAACAGGTGGAGCCCTCCCTTCCGGCTCATCCGGGACCAGCCCTCCTCAGGATTTTGGGGTGCCCTCCTATCCTGCGCAGGGAAGAGCGGCTTTGAAGGGACAGAGAGGAGCCCCAGGGACTGACTCGAGGTGAGGTGAAGGGTGCAGCAGTCCTGCAGATGGTTGAAAGGCCTGGGAAGAGAGAGGTGGGCCGGGCCCAATAGGGGAAACAGAGACCAAGCAAAGCTGCAGGGGCAGGGACGGGGGCAGAGATGGCCCCTGGGCCGGAGCCCACAGAGAGCAAGACCATCTCCAAGGAGAGGCTGTGAGGGTGGCTAAGGAGTCCCCAAGGTGCCCATAGGGGCTGTCACAGGAGGGGCGCGCACTGGGGGGCAGGGGCTGTGAGGGGAGGTTCCTGTTTCATCGCTGCCGCTTCCTCCCTAGGCCTCAGCCAGACCTGAGGGCACCTAGACAGGAGGAAAGAAGTCCCAGGGGCCCTTCTGGTTTTGCCCAAGGCCCCCTGGGATCTGGGAGGGGAAAGGGGGCTTCCACAAAGGCCCTGGGGAGGCTGAGCAGGAGGGCCTGGCTGCCAGCCAAGGTAGGTTTCTGCCCAGATCCACGTCCTCCCGCCTCGCTGGCTCTTTTATTTTTGTTGTGGTAACAGAGCTACCACACAACAGTTCCCGTTTTCTCGCTCTCTTTGACACTCGCTGCCTGGCCCCCTCTCAAGAGTGTGCCAGCTCTGTCTCACTGGCTTCCTCTCCCGACCCCCGTGTGTCCCAGATGCCCCCGACTCCAGAACAGCCTCCTGGACGCGTGGAGGGCCCGCCTGAGTCAGCCCCGTGGCCCCCGCTGCCCTGCGGGCCCTGCATCCCCATCATGCTGGCCCTGGCCTCCTTCGCCGCCCTCTTCCTCCTGACCACAGCCGTGTTGGCAGAACGTCTGTTCCGCCGCTCCCTGCGCCCAGACCCCAGCAGCCGTGCCCCCACCCTGGTCTGGCGCCCCGGAGGAGAGCTGTGGATTGAGCCCACGGGCAGCCCCCGAGAGCGTTCCGAGGACTGGTATGGCTCTGCGGTCCCCCTGCTGATGGACCAGGCCCCAGACCCCCCCACCCCCGGGGGCACCTTGGAGGCCCGAGCCACAGCCCCCCCGGCCCCTGCTCCCCCACATGATGCCCCCAGTTCCTTGGCTCCCCAGACCCCAAACCAGGCCCCAAACCAGACCCCAGCCCGCAGCACCTTCTGGGTGCCGCAGCCCTGGGAGGAGAGGCCCCACGCCCGAGGCCTGGTGAGCTGGGCCGAGCCAGGGCCACCAGAGGTCGGCGCATACTTGGGGAGCCCCCAGGCCCGGAGGCAGCGGCCAGGGAGCCCTGAGCCGGAGTGGGGCCTCCAGCCTCATGTCACCCTGGAGCAGATCTCAGCTTTCTGGAGGCGTGAAGGCCGGACCAGTGTGGGCTTCTGAGTCCCCAGCTGCTTGGAGGACTGTCTACTGCTTCTCAGAGATCCCTGCAGAGGGTCCTGCCTCAGAAGGACCTTAAGATCCTGAGGCTCCAGCCTGGGACCCCCCCAGGGAAGACCACACTTCCCAGGCCTTTTACTTCTGGATTTCAATTCCCCTGTGTCTGCCCTGGGCTGCGACTCTGAGGCCTGAGGATGGGGTCAACTTTGGGCCACATTCCAGATTAAGAACTCAAGGTGTGCAGGCAGGAAATGGCATCAACCCCAGACACTTCTGACTCCCGAGAATGTGTACCTAAGATCCTGGCTGCCAGAGAAAAGCAGTTTCATGGATGCTAAAGAACAGGCGGAGTGTGATGCTGCTATGCTGACGGTGTTTGTTGTGTTAGTAGGAGATGACAGGAATGCATTTCCCAAACCCAGGAATCGTATCCCTCCTCAGCCCCTCACCCGCATGAAATCCTGCAGGGAAATGGACAAAGAGATGATGAGGCCAGGCAAAGGCGCATTTTGTTGCACACAGACTGTGGCTCTGACCTCCAAATCACAATGAGGAACTTGGGGCCAAGCTGGGGAGGTCCTGTCTTCCCTGGAGCTGGGACCCAGAGTCTAAGAAGACCAACAGCCCTCCTCTGCCCAGCCTTGGAAGGCCACTTGCAAATTTCAGCAGCCTTCAGCGTCTTACCACTCCACGGTGAGGAAAGCACAAGCCCAGGAGAACTGAGTTCCACCCAACGCAAAGAGGAGCACTGTCCCAGGGCAGGGCAGCACCCAAAATGCAGCTTTCAGGCCAGCTTCCCTCCCAGCCTGCTGGAGTGGTCCAGAAAGACAGACTGTCCCCAAGAAAGGCCTATTTATAATGTTCCATCCCATAAAAATGGAGCCCCAAGTGCCCTTGGTCCTAGACATTTGTATCAGTGACCTACCCTTTAGGAGATGAGCCAGGAGCTGGGGACAGGGGAAAAGTTTCCATTCTCTGGGCTTTGATTTTCCAAACTTCAGTCATTAATGGCAGGCTTTTTGCTCTATCAGTTTACCACCTGTGAACTATTTACTTTTTTATTTTCTTGAAATTGGCTCACTGTTTGCTTAATAAATATATTCTCAAAGGAATCTTTTTTGTATCACTTCTGTAAATGGAAAAACAGTATCACTGCCTATAAATAGAAATGGTGAAAATAAATACAATGTAAATTTAGTTAAGTTTTAAGCAGACACTGTTCCCTGCTGGAGGCACTGACGCAGAACTCTGTGGGAAGCGCAAAGTGGGGGGATTGATGTTTTTTTTTTTTTCTGGTTTCATTTTGTTTTGTTTTGTTTTGTTTTATGTTCCACATTTTATGTTGTTTTCAAGCTACATTTCAGGAAACTTAGGTCATTTTTTTCTCAGCAGTATCTCACAATTCCTCATGACGGCAGACGTCTCTACTATAAGCCACTTCTAACCAGATCCCAATTCTCCAGCTATTGGCTTTAGTTTATTGATTAAGGAAACCCCCAGCTCTGTTAATGGGATAAAGATAAGCCATTTAGTCCCTTGAGCAAAAATGAAGTCATAAGAGCACCTTTATGTTTACCATTTTCTGCCTGACTAAAATTAATACACGAAAATAGACTATCAGTACAACTTTTATGTAACTGCCAAGAACACCAAGTGTGAGCCAACAGTCAACTCAAGGCTCGAGTGAGAAGACAATTAGCTTAAATACTTCTCATATACCACCCATGCTTTCCCCCAATATCAATTATGGTACAGAGCTCAAATCCCCATGTGCCAATGTTTAGGACATGACCTGGTAGTGTCTATTTTGGAAAGATGTGGCTAGGTCAGACCCCCTACAGCATGTTCCAAAGTGGCACTGGAATGTTATAAAAGTGTTAGGTATTCCATCTCCTGGAAGTACTGAGGCAAAGTGAGAGCCTTGCAAAGGGAAGAGTGGTCTTGTGCTGTTTACCACCACCCAGGAACCACCCCAGTCCACCCAGACCCCAGGAAATACTCTCCTGGGCTGAGGCCAACACTCAGGTCTCTCCGCTCAGAAGGGTGGAGGGGCACTTGGAGCCTCTACCTCCAGTTTAGTCCCTTGGATGCCTGACGTTGAAGGATCAGCTGTGGGAATGAGAAACCCCCAGACTGAGAGACAGCAGGACATGCAGATCAAGAACCCAGCCCAGCCTCTCCCACTGGGGCCACTCACCCAGCAGGATTCTGAGCCCCACCCTGGGAGAGGGAAGAATAGGACCTGGTACCTGCCCTCAAGGAGCTCAAGGTCACTCTAGTGGCAGGGGTTGGGGGATGGAGGTAGGAGTGAGGTAAGACACAGACACCCATATCTGTCACTCATGAGCTGGGTAACCATGTCCCTTCTCATTGTCACTCTCAGCTGACAGGACTGAGTTGTGGGACTACTGCCCACAAGGAGTGAAAAGTCCACCAGGGAAATATAGGTGTTTAGAACTTAGATGACTGCGTGCCAAGTGCTCAGGAGAGGCAGCACGGGGTGGAACGGATGCCAGGAATGGCAAGTCCCCTGGCTCTCATTCTGCTTCTTACACCCACTCACTTGGAGACTTCAGAAAAGTGATTTTTGTATTACTGGGCCTCATATTCTTTATCTATACAAGAGAATTGAAAGTTGAACAAGATGATCTATTAGGGCTTTTTCAGCTGTGACACTGAGAATGTTCTAAAATAAAAGATGAACCCAGGTTCAATCCCCAGTACCTTCTAAAAAAGAAAAAGATGGATGGATGGATGGATGGATGGATGGATGGATGGATGGATGGAT
>JAKSZT010054368.1:1239128-1250447 GCA_026826555.1 Tolypeutes matacus | reverse complement strand
GATGGATGGATGGATGGATGGATGGATGGATGGATGGATGGATGGATGGATGATTTGATAGGAGAGTGAATGGATGAATGGGTTGATAGATGAGTGGGTGGGTGGATGGATAAATATTTGGGTGAATGGGTAGGTAGATGGATGAATGGATGTGATGTCCTAAGACAGAATCCAACTTGCTAGCCCCAGAGTCATTTTTATATTCTCATACCCAAAACATGATCTAAAACATAATAGGGATGTCCAGGAAGATGGCAGACTAGAAAGACATGGGACTCCCTTCTCCTCCAGAAAAATAGCTAGAGGACAGGCTGAAAAAGCCTAAAAAAAGATCTTCTAGGGTTTAGGACACCAGGTGAAGGCTGGCCACTGCCCAGAGGAGAGTAGGACAAAGGAGGGAAATCACAATGACAGAATTGTGAGTTGAAAACAGCAGCTGTTGCCGACACCATCCCCCACACTAAAGACACTTTAAAATTCTCAGGCCTCTGGGCCTCTGACTACAGACGAAGGGGGCTCCAGGGAACTAACACCCCAGGAAAGGGGAGAGAGGCACACAGCCTAAGGCTGATTCAGCTTCTGACCCACAAATTTGGTCTGCTGTGTCCCACAAGCCCTTCCAGGCCAGGTGGGACTACAGTGGTTTGCCCTGGGAGCCTGAGAAGGACTGGAGAAATACAAACCTTGCAAACTCCCTTTCTTCTAGCTGGGACTAATTGTTGAGGACACCCCAGGAAAGGGTAGAGAGAGGGATGCAACCTAAGCCTGACTCGGCTTTTGACTCACAAATTTGGTCTGCTGTGTCCCACCAGCCCTTACAGGCCAGGAGGGGCTGCGCCACTGTTTGCCTTGGGAGCTGGCAAGGGGCTAAAGATATACAACCCTCCCAATCTCCCCCTCTAGTAACAGGGACTGATTGTTTGTTGAGGTAGCAGAGGAGAGTGGAAATATTTCCTAGCTGGGAAAAGGGAGGGGGCTGCCAGAGAAGGCTGGAGAACTGTCTCAGAGAAAGTTTGAATTACAAGGCTCCTAGCCTCCAGACAGGAAGCTCTATCACATTGATCCAGTCTCTGTTGCAACAAATACACTCCCACCCAGCATTGAACTGAGAGGTGTCAAAGATCACCAACTGCTGGCAGACCAAGGAAGTGCACACAAGAAAATTAAAAATAAGTAGGAGAAACAAAAAGAAAAAATAAGTAGGAGAGGATTTTTCCTGTCTCTATAGCCTCCCTCCCCAAGGCCCTAGGAAGTGACTCTACAACCAATTACTGAGTCCAGTGCCCAGTTTTGAGCAACCAGCAGGACAATTTTAACAATCCAAGTTGAGCCAAGAATCAAAGAGCTGTGGTAACACACAGCCTCCTGCCACTAAATCCCTACAAAAGAGAAAGAGATTGAGCATCTGAGTAAACTACATTCTAATCAGATGCCTAGATATCAGCAAAAAAATTAAGAGCCATACTAAGAAAATAGAAGACATGACCCAAGAAAAGGAATACATCAAAGTCCAAGAAGAGATGCAGAATTTGAAAGAACTAATCAGCAAGATAAGCACAAATTTCCAAAATCAAATTAATGAGTTGAAAGACAATATAGTTAAAGAGATAAATGACATGAAGAAGATATTGAGTGAATGCAAAGAAGAATTTAAAATCCTGAACAAAAAAGTAACAGAGCTCATGGGAATGAAAGACACAATAGGTGAGATCAAAAACACATTTGGAAAAAAAAAAAAAAAAAAACACATTTGAGGCATACAACAGCAGACTCGAAATGACAGAAGAAAGAATAAGTGATACCAAAGACAGAACAGCTAAAATTGAAGAGAGAAAAGAACAGAGAGAGAAAAGAATGGAAAAAATTGAGCAGGGGCTCGGAGAGTTGAATGACAATATGAAACACAACAATATACATGTCATGGGAGTTCCAGAAGGAGAAGGGAAGGGAAAAGGGGCAAAAAGATTATTTGAGGAAATAATAGCTGAAAATTTCCCAATTCTCATGAAAGAAATGAACTTACATGTCCAAGAAGCACACCGTACCCCAGTCAGAATAAATCCAAATAGACCTACTCCAAGACACATATTATTCAGAATGTCAAATGTCAAAGAGAAAGAGGAAATTCTCAGAGCAGCAAGGGAGAAGCAAATCATCATGTACAAGGGATGTCCAGTAAGACTTAGTGCAGATTTCTTTTCAGAAACCGTGGAGGCGAGAAGACAGTGGTATGATACAATTAAGATACTGAAAGAAAAAACTGCCAGCCGAGAATTCTTTATCCAACAAAATTGTCCTTCAAATATGAAGGTGAGTATAAAATATTCACAAACAAACAGAAACTAAGAGAGTTTGAAAAAAAAAAAATCCAACTTTGCAGGAAATATTAAAGGAAGACTTAGAACCTGAAAGAAAAAAAACGGAGACAGGCTTGGAGGAGAGTATATAAGAAAGAATAGTGGAAAGGATAACCAAAAGACAGACAAAAATAAGATATGAAATATGAAAAACAAATAATAAAATGAAGGAAGTAAATAGTACATTTACAGTAATATCATTGAATGTGAATGGATTAAACTCTCCAATCAAAAGATACAGGCTGGAAAGCAGATGTGGATCAAGTGTTTGGGCATCCAGCTACCATATGGAAGGACCCAGGTTTGATCCCAGGGACCTTCTGGTAAGAAAAAAAATAAGGCAAGTAGGCGAGGTGGGCCCGCGTGGACACGCGGCAAGCCTGGCCCATGTGGTGAGCCATGCAGCAAGATGATGATTCAACAAAAGAGAGATGCAGGGGAAAGTCAAGGCAAGACACACCAGAAACCAGGAACTGCGGTGGTGCAAGTGACAGGATGCCTCTCTCCCACATTGGAGGTCCCTAGGATCAAATCCTGGTGAAGCCTGGAGGAGAAAGATGAGAAGAGAAGGCAAGAAACAGACACAGAAGATCACCCAGTCAATGGACACAGACTGCAAGTGCGGGGGGAAGGGAGACTCATAGAACTGTCCACCAAAAAGAAAAAAAATAAAAAGTCAATAAAAAAAAAAAAAAGATACAGGCTGGCAGAATGGATTAAAAAACATGAGCCATCCATATGCTGCTTACAAAAAACTCACCTTAGACCCAGGGATACAAACCGGCTGAAAGTGAAAGGTTAGAAAGATACTCCACGTGAATAGTAACCAGAAAAGAACAGGAGCAGCTATACTAATATCAGACAAAACAGACTTTAAATGCAAAAACGTTATAAGGGATACAGAAGGCCATTATACATTAATAAAAGGGACAATTTACCAGGAAGATATAACAGTCATAAATATCTATACACCTAACCAGGGTACCCCAAAATACATGAGAACTGAAGGGAGAAATAGACGTCTCTACAATAATCATTGGAGACTTCAAAACACCACTCACATTATTAGATAAAACAGCTAGACAGAAGATCAACAAGGAAACAGAGAACTTGAACAATATGATAAATGAGTTAGACCTAACACACATACACAGAACACTGCATCCAAACTAGTGGGTTATATATTCTTCTCAAGTGCCCATGGATCTTTCTCTAGGATAGACCACATGTTAGGGCACAATGCAGCTCTCAATAAATATAAAAAGACTGAAATTATACAAAGCACCTTCTCAGATCATAAGAGAATGAAACTGGAAATCAATAATAGACAGGAAAAAAGTAAATTCGCAAATGTGTGGAGGCTGAACAACACACTCCTAAATAATCAGTGGGTCAAAGAAGAAATTGTAAGTGAAATTAGTAAATATATTGAGACAAATGAAAATGAGAACACCACTTATCAAAACTTATGGGACTGTGCTTACTTTTTAGTTTTTAATTGTTTATATTTTCAATTATTAAATGTACAAAACAAAGTTAAAAAAATAATAAAAAATAAATTAAAAAAAAAAAACTTATGGGATACAGTGAAGGCAGTCTTGAGAGGGAAATTTATAGCCCCAAATAACTATATTAAAAAAGAAGAAAGAGCTAAACTCAAAGATTTAACTGAACAATGAGAGAAACTAGAAAAAGAATAGCAAACCAATCCCAAAGCAAGCAGTAGGAGAGAAATAATAAAGATTAGAGCAGAAATAAATAAAAATGAGAACAGAAAAACAATAGAGGGGTTGGATGTGGCTCAACTGGTTGGGCGTCCGTCTCCCATATGGAGGGACCCGGGTTCGATCCCCAGGACCTCCCGGTAAAAAAACAAACAAACAAACAAAAAAACAATAGAGAAAATCAACAAAACCAAAAGCTGGTTCTTTGAGAAGATCAATAAAATTGACAACCCCCTAGCTAGAATAAAAAAGAAAAAAAGAGAGAAAATGCAAATAAATACAATCAGAAATGAAAGGGGGGAAGTTACAACTGACCCCACAGAAATAAAAAGGATCATAAGAGGATATTATGAGAAACTGTATGCCAACAAACTAGACAACCTACATGAAATGGAAAAATTCCTAGAAATGCCCAACCTACACTGACGCTACAAGAAATACAAGAACATAAGAAAACAATCACATTTAAAGAGATTGAATCTATCATCAAAAATCTTCCAGCAGGGAAACGGATGTGGCTCAAAAGGTTCGGCGTCAGGGAAGCGGCTGTGGCTCAATCAGTGGGGCTCCCGTTTACCATATGGGAGGCCCTGGGTTTGGTTCCGGGGGCCTCCTGGTGGGGGCGGGCCCGCCCGCACGGCGTGGTTGGCTGACCCGGCAAGCACGGGCAGCAAGGGGGGGATAAATGAATAAATAAATAAAATCTTTAAAAAAAAAAAATCAAAGAAGCAATTAAATGGAAAAGATTAAAAAAAAAAAAAAAAAAAGGTTCGGCGTCCATCTACCATATAGAGAGACCGGGGGTCGATCCCCCATACCCCCCCCGTAAAAAAAAAAAAAAAAAAAAAAAATCTTCCAGCAAAGAAAAGTCCAGGACCAGATGGCTTCACAGGTGAGATCTACCGAGTATTTTGAGAAGAATTAACACCAATCCTGTTTAAACTCTTCCAAAAAATGAAGAAAAGGGAGAAGTACCTAACACATTTTATGAAGCCAACATCACCGTAAGACCAAAGCCAGATATAGACACAACAAGAAAAGAAAATTACAGACCAATCTCTCTAAAAAACATAGATATTCATTTCTTTTGAACAAAATACTTGTGAATTGAATCCAACAGCATATCAAAAGACTTATATACCATGACCAAGTAGGATTTATTCCTGGCATGCAAGGCTGGTTCAACATAAGAAAATCAATCAATGTAATACACCACACTAACAAATTGAAGGGAAAAAAAACACATGATCATCTTAATCGATGCAGAAATGACATTTGATAAAATCCAGCATCATTTTGTGATTAAAAACACTTCAAAAGATAGGAATAGAAGAAAATTCCTCAATATGATAAAAGGCATATATAAAAAACCATAGCCAGCATCATACTGAATGGGGAAAGGTTGAAACCTTTCCCTCTAAGATCGGGAACAAAACAAGGATGTCCACTGTCACCATTGTTATTCAACATTGTACTAGAAGTTCTAGCTAGAGCAATTAGACAAGAAAAAAAAAAATCAAAGGCATCCAAATAGGAAAAGAGGAAGTAAAACTCTCACTGTTTGCAGATGACATAATCCTATATTTAGAAAATTCTGAAATGTCTACAACAAAGCTACTTGAGCTAATAAGTTAGTTCAGCAAAGTGGCAGGATACAAGGTCAACATGCAAAAATCAGTAATGTTTTTGTACAGTAGTACTGAACAATCTGAGGAGGACCTCAGGGAGAAATTCCATTTACAATAGCAACAAAAGGACTCAAATACCTAGGAATCAATTTAGCCAAAGAAGTACAGGACCTATATGCAGAAAACTACAAAACAATGCTAAAAGAAATCACTGAAGACCTAAACAAAGGGAAAGAAATTCCATGTTCAGAGATTGGAAGACTAAATATCATGTCAATCCTACCCAAACTGATTTATAGATTCAATGCAATACCAATCAAAATTCCAACAGCTTACTTTACAGAAATAGAAAAGGCAATTACTAAATTTATTTCAAAGGGAAAGTGCATCCAAATAGCCAAAAGCATTCTAAAAATCAAGAGCAACATGGGAGGAATCTCACTGCCTAATCTTGAAATATATTACAAAGCTACAGTGGTCAAAACACTATGGTAGGGAAGCGGCTGTGGCTCAATCAGTGGAGCTCCCGTTTACCATATGGGAGGCCCCGGGTTCGGTTCCCGGGGCCTCCTGGTGAAGGCAAGCCCGCCTGCACGGCGTGGTTAGCTGACCCAGCGAGCACAAGCAGCAAGGGGGGGATAAATGAATAAATAAATAAAAATCTTAAAAAAAAAACAAAAAACACTATGGTACTGGCATGAAGACAGACATCTATCAGTGGAACAGAATTGAGAGTACAGAAGTACACCCTCACGTCTATAGTCAACTGGGTTTTGTTTTTTTTTTAAGATTTATTTATTTATTGTATTTACTTTATCCATTTTAACCCCTCCCCTCCACCCTTCGTTTGCTGTTTTTGTGTCCATTCACTGGGAAATTCTCTGTGTCTGTTTCCTGCCCTCTCTTCTCATCCTTCTCCTCCTGTCTTCACTGGGATGCGATCCTGGGGTCCTCTGATGTGGAAGAGAGGCGTTCTGCCACCTGCGCCACCTCAGTTCTTGGGTTTTTGGCGCATCTCATCTTGGCTTTCCCTTGTGTCTCTCTCCTGTTACGTCATCATCTTGCTGTGTGGCTCACGGGGACTGGCATGCCCGCGCATGGGTCCTGGTGGCACACGTGCCTTCTATATATTTTTTAAATTTTACCGGGAGGTTCCGGGGATCTAACCCAGGTCCCTCCATATGGCAGATGGACACCCAACCTTTGAGCCACATCCGCCCAGACAACTGGTTATTGACAAACCTACCAAATCCATGTTAACGATACAAAACAGTCTATTCAACAAATGGTGCTGGGAGAATTGGCTATCTATAATCAAAAGAATGAAAGAGGGCCCCTACCTCACTCCTTATACAATAATCAACTGAAAAATGGATGAAAGGCCTAAATATAAAAGCCAGGACCATAAAACTACTAGAAGAAAATGTAGGGAAACATCTTTAAGACCTTGTGGTAGGTGGTGGTTTCTTGGACCTTACACCCAAAGCATGTACAACAAAAGAAAAAATAGATAGATGGGACCTCCTCAAAATTAAACACTTTTGCACCTCAAAGGGCTTTGTCAAAAGGGTGAAAAGGCAGCTAATTCAATGGGAGAAAATATTTCAAAATCATATGTCTAATAAGGGTTTCATATCCATGATATATAAAGAGATGTTACCACTCAACAACAAAAAGACAAACTACCCAATTAAAAACTGACCAAAAGACTTGAATAGACATTTGTCCAATGAAGAAATACAAATGGCAAAAAAACACATGAAAAAATGCTCACCATCACTAATGATTAGGGAAATGCAAATCAAAACTACAATGAGATATCATTTTACACCTATCAGAATGGCCACTATTAATAAGACAGAGAACTACAAGTGTTGGAGAGAATGTGGAGAGATAGCAATACTTATTCACTGTTGGTGGGAATGCAGAATGGTACAGCCACTATGGAGGACTGTTTGGCAGTTCCTAAAGAACTTTTTTTTTTTTTTTTTTAAAGATTTTATTTATTTATTCATCCAACCCCCCCTGCTGCCCGTGCTCGCTGGGCCAGCCAACCACGCTGCGCGGGCGGGCCTGTCCTCACCAGGAGGCCCCTGGAACCGAACCCGGGGCCTCCCACATGGTAAACGGGAGCCCCACCGATTGAGCCACAGCCGCTTCCCCCTAAAGAACTTGAATATAGACTTGCCATGTGACCCTGCAATACCACTACTAGGTATATACCCAGAAGAACTGAGAGCAGTGACACGAACAGACATCTGCACACTGATGTTCACAGCAACATTATTCTTGATTGCCAAAAGTAAGAGACAACCCAGGCATCCATCAACTGATGAATGGATAAACAAATTGTGGTATATTCACACAGTGAAATATTGTGCAGCTGTAAGAAAAAATGAAGTCGTAAAGCATATGAGAACTTGGATGAACCTGGAGAACATACATTGAGAGAAGTAAGCCAGACACAAAAGGACAAATACTTCATGATTGCATTACTATGAACTAAATATATTGTGTAACATATTGCATGATTACATTTATATAAAATGTAAAAATAAATCAATTTATTAAAAAAACAATTATATTTCTATACATTTGAGCAATCAAAAAATTAAATTAAGAAAATTCCAGTTACATTATCATCAAGATGAATAAAACACTTAAGGATAAAATTCAACAAAAGCCATTCAAGACTTGAAAGAAATTAAGATTTAAATGAATGGAAAGATGTCCCTTTTCATGGGTTAGAAAACTCAATATTGTTAAGATGGAAATACTCACAAAATTGATCAACAGATTCAGTGTAATAAGGATTATCATCAAAATCCCAGCAGACTTTTTGCAGAAATTAACAAGGTGATCCTAAAATTCATATGGAAATGCAAAGGGCTCAAAACAACTTTGAAAATGAACAAAGTTGGAGGACTGCCATTTCCCAATTTCAAAAGCTACTAAAATCTACAGTAATCAGGACAATGTGGTACTGCATGAGGATGGAAATATAGATCAATAGAATAGAATTGATAGTCCAGAAATAAACCCTTATATTTATGTCAATTGATTTTTTTAATGTACCTGTTTATTATTTTTCTTGCCTGCCCACAACTATGTAAGAAGGCAGGGATAGAACTGTTTGGTTCACTGCTGTGTCCCCAAAGCCTTGGTACAATGTAGAGGTAGAATTAAGTAACAATAATAGTAGTAGTAGTGGTCAATTGAGTTTTAGCAAGGGTACCAATTCCACTCAATGAAGAAAGAATAGTCTTTTCAACAAATGGTCCTGGGACAATTGGATATTCACATGCAAAGAATGAGGTTGAACACCTAACTCACACTATAAAAATTAACTTAAAATGGATCAAAGATCTATATATAAGAGCTAAAACTATAAAACTCTTAGGAGAAAACATAGGCACAAATCTTTGTGACCTTGGATTTGGCAATAGATTATTAGATGTGACACCAAAAGCAAAAGTAACAGAAGAAAAATAGATAAATTGGACTTCATCAAAATTAAAAGTTTTGTGCCTCAAAGGACATTATCAAGAAAGTAAAAAGAGGAGCGGGTGTAGTTCAGTGTTTGAGTACCTGCTTCCCATGTACAAGGTCCCAGGTTCAATCCCTGATAGATCCTAAAAAAATAAAAGCAATAACATAACAATTGTGAGTTTGTAATAAAGGTGTTAGGTAATTGTTTTTTTTTAAAGAGAGAGTAAAAAGATAACCTACAGAAGGGGAAAAAAGTAATTTCAAATCATATCTCTGATAAGGGTTTAATATAAAGAACTCCTACAACTCAACAATAAAAAGACAAAAAAAAATAGACATTTGGTAATGGATGGTGTTGATAGTAACACAACATTGTGAATAGACATTTCTCCAAAGAAGACATGGAGATGACCAAAAAGCACATGAAAAGCTGCTCAACATCATTAGCCATTAGGAAAATGCATATCAAAACCACAATGAGATAGCACTTTGCACCTACTAAGGTAGTTATAATAAAAAAGGCGGACATTTATTAAGTGTTGGAAAGATTGTGGAGAAATTAGAAACCTCTTACATTGCTGGTGGGAATGTAAAATGGTGCAGCTGTTTTGGAAAACAATCCGGGACTCCTAAAAAAAAAAGTTAAACATCGAGCATTGCCATATAACCCAGAAATTCCATTCCTAGACATATACCCAAGAAGAATGAAAACATATGTCCACCCAAAAACTTGGACACAAATTTTCATAGCAGCATTATTTATAATAGTCAAAAAGTGGAAAAAATTAACATTGTCCATCAACTGATGAATGGAAAAATATAATGTGGCATATCCATTCAATGGAATATTATTCAGCCGTGAAAAGGAATGAAACACTGATACATGCTACAACATCCATGAACCTTGAAAACAATATGCTATGTGAAGGAGAGTAGGCACAAAAAGCCACATACCGTATGATTTCATTCATACAAAATGTCGAGAATAGGCCTCCA
This sequence comes from Tolypeutes matacus, assembly GCA_026826555.1. NCBI lineage: Eukaryota > Metazoa > Chordata > Mammalia > Cingulata > Chlamyphoridae > Tolypeutes > Tolypeutes matacus. The sequence goes on along the minus strand of JAKSZT010054368.1, from coordinate 1,240,253 downwards.
TAGAGCCCAAAGGTAGATTAATAGCTGCCAGTGGCTAGGGGTGGGGGGGGGGAAGAGCAGTGATTGCTAATTGGTATGGAGTTTCTTTTGGGGGTGATTAAAATATTCTGAAATTAGATAAGGGTGATGGTTGCGCAACTCTATAAATATAGTAAAAACCACTGAATTGTACACTCTAAAAAGGCACATTTTGTGGAATGTAAGTTCTATGTCAACTTTTTTAAGTTAATGATCAAGAGAAGATTAGGTATAGTATTTAAAGTTATAACAATAACCAACAGAAGGACTACTAATAAAATTGTAACTAATAGGGAGCAGATGTGGCTCAAGCAGTTGAGCACCCACCTGCCACATAGGAGGTCCCGGGTTTGGATCCCAGTGCCTCCTAAAGAAGACAAACAATGAGCAGACAATGAGACGACATTAAGCAACAAAAACAATGAGCAAAAACAAATAAGCAGGGAGTGGATGTGGCTCAAGCAGTTGAGCACCCACTTTCCACATGGGAGAGGTCCCGGGTTTGGTTCCCGGTGCCTTCTAAAGAATAAACAAAAAAGAGCAGACAATGAGCAAAAACAACAAGCAGAAAAGGAAAAACAAACAAATAACAACAACAAGCAGAAAACAAGCACAAACAACAAGCAAAAACAATGAGCAAACAGATGAGGGAGCCATCTTGTGGGGGGATTGTAACTAATAAAAATAAAGGAAATGAAAAGTATGAATCGGGAAATTCTTTGTCCTTCACATCGAGGAGTCAATACTGTTTAAAGCCATAAACTATCATCTTTAAAAGTCAAGTGGGGGCCACCAGAAAAATAAAAAACACTCCACTTTAGAAATAGCCGGTTCAGGGAGATGGGAGAGAATGGCAATTTTTACTTCTTCATTTTATTCTCTAACCAAATAAATTAGCCAAAAAGAAAGAAAAGAAAAGGGGAGGGGAGGGGAGGGGAGCGGAGGGGAGGGAGAAAGAAAGAAAAGAGAGAAGGAAAGAGAAAGAAAGAAGGAGAGAGAGAGAAGGAAGGAAGGAAGGAAGGGAGGGAGGGAGGGAGAGAGAAAGAAAGAAAGAGAGAGGGAGAAGAAAGAGAGAAAGAAAGAAAGAAAGAAAGAAAGAAAGAAAGA
>JAKSZT010054368.1:1216904-1239028 GCA_026826555.1 Tolypeutes matacus | reverse complement strand
GGAAGGGAGGGAGGGAGGGAGGGAGGAAGGAAGGAAGGAAGGAAGGAAGGAAGGAAGGAAGGAAGGAAGGAAGGAAGGAAGGAAGGAAGGAAGGGAGGAGGAAAGAAGAGAAAAGAGAACGGATAAATAAATTAATGATGTCAGAGAAGTTATGAACTTTTTGTGTTCTATTTTAACCTAATTATTATATGCAGAAGTCACTGAATTGTTGACTCAGATGGGTCACGGGTAAACAGTTCTTTTACATCTTCTATGTTTTCCCCTGGCTCATAGCATATTGAGAAAACAAAACAGATCATGAAAAAAAAAATTAAATGTTTCGGCTCCTGTTGAGATGATAGTTAGGGGAGTTGTGTGTGTATGTGAGTGTGGGAGTCTGTTTTAATGTGGAAAGCATGATTTTCATCCAACCTTTAAGAAACTAGCATTTTCCTTTATATATTGATATATTATTCTGACAAAGATGCTTGCTTGCTTTGGGATAAAAAAATGGCCAGACACCAAGAAGAGAGCAACCTCTAGGATAGCTTTTTGTTGGTGCTGTGAAAAGCTCCAGAATCTTTTAGCTGAGGAGCTGGGAGAGAGAGAAGAGGTTTCCCCAGGGACCCCACCAAACCAGTGAAACAGACAGCTGACCTCTTGCCCTGCTAGTTTCCTGGGTGTGCTCTACTAGACTCCAGTCAACTGAAAAGCAATGCATACCTGAAATAAAGAAAGCCTGAATGATCTGGGGTGAACTGGACATGTACCAGGGAGCTGTTGAGATGTTATTCTCACACGTTCATGTTTAGATTTTCTTCAGTACTTTGCAGTTCGGTCTCACCAGGCTGAGCTACTTAGGGCCTCAGAAAGCAGGTCTTTAATGTTAACTGAACAAGTGCCAAAATGATCTATTACTCAAGGAAGTCATTGGAACAAAGTGCAGAGGTGCTGAAACATTTATGGAACTTTACATACCCTATTGTCTTGTAGGCCTGGTGATAGATAGATATGGATCCGTTACATAAAATCACAATGGGATTTTTTTCCCAAAGATTCAAAGTTGAGTTATTTTCAATACAGTTTTGTTTGTTATACTATCTCATTTTTAAATGCTTTCATCCTTCATTGGCCTTGGCACACTAAAACTCATGCCCATTGAGGCAATTAACTGATTCCATCAATTCTTTTACCTCTTGCCTTCCTTGACTCTCTGGAGTGAGTGCTCCAGCTCTGGGCCCACTCATCCATCCCATTTTGTTGTAATTAGTTGTTACTTGCCTGTCTTCCTTCTAGACTATATTGTACCATGAGCTGTACATATAGTACTTATATATACATATAGTGCAGAGATACGGGTGACTAGGTTTGCAGGTATGTTTAAGTACATTTGGAGGTGGGGTGTGGTTCAGTGGCTGAGCACCTGCTTCCCATGTACGAGGTCCCGGGTTCAATCCCTGGTACCTCCTAAAGAAAAGTATGTATGGAGGGTTGGGGGTAGATCAGTTGGTGGGTGGGTAGAGGTGGGAGGAGAGAGAGATGGGTGGGTAGATGGAAGCATGAATGGATAGGTACGATAAGTAGGTGATGGGCAAGATGGTGGATGGAAGGAGAGGGGATGGGATGAGTGGTTGGGCAGGTGGGTGAACAGAAGAGAGGTGGGTGGGCTGATGGAAGGCTGGTGAGTGGGTTGATGGATGTGTGTGAGTCAATGCATTGGCGAACTCTGGAGTACCCAGAGCCTTGAGGTACCCTGGGCAGTTGGGTGGAGATTTGAAGAGGTGATTAAGCTGGAAAAGAGGATGGAAGAAGGAACTGCTGTAACCTCCTCCTTAACTTTCATCCTTTAGCAGATGCCATACTTACTAGTCATAGCCTCCTAGGCCATTGTTTTTGGAAAGGAAGACGTCATCAGAGGAGAAAGGAAGGTGGTGTGGGTGCAGTGCCCTCTGGTGGCTATGAGGAGGGTGACTTTTGGCAGTCTACGTATTTTCCTTAAGCATTTTTTTCAGTTTATTCTTCCCCGGTTCCCCCACCCCCATGCCACCCCACCCCCACTTAGAATATAAACTCCATGAGTCTGTTTTCACATTGTTGTATCTCCAGCATCTAGAGTAGTGCTTGGTAGGCGTTCAATAAATATTTCTTGGATGACCGAATGATACAGGTTCCAAACCCTGCCCCCACTTTATTGATGTGGGACCCTGGGCAGCTCTCTTAACTTTAGAGAGGCTCAGTTTCCTCGTGGGTAAAATGCAGGTGCCACCAGCACTAACTGAGGGAAAGGGGCCCACACTCGCTGGGCATGCGTGGCCGACGCTACTCACAGCAGCACATCGTTTCCATTCAGCAAACTGACTTGATGGGCACATTTGCCATCGTGGGCGTGGGCTTGATGCTGGGCCTGGGGCAGCCTGGGGGAGTGATCCCGGCCCAGTCTCAGGCCGGCCACGCTAGGAGGAAGTGTAACCAGCTGGACAGGGGAATCCCAGGTGAGGGGTGAGGTTCATCTTCTGCCTTCCACCCTCATAGCCGCACCCAGCTCTTCCTACTGCCCTGAAATCATCCGTGGTTCCACCAGCCTCCATCGGCCTTCTGAGCCTCTGCAGAAGCAGTTTCTCTGCCTGCTTTCCATCCTCTCCAACCCCACTGCTCCAACCCATGTTCAGGGTGTGGGGATGGCTGCCTCGGCCTCCTCACTGGTCCCCCTGTGGCCACTCTAGCCCCTTAAAGGCATCTGCCTGCAGTGGACTAAATGTCAACTGCAAGTATGCTTCTCTCCCTCTCCAGCTTCCTTCTGATTGCTCTTGGGATGGAGTTCAGTCCTGGGATCCACCACAAAGGGGCCTGGACCCAACCCACCTCCCAGCCACTTCACCCCTCCTAGTCCCGGTTTCAAATCTTACACCAAACAGTCCAAGCCATGTCCCACCCCAGCCTTTGCCCCTGCAGTCACTTCTACCGGAAATCCATTCTCCTGCCAGGAAGTCATGTTTGCTTTTGCCTGCCCAGGACCCATTTTCTCTGCCTCTGGTAACAGAATCCCCTTCCCTGGAAGTTCCTAGAGGGCTGACCCATGCCCGAGTTCAAGGGTGAGCTTGAGACTTGAGCCTGGTAGAATTTCTTTCTTTCTGTTCCTTCCTTCCTTCTCCTCCCTCAACTTTTTATTTTGAAATACTTTCAAACTTACAGGACACTTACAAAAATTATACCAACCCCATATAGAGAACTCCAACATACCTCGACCTCCCCCAGGCACTGAGATCCACCGCTTTTAACATTTTTGCCATTTGCTGTATCATTCTATCAGTTGATCAGTCCGTCTACCCATCTGTCCATCTGTCTGTCTATTTTCCATCTATTTCCTGAACACTTGAGTGTAGGTTGCAGACATCCTGCTCTTTGAACGCTCAACACTGCCAGATACATCCCCTAAGGACAAGGGTATTCATTTACTGTGGTTCTTTTTTAATTGGAACTCCCGTGGGTACAGCATGACTTCGCCATAACGCCCCCCCACACCCCCATTTGTCTTACTCAGCTTTGCCTTTTTATTTTACCTGACTGGTCCCTTGAGGCATTTGAGTTGGCAACTCCTGGTACTCACTCCTTTCTGCCCCAGTCCCTCCTGGATCCCAGGTGTTTTCCCTTTCAAATTCCCAGCTGGCCCTTGAGTCCCACCTTCCCTGCCAGGTTTGGCAACTCCCAGCTCAGGAATGAGGAGTGGGGGCAGAGAAGGCAGCTTGGCTGAGCAGTCCCTGTCTCCCCTGGACAGGAAGCCGGAAGCACCAAGGGGTGGAGGTGGGGATTTAGGAGCCCTGAGGGGGCACCTCTGGGCTGTGTCCTGTGGGACTGGCTCCTGCAGGTCCTGCGTCTCTGCTAAACTCCGCTCACAGCCCGGCCCCAGCAGGCGCTCCGTGCTTGCGTGTCTTAGGCCGGAGGTCTTGGTCCATCTGGTGCTTTCAGCTCAGACGGGAGCTCATTGTTTTCCTTATCCGCCCCCTTTCCAGGCCCCTGGCTGGTCTCCGGGGTTGAGGAGGGGGCTAAGGGATGGGGCTCCTCCTTCAGTGCAGCCTGGGACCCCCACACAGCCTCTGGGGAAGGAGCCTTCCTGAATAAGAGCTGTTTTCCTCTCTTCCAAAGGGTGGAGAAGAGAGAAGATTCTGGGAAGGGAGAGGGAGCCCCGCCTGGACTGGGAGGAGTCACCTGGGGGCCCCCTAGGAGCTTCTCACACTCCCATTCCTCCTGGAGCCACCTTACAAGGATTGGAGAGAGAGGAGCCCTGGGCTTGAAGCAGGATGGAGCAGCCACAGAGGGGAGGGGGCCTCAGATGTGGGTGAGGGTGTCTAGGAGCTGAGCTCAGACCCTCTGGCTGGGCTGTGTCCTGATTCACTGGGGAAGGGGCTTTGATGTTTGAACATGGACCCCAGCCATCCCACTCCTTTGGTTGCCCTTTGCTCTGAGCCCAGATTTCAGTCACTAACAGGCCTTCAGCATGGAATAGGGGTGGTCCTCCATCCTGGGGGGAGCGTTTGGCAGAATGTATTGGGGACCCTAAAAGTGAAGGATGGAGAGAGCCTCACCTCCTCCAAAGAGCCAATAACAGTCACCAGAATTAAGAGGCAAAATACTTAATAACCACATTGGCACCAGCCACATGGAATGTTCCAGATATAAGATCTCATTGATTGGGTAACACTCCTATTCCCACTCAAAAGGACAACTGCCAATTAAACTGATCCGTGCTTTCTTATCCGTTACAATTGTCCCCTCCTGGCACCATCGTCTTCTGCCTTAGGACCTCCGGGCATGGGGCACGGGAGTGGCCCCTTCAGGAAACAGCTTGAGGGAGAAGTCGAGGGCCGGGGCAGCCTGGGTCAGCATCCCCAAAGAGATGACGTCGATGTGGGGCCCGCAGAACTGGGGCAGGTTGCCCAGCGTGACGCCGCCGCTGGCTTCCACAACCATGTGCGGGAACTGGGCCTTCAGCGCCGCGGCCGTGGGGTGCAGCTCCTGCAGACACAGGCCCAGGGGAGGTGAGAGCCGCCCCCACCGGCCCCTCTCCAGGAAGCAGACGCCCCCCACTCACCTCAGGCCTGAAGTTGTCCAGCAAGACAAGGTCTGCTCCCGCCTGGGCCGCCTCCACGGCCTCGGGCAGGCTGCTACACTCCACCTCCACCTTCAGGCCGAAGGCTGCCGCCTGCCGGGCCCCCCGCACCGCCTGTGGGAGGCCGGAGGGGTGAGGATGAGGAAGGGTGAGGATGAGGATGGGTGGCTCAGCGCCACAGCTCCCGGGCTGCCTGGCCGGGGCCACGGGGACTGGCTTTCTAAAGGCCTCCAGTGGTTTCTGTTGTATTGAGTTAAAAACCACATGAAATTACTATATTTATGGGTCAAAAATGGGCAAATAGCAGCACTCTTTGGTATTTGAACCTGAGTTCAATTCAACTCCAAATATTAAAATGGAAGGGGGGGTCAGATGTGGCTCAACTGGTTGGGCGTCTGTCTCCCACATGGAGGGACCCAGGTTCGATCCCCGGGACCTCCCGATAAAAAAAAAAAAAATGGAAAGGGGTCTTCAAGAGCATTTTTACAGGTGGGGAAACTGAGGTGCAGAGTTAGACCTGCACAAAGTCATAAAACCAGGGGTTCTTAACCAGGGGTCCACAGACCCCTTGGGGGTACGTGGAAAGTTTTCAGGGGGTCCGTGAGCTTGAATTGAAAACTCAAAAAAATTATTCTTGTGGAGACGTGTTGGTGTGGGTATGATATATTTATTAAATAATACACAGTACAGTGTGGATTTCGTATGATTTATTTTGATGTAGTGTGTTCTGAGTGCAGTGGATAACTGACTGCAAAAAGGTTGGTAAGGATGGCAGAGATGGTTTTATGATGCCATGGGAAAACTCGAATTTCTGAATGTTTGCCGAAAACAACCGTTTGAACAGATATTTAACCATGTTAGGTTATCAGTTATTGAAATTATGGGAAAGTTGTAAAACGTAATTTTGAGTAACCCTAAAATTTAGTTTAAAGACATGGCGATGCTGAGTATCATAAAATTATCTGCCGCTGCATTCTGAGAAGGGGTCCATGGTTTTCACCTGACTGGCAAAGGCGTCCGTGGAACAAAAACCATTAAGAAGCCCTGTCATAAACCATGAACACTGGGGTTCCCAGTGGTTTGTCTTTTGCCCTTGAGCATCATACCAATCAAGAAAAGAGCAATCATAAAGAAGCCAGTCCAACCCCTTATTTTACAGATGCAACAAGTGACTCCCCGGCCATCGCTATTCACTCTGTGGTGGCTGAGGGTCCCTGACAGATGGGCAGGGCTGTGATGGGGCTGAGTGTTGGAGCAGGGCTAGGCAGGGGCTCAGCCAGACACGTACCTTTTCCACACTCCCTGCCGCTGTGACGTGGTTGTCCTTCACCATCACCAGCCCTCCCAGGTCGTAGCGGTGGGAGGCAGCTCCCCCGACCAGGAGCCCATATTTCTCTACCAGCCGGAAGCCTGGCGTGGTCTTCCTGGTACCTGCCACGTGCCCGGTCCAGCCGACCCCCTTGGCAGCCTCCACGGCAGCGGCGGCAGTGCTGGCCACGCCACTGCAGCGGGCCAGGGTGTTTAGGGCCACCCGTTCCCCCAGCAGCAGGTGGTGGGCAGGGCCCCGGACCTCGGCCACCTTGACCACAGGCACCAGCTTCGATCCCTCAGGGAGGAACCAGGAGACCTGGCAGTTGAGTTGGGAAAAGATGGCTTCGAAGAAGGGCCGCCCAGCCAGGATCCCGGGGGACTTGGCCCACAGGGCCGCCTGTGTTGGGGCCGCCCCAGTGACCAAGGCCACGTGGTTGAGGCCTGGGCAGTCCTCTTGGAGCCAGGCATCTGCCAGGGCCGTCAGGGTGCCAGGGGGCAGCAGGAGAGCCAGGCCTGGGAGGGAGAAGGACAGAAGAGCTGTTAGATTTAGGCTGCCCTCTTGTCACTAGGGGTGAGAGCTGAAACATTTAACAATCGGTTAAATTGGGGCTCTGACCAATATGAGTGAAAATCTGGGGATCCTGCAGAGGTGAGGATGTGGGATGGGGCAGAGGGTGAAGTCCTACGGGCTGGACAAGGTGACCAGGCCAAACAAATGAAACTACAAGATGCCTGGTTAAATTAAAATTCCTGATAAATAACAAATATTTTTTTAGTATAAATATGTCCTAGACAATATGTAGGACATACTTAGACAAAAAAAAAAATATCCGTTGTGTATCTGAAATTCAAATTTAACTGGACTGTCCTGTATTTTATCTGGCAAACCTCGTCAACAGCTATTTGCCAAGTGGAAGGAAGTATTTCAGTACTTTAACAGTCCATTCAATCGTCCCACACATTCTACTTGAATATTGCCCTACATCCTTTCCAGTCTGCCCTGTGTAAAAGGAGTTTTACTCCTTTTATTTATGAGCTGAAGCCCCCACTAGAAGTGAGCTTGGGGAGGGGGAAGGCAAGCAGAGTGATGTCTTTTTCATCCTAGTTGTTTCCATAGCACCAAGATTCTTAGAGCTGGAAGTTCAGCTTTTCACAGACATGGAGACTGAGGGCCAGGGAGGGAAGGCACATCTGCTGAAGTCACACAACAAATTGGCGGCAGAATCAGAGCCAGCCAGGCCTTGTGGTCATGACTGTCCCTTCTGCCTTTGACCTTGACCTTAGAGATTCCTCCCACTCTAGGGGGCCACACAGGAAACCTGGGTTTGAGCCCCTGCTCTGTAAGGGATGGACATAGTGACCTCTGCCCGGTGTAGCCCGCTAATAGGCCCTCCATTACTGTTGGATGAAATGACGGCAAAGGCAGGGCTCAGACACGACACAACAGCGCCATCTGTCGACCAGGAGCAGACTTGCAGCCTCGTGGGCGCCTGGGGCAGATGGACCTGACTAAGCTTCCGGGGAAGGAGAGATGATTAAATAGCCTGTGAGGGTTTCCCCCACTCCCACCCCACTTTTGCTCCAAGCTGGAGGTAGGGCCAAACATTCTGGAATGCTCTGCTCTCAGAAGCAGGCCCTCTCTGTCTAGCCCTTCTTCCCCAAAGCCAAGCACCCATCTTCACCCACCCATCCCTCCCTTCTGAGCCACAGTCCCAGGGTTTGCACCTAGCGCCCCACGTTCTGGCCCACAACTGCCCTAAGTGGCTTCCACTCTCTATTCAGGGACAGCTCTGCCTAGGCTGGGTGCTGGGCACAAAGACAAAGGCTCAAGGGCATGGTCTGTCTCCATCCCATTCACCATCTAGCTAGGAGAAGAGCCTGTGAATAAGTTTTGATCAGAGGCCCCTTGATCCATTCAAAATGGAGGTGGTGGTCTTTTTTATTAAGCAAATTTGGAATCCTTCGACTGGTGAGTGGATAAATGAACCATGGAGCATCTGTAGACTGGAATTCTGCATGGCAATGAAAAGAAACTACACATATACAACTGGGATGTATCCAAGGAAAAAAAGCCAAACTCAGATGGCTACCTGCTGTAGGAGCCCATTTTCGTGATAGTCTGGAAGAGGCAAAAACTAGAATGGCAGATAGCAGATCAGTGGTTTCTGGGGGGTGGAGGTGGGGCTGACCACAAGGGGCAGCCCAGAGAGTTGTGGGTGTGATAGGACAGTTCTTTATCTTGACTGTGGTGGGTTATGCGACTGATGCACTTGTCAAGACTCAGAGAACCGAACGTCAAAAAAGAAGAAAAAGAAGGTGAATTTTCCCTTCTCTAGTTATATCTCAATAAACCTGCCTTTTAAAACAACAACAAAAAAGTAAATGTGAGAGGCTCACTCTTCTGCTTCGAAACTCCACTTGTGGGAGTGGATGAAGTGCAAGTGGTTGAGCACCTGCTTCCCATATACAAGATTCTGGGATCAATCCCCAGAAAAAAATAAATAAATATAACTAGTTTGGGGAGTGGATGTGGTTCAAGCGGTTGAGTGTCTGCTACCCACATGGGAGGTCTCAGGTTTGTTTCCCGGTGCCTCCTAAAAAACAAACAAGTAAAACAAACGATAAAACCAACTTAGAGCGGGGCGGATGTGGCTCAAATGGTTGGGCGTCCGTCTGCCATATGGAGAGACCTGGGTTCGATCCCCGGGACCTCTCGGTAAAATAAAAAAATATATATATATAGAAGGCGCATGGGCTGCCAGGCTCTGTGTGCTGCTGAGCCGTCGGGCCCCGGGAGCCATGCAGCAGGATGATGACGTAACAGGGGAGAGACAAGACGAGATGCTCTGAAAGCTCCAGAAGCCAGGAGCTGAGGTGGTGCAGGCAGCAGAATACCTCTCTCCTACATCAGAGGTCTCCAGGATCGAATCCTGGTGAAGAGGAGGAGGAGGATGAGAAGAGATGGCAGGAAACACACACAGAGAATTGCCCAGCGAATGGACACAAAAACAGCAAATGGGGAAGGGGGGATTTAAAATGGATAAAGTAAATAAAATCTTAAAAAAAAAAAAAAAATAGATTTCTTTAAAAAAAAAAAAAAAAAAAACCAACTTAGAGGAGCCAATGTGGCTCAGTGGTTGAGCATCAACTTCCCACATATGAGGTCCCAGGTTCAATCCCCAGCCCTGGTACCACAAAAACAAAAACACTCCATTTTCACTATATTAGCTCCAGCTCTGAACTTCTTTCCACTTTTCACTGATTATTTTGACAAATCCCTAGTGAACCCCTGTTCTGAGCCAGGTGCTAATTGCTGGGCCATGAGGGTGATCAAGGCTCCTCCTCTTACCTCTCAGGCCTTAGAATACTCTGTTCCAGGGTGGCACCTGACACCCCTTCCCTTCTCCTCCTCCCCAAACACCCTCTGCACCCTTCACTCCTCCTTCAGTTCTCCTCCTAAACATCACTTCCCCAGGGGCCGTCCCAGACCCCCTAAATTAGGTCGTACTCTTTCTTAGCTCCATGTCCCTCCCCACCCCCCACCATCCCTCATCATACATTATTGTTGTTTCCATTGTGGGCAGAGATTGTATCTGTCCCTTGAGGTTTGTTTGTTTGTTTGTTTTAACTTTTTATTTTTAAATATGTTCAAATTTACAGGACAGTTACAAAAGTAATACAAACCTCATGCAGAGAACTCCAACATATCCCTAACCCTTGCCCCCAGATGCCCAGATCCACCAGTTTTTAACTTTTTGCCACATTTGCTCTATCATTCTATCTATCTAGGCATCCAACCATCTCTCATCTATCTATCATCTGTCTATCTATCTATCCATCCACCCATCTTCTGAAGACTTGAGTGTTGATTGTCTACACCCTGCTCCTTGAACACTTAATACTGCCAGGTACATTTCTTAAGACCAAGGATACTCACTTATTTTTTTTTTTTTTAAAGATTTTTATTTATTTATTCATTTATCCCCCCCTTGCTGCTTGTGCTCGCTGGGTCAGCTAACCACACCGTGCGGGCGGGCTTGCCTTCACCAGGAGGCCCTGGGAACCAAACCCGGGGCCTCCCATATGGTAAACGGGAGCCCTACTGATTGAGCCACAGCCGCTTCCCAAGGATACTCACTTATGTCACCACCTTAAGTGCAGTTATCAAGTTCAAGCAATTTAAAATTGCTATAAAGCTTATAATCTATATTACAATTTTCATATGTCCCAATAATGTCCCTTTGAGCCTTTTTACCTCCCTTGCTAGAGCCCACCCAAGATCATGTATTGCCTTTAATTGTCATTGTCTCTTTAATTGTTCCTTCCTTCTTTCCTTCCTTCCTTCCTGCCTGCCTTTCTCCCTCCCTCCCTCTCTTCCTTCCTTTGTAGGAACAGATCTACAATATAAATTTTCTCATCTCAACCACTCCCAAGCATACCATTCAGTAGGCTTCATCACATTCACAATATTCTGGTACCCTCACCACCTCCATTACTAAAATTTTCTCATGTCCTCAAACAGAAACCCTATGCCCATCACGCATTAACTCCCCATCCCCCTCACAACCTGTACTCTGTCTCTAGGAGCTTGCATATGCTCCAATATTTTCTTTGCAGTTACAATAGGGCTTAAATTTAACATCCTAAATCTATAACAATCTCGTTTGTTTTGATACCAGCTTAACTTTGATAGTATACTCAAACTATGTTCCTATGCACCTCTGTCTCCCCACCTTTATGTAGATCTTGTCAAAAATTACATGTTTATACATTATGAGTCCCAAACCACTGATGTTTCATTGTCTTTTATACATTTACCTTTTAAATCCTGTAGGAAATAAAAAGTAGAGTTACAAATGAAAAATACCATAGTACTGTCATTCTTATTTACCCATGTCATTTCCCTCACCAGAAATCTTTATTTCTTCATACAGCTTCAATTTATTTTTTTTTATTTTTATTTTTTTAAAGATTTTATTTATCTATTCATTTATCCCCCCCTTGCTGCCTGTGCTCACCGGGTCAGCCAACCACGCCGCGCGGGCGGGCCCGCCCCCACCAGGAGGCCCCGGGAACCGAACCCGGGGCCTCCCATATGGTAAACGGGAGCCCCACCGATTGAGCCACAGCCGCTTCCCAGCTTCAATTTATTGTCTAGTGTCCTTTCCTTTCATCTTGAAGAACACTTTAGCATTTATTGCAGGGCCAATTTAGTGATGACAAACTCCCTCAGCTTTTCTTTATCTGGGAATGTCTTAATCACTCCATTATTTCTGTAAGACAATTTTGCCAGATACAAAATTCTTGGTTGGCAATTTTTTGCTTTCAGCATTTTAAATATGTCAACTCACTGCCTTCTTGCCTCCCTATTTTCTGGTGAGAAATTGGCACTTAATCCAATCAAAGCTCCCTTATAAGTGACACATTGGTTCTCTCTTATGGCTTTCAAAATTCTCTCTCTTTAACATTTGACAGTTTGATTATAATATCCATGGCATGGGTCTATTTGGATTTATCCTGTTTGGCATTTGTTGACCATCTTGGCTGTGCTTATTCATGCCTTTTGTTAAATTTGGTAACTTTTCAGCCATTATTTCTTTGACTATTCTTCCTGTCCCTTTCTCTTTCTTCTCCCTCCACAACTCTCACAGTGCATATATTGGTACACTTGCTGGTTCCTCATGCTCTGTTCACCTTTCTTCATTCTTTCTTCCTTCTGCTCCTCAGACTGGATGGTTTCAATTTTCTTATTTTCAAGTTCACTGATTCTTTCTTCTACCTACTCCAATCTGCTCCTGAATATCTCTAGAGAATTTAAAATTTTGTTACTGTGGCTTTCAGCTCTGTTTGGTGCCTTTTCATAATTTCCATCTCTATATTGATATTCTTTTTGTGTTCATCAATCATTTTCGTGATTTCCTTTAGTTCTGTGTCCATGTTTTCCTTTAGCTCTTTGAGCATATTTAGGTATTTCGTATCTGTACTAGTCAGCCAAAGGGGTGCTAATGTGAAATACCAAAAATGGGCTGGTCTTTATAAAGGGTATTTATTTGGAGTAGAAGTCCACAGATACCAGGCCATAAAGCATTAAGTTTCTTCCCTCCCCAAAGTCCATTGCCACATGTTGGAGCAAGACAGCTGCCGGCGTTTACCAGAGTTCAGGCTTCTTGGATTCCTTTCTTGCTGTGTTTCTCTCTGGGCTCAGCGATTCTGTTTCCTCCACAAGTCAGCTGTAGACTATGAGGCTCTCTAGGCTTTGCTTATCTCTATCCTGGGGCCTTCTCTCCAACATCAAAACTCCAACATCAAAACTGCTACTCACATTGTGAAAAATTTGATTTTTACCCACAATAAAAAAATAATAAATAAATAAACTGCTACTCAAAACTGCTGCAACTCTGTTCTTTGTGATGCCTTTTATATTTTCGTCACCCACCCATCAAGGGGTGGGGCTCAACGCCCTACTGATGTGGCCCAATCAATGCCCTAATCATAACTTAATCATGCCCAGATTAGCATATCAGTTTACAAGCATGATCCAATTATGTTTTTGGAATTCATAATTACATCAAACTGCCCAACTGCAACAGTATCTATTTTTTTTTTTTTTTTTAAGTCTTTGCCTGGTATGTCCCAGATCTGGTCTTCCTTGTTGATGATTTGTAATGATTTACTCTTCTCCTTTGCCTGAGCCATTGCTTCCTGTTTCTTTATATGCTTTGTAACCTTTTCTTGAAATCTGGACAATTTGATATTTTAACAAGTTATTCTTAAAATTTAGACTCTGTGTTGTCTGTTCCTTAAGCTTGTGCCCAGCTTGCATTACGACGGTACTTTCCTTGAATGCCAGGAACTAACCCGCCCCCAAAAAAAAGAGGGAGAAGGAGAAGAAGGAGGAGGGTGGGAGGAGAATGAGAAGAAAAAGGAAAACACCTTTCCCAATCTCTGCAGATTGACCTGTGCCAGTGCCCTCTTTTGGGGCTTACACAAGTTTGGAGACTAGCTCCAGGCTAAAGCACAGGGCCACCCTGACTCTTTTCTGTATCGGCATCTTGTCTTAGGCCTGGGCATATGGCCCTAAGAACTCTCCTTCTTACATGGATAAGAACGCCCCCTCTTCCCTGGGAAGCGTCTTCCTCATAGCTTAAGCACTGTGCTCCTTGTCCCATAACCAGCAATCCCTTGCCCCATGCAGCAGCACTTGACTGCTTTCCCACAGTGCTCTGCAGCAGAGATCCATGAGCTGCCTTCCGTATGGAGGAGATGTTCTGGGACAGTGAGTCCCTCAGGCCACCACCAGACGGATTGGGCCAGACATACATGCTCCCACAGGGTGACTCTGCTCCCTCCCGAACTGGAACCAGGGATCACATTGTGAGTGCAGCTGGCTCTGCACAGAGCCAGTGAGTGAGGGCGGGGGCCAGCCAGGTACCTGAGATCCTACAGCTTTTAAGTGGCCTTTTTCTTGATTTGGCACTTGCCCTGTTACTGCAGTCCTTTAAGTGTGTCTGGAGCCCTGAGAAAGATGTTTCTGCCAGTTCTTCCTGGTTGTGCAAAGCTTCTGTGTCCTTTGAGTTTTCTGCTGTATCCCAAGTGCCTAGCACACTGAGCCTATGAATTTTGGCTTTTTGTAGGTCAAAAATGGTCAAATATAGGCAATTTCATGTTTTAGCTTCATTGTTAAGTGTTAAATGATACTTATTCAATCAGAATTAAAACCCAGACTCTGGGGATACACCACCTGGGTTCCAATCTTGGCTCTGCAACTTCTAAGTGATCTTGAGCAAGTGAGTTGACCTCATAGGAGCCCTACCTTCCTCATCTATAATGGGCATAACAATAACAGCCACCTCATAGGGTTGTTATGAAAATAAAATGAGTTAATATTTAAAAAACACTTAGGAACGCTGGTACCTAGAACACTGCTAAAGAAATGACTGAAGCATTTACCAAGTGTCTTGGAAGCAGACGGGAAGAAATGACTCCGTTTCCTTGAGGATGGGGAGTGGTCATAAGGGCCTTGAGGGATGAGTAATGTTTGCCTGGCAGAGGTGTGGGGTGGGAAGGAGGTAGGCACAACATTCCAGGCTGAAAGAGCAGGCTTTCAAAGACTCAAAAGTAAGAGAAGAAAAGAAATCTGGGGGTCTGGTGTAGGACTCATGGGGGAAATGGTGGGAAGTGAAGACAGAGTGGAGAAGGGCTGAGCTTTCTGCGAAGGAGTCTGGATGGATCCTAGAAACCATCACAGGCTTTCAGGTGAGGGAGTGGTAGGATTAGGGTTTTGCTCTAGAAGGGTCACTTCAACCACCAACTGAAGATGGATTGGGAGGCAAAAAGAGGCTGAGAAAACTGGGCAGACAAAAAGTGACGAAGTCTCAAACTTACAGGTAACTGTAGGAATAGAGAAAGGAGGAGCAAATGTGAGAGCTGTCTCTAGGTAGATGTGGAAGAGGAAGGAGTGGAGATTTTTACAATAACCACCCTTGAGTTTCTGTCTTGATGTGATGGTTAATTTTATGACTATTTAACTAGGTTATGATGTCCAGTTGATTGGTCAAACATTGGTCGAGATATTGCTGTGCAAGTATTTTGTTGATGGGATTAGCACTTACAATCAGCTGATTGGGCCTTATCCCAGCAGCTGGAGACCTTAAATGAAAGGAATGAGGGTTCTGAGTAGAAGAAGGAATTCTGCCTCAAGACTACACCCTTCGCTCCTTCTGTAATTTCTAGCCTAAGGAGTTCAGACTTAAGATTTCAACATCACTGTTACCGGAATTTTCAGCCTCCAGTCTGCCCTATGGAATTTGGATTTGCTAGTCCCTCACAGTTGTGTGAGCAAATTCGTTATAATAAATCTCTTTATGTAGGTGTGTGTGCATGTATATATGCATATATATATCCTGTTGGCTCTGTGTCTCTGGAGAACCCTGACTGATACACCTGTGTATCTGAAAACTGACAGGAGTTAAGAGAGGGGTGCAGGTTGGGGCAAAGGAGGAGAATAGCAGAAGAGGCAGTCACCTGTACTTACCGATTGCCTGTGGGGTACAAGTCATGGGTACTACAGTTCTCACCTGCTATGTCATCTCAAACACATCACCAGGGATTATTCCCCTTTGAAGAGTACAGAAACTGAATATAAAGAGGTTCCCATATTGTGCCCTGATGACACAGCTTAGAAGCAGAAGAGAGGGGGGAAATATAATGAGTGTGGTTCTGTCAAAGTTTAGGATGAGATGCTAGTAGAGAATGTGAATGGCAGTGTCCAGCTGCTGGATAGAAGAATGGTTCTGGTATTCATTAGAGATAAACCAGGTGAAGAAAAGAGATTTTGGAAACACTGGCACAAAAGGCTGGCAAGAGAGCAAAGCAGTGGCTGAAACCCCCTAGGGCAGGTAAGAAGAGGAGAGTTCTGGGAAACACTTGTATTTAAAGGCAGACAGAAGATGTCAAAAGATTGAAGCAGCACCAGGAGAGAGTGGGTGAATGGGAAGGACAAGAGGGTTTCAAGGAGTAGGGTGTGGGCAGAAGCGAGTAGAGGGAAGACAGAATACGAGCCATGGGACCTGGCAACTGGGAGTTCTTTGCCAGAGTAGTTTCAGCGCTGTGTTGTGGGGGCAGAAGACACCTTGCCTGGTTAAGGGGTACATAGGAGGTAAGGAAGTGGCAGTGGGTGTAGATGAAGATGATAAAGCAGGCTCTCAACTTGGGCTGCACATTCATATCACCTGGGCAGCTTTACCAACTCTTAGAGGCTAGGACTCATCCCAGACCAATTGAATCCATCTCTGGAAAGTCATTCCAGGCATCCAGTTTTTGGAAAACTGCCCCCATGACTTGGATGCACATGAAATGTTAAGAAACAGCACTCACATAAGATGACATATTGTTTGCCTACATTTATATGACATGTCCAGAAATGGCAAATAGATAGAGACAGACACCAGATGAGTGGTTGCTGGGGACTGGGGGTTAAACGTAAACATGCATGGAATCTGATTGGAGTGATAGCAATGTTCTAAAACGGCATTTTTGTAATGGTTGCCCACTTGGTAAGTTTACTAAAAATCATTTAATTGGATGCTTAAACAACAAACAAAAGAACCAATGCTCCAAGGGAGGGCTTGAGCCATTCTGCAACCCTTAGTGAACCAATGAATCCAGGTATTACGCATCAAGGCAGCATCACGAGAAGACAACCAGACGCTGGGAGCCCTGCTGGGAGAACATCATCTGTGGAGCACTCTTACCGAAAAAAAAACTGAACCTGAATCTAATCAGACTTCTGGATGCAATCACAATACAATAACACCAGAGGACAGACGAACATGTTAAACTACACCACGGGGATGCAACCAACAAAATTCAGACTGTGGGAAACTACCAGAAAAAAAATACTCTAAATTCTTCAACTCATAAATTGCAAGGAAAACAAAAATTTAAGACTCTTAAAACACATATTAACCAATCACAGTGTATGGATCTTCAGGATCCTAATTGAAACCAACAAACATAAAAATCAGGACACTTACGAGACAACGGAAAATTTGAACACTGGCTATTTGAAAACATTGCAGCCTTTTTTATATATATTTAGTTGTGATGATGGTATTGTGGTTACAGAATAAAAAGAAAAGTCTTATCTTTTAGATAACGCATGCTAAAATGTTCAAGAAAGAAAACATACGAAGCTGGCTTGCTCTCAAACAATACTGGAAGGTAGAAAGTCAATGGGGGGAAGCGCCTGTGGCTCAATCAGTAGGGCTCCCGTTTACCAGGGCAGCAAGGGGGGGATGAATGAATGAATGAATGAATGAATAAATAAATAAATAAATAAATAAATAAATAAATAAATAAGAAAGTCAATAGGGATGTGGGGCTGAAATGATCAAAAGCTGATAGTGGCTGGGACTGGGTGATGGATATACAGATATTCATCATACTTTTCTGTCTCCTTTTGCAAACATTTGAAATTCTCTCTAACAAAAAAAAGTAAAAAGAAAGAAAGAAAGAGAGGACAAAGAGGGTCCCCACTTGAAATGGGGGGACAAGGTCAAGGAAAGTTTTTTAGGATGGGGTAGCGCAGTGATTCTCAACCTGAGCTGCAAACCTGGGGAGCTTTTATTTTTATTTTTATTTTTTTTTAAATAATGTCATTTTAACAGTTTATTTTGAAGGCCATTTTAAAAACAAAGTTAAAGACAATCTGAGAAAAAATTGCACAGAATACACTCATTAAATAAGTGTGGTGATTAAATCAAAATAAGGGAAATATGTTCTCTTCTGCAACTCTGGAGATAAGTTCTGTGGTCCTCACGGTTCTTATATTTCCAAAAAGGGGGAAAAATCATGGCAATTAAAGCTGCCTCTTAATCATGTAAATCTACAGTAGCAACCAAAATTTTTCTGTTCTTCCCAATAAATCAGTTTCGATCTTCAAACTGTGCCTTGTTTTTCAAAAGGTATGATGCTAGAAATTCAATGGGATTTGGTGGTCTCTCCTTTGCAAGCACGGCAAGTCCCTGTAATAAGATAGGCACAACTGTCTGATCCAGGTAGGCACGAGTTGGTAAAGACTGGAGGTCCACCTTCTGTTTTGATGACTTTTCTGCATTAATCTTCTCATTTTCTACTATCCTCTCGACGTTGTCTGTGAGACCGTAATCAGAGTGGGGATTTTCTGCAACCTGCGTCTGTCCCTCCAGCATCTGCTCTGGCTCCATGGCGGACCCAGCAAGTCACAGTCCACGGATATCAGTCCGCGCACAAGCCGTTTGTTCCTAAGAGCCCTGCACCGCGCCACCAACTCCCCTGGGGAGCTTTTAAAAAGGACTGATGCTAGGGCTCCACCTCACAGATTCTGATTTTTTTTTTTTCAAATGTTTTTTATGCATCTATTGAGAAGGTCATGTGGTTTCTGTCCTTTAGCTTACTAATATGGTGTATTACATTAGCTGATTTTCAGACTCTTTTTTTCCTGCTAAGTTTTGGGGTTGTTTCTCAGCAATCGATAACCAACACAGTTGGATTTCAGGAAAAGAAGTATTCACAAGTAAATATGTATGTAGATATATATTGGAAGCTCCTTTTATACATAAAAGTTTTTTTCTGAATAAATATTCTGATTTCTTTGGCCTGGAATGTGGTGACATAATTCTAATTTGTAGCAGAGTTGACAGCCTCTGAGCTAGGGGAAGAGAGTAGCATTGGTACCTACCATCAGCCAGGCACTCGGCAGACAATGTCACAAATCCTCTCCACACCCCTTCAAGGTTGGTATCATTCATTTTTATAGATGGAAGACTGAGGCTCAGAAATGTGAAGGAAAGTCATTACCTCCACTCCACATGGACTCAGGTCTCTCTCCACCGCCCAGGTTGCTTCTACCACCGCCCTTCCTTTGAGATAAATGGTTCTCATTGTCTGTTGTAGAGGCAGGATGTTACATATTCCGTGTTCCATTTGTAAAAAATAAACAAATACATCTGGTTTCCTTGAGGCTTGTGAGCCTCAGGCATTCAATAAGAGGGACACCCGTGGGTAGCCTTGAAAATCTGGGCTCTCCTCAGCAGTAGCTGTTGGTGAAAGGAACTCCAGAGAGGGAGACTGCTGCTCTTACAGCTGCGAGAGGAGAGAGCGTGCCCAGAGAAAGTGCTACCCTGAGGAGACAGCTTCACCACCTGGTCCTGACATGAAAAGGTCTTTCAAGATGTCTTGACGTGGATTATAGCTTTATCCTGTGGGCTGGAACCATAATCTCTCAAGGTGATACTTTCTTAATTGGTTGCCCAGAGTTTTATTAAAATTGGCTTCTCTGTTTGTGAGAGGCTCCAAATCCAGTTGGTATATTTTCTGCACCTCTTGTCTCTTCACAAATAACATAAGGAACAGAGATAAACCAATGACTCTGACAGAGTGTATGAAGACCTCTCCCCTCTTTTGGATTGGTGACTAATCCCCTAACTAGGCAGTGGCTCCCTGCCTGGAGGGACTCTGTCAGAACCAGAACTTCCATAGCTTCATCTTTTGTTTAATCATTTCACACACGCTTGTTCGTGCCTTGGCCTAGTGGGGCACAAAGGGAGGCTCTGTGGAAACTCCTGAAATGAACAGAGCAGGCCTTTGTTCCTCATATTATGTGTAATGATGCAGCTGGTGCTTGCAGCAAACCCTGGTGTTACGTGAGGCAGGCCGAAGTGTTAAGCCAAAGCCAAGCAAGGGTGGACTGCTCCAAGTTACAGGAACAAAGTCACTTAGATAAAAGTTTGGCCTTTATGGATTTTTCTTAAAACGCAGTAGACTGCTCCCACTCCCCTATAATAGAATCTGGTATGAGGCCCAGTGCAATAATAACAGTGAACACAGATACGGTCCTTCCCAGGCACCGTGCCAAGCATTTTATACATATTAACCCATTAAACCCTCCCAGTGACCCTGTGAGGTAGGTGCCATTATTATCATCCCCATTTTACAGATAAGGAAACTGAGGCACAGGAAGGGCAAACCACACGGCTGGGAAGTGTGGCGTCAGGATGACAAACCCAGGTGGGCTGGCTCCCTTAGCCACCTCACCACTGCCCTTTAATCGAGTGCAAAACGCCATATTTAGCTCAGCTTGGGTGTCAGAATCTCAGCTCCACCACCGCAAGCAAGTCACTAACCTCTCTGAGAATCAGTTTCCCAGGGAACTCACTGGACTACAGTAAGGACAAAAGGAGCTACTTCACAGAAAGTGCAGGAACAATGGGCACAAGGCAGTTTGGTGAGTCCAGCTATTTATTTGTTGATTCATTCGGCAAACACCAGATGGAGACAGAGGCCTGTTAGCGCCGCAGAATGACCTTTCCTTCACCCCCGCCCCACCACCACCCCACCCACCACCCCCAGAGAAGAGACATGACCTCTACACAGGGCCATATGGGATCCCTCATCACACAAGGGTCAAAAGATCTAGAGAATTCAGACTGGGGCGAGATGACCTGTCACTAAGTTATGAAAGCAAAGAGGGAGGGCTCAGGAAGACTGGCTCTGAGAACAGGTGGGATTTGGACATGCTTGACAGAGAACCGAGAGAGCAAAGGCTCAGCGTGGGGAGGGCGTGGGCAGATGCAAGAAACGGTGGGTAATCCCGGGCATGTCGGGAGTCAGGAGGGAGGAGGCCAACTCGCAGAATGGGGCCAGATCAGGGCAGCCTTGAATGCCTGGAAAGAGTTTGGGTTTTCTTCTCCAGGCAAGGGGAAACCACTAAAAAATAATTTGAAAGGATGCCACAGGGTCAATATGGACTTTGAAGTTTAAACATTTCAATTGTGTTTAGGGTTCTTGGCAGGTACAAACCCAGGGGCTACTGCAACAGTCTGGGCAAGAAGCAGTGAGCCAGGGTGAGCTGCAGAGGAGGGCGTCCCTCCCCAGCTAGAGGAAAAAGGACACAGCCACCCGGACCCCACGGCCACAAGACCAGCTGGGACCGGCCTGGGCCACCCTCACGCCTTGGCCTCAGTCTGACTGACCCACCTCTGCCCAATGGCTTCACACCTGATTCTGCCTTCACTCTGCAATGACCATTTCCCCAGCCTGGGACTCGCCCCTTTGACTGTCTTTTCCCCCTGGATTCATTCTACACAGATGGGTGCTTGGCCAGGTGTCATCACAAGCATGAAGGTGCCACGTGAAGAAAGCCTCAGTACAGGTGGCTGCCCCAGAGGGAGATTTTCACCTTCTGTCTGAAGAAACTGAGGCACAGCAAGGTTAAGCAACTTGCCTGAGGCCACACAGCTAGCAGGTGACAGGAATGGGATTTGAACCCAGGCATCTGAGTCCTGAGTTGTTTCTAAACTACGTGATAGGAAAGCAAGAGGGGTGGGTATGTCGTCAATGAAAGTCCTTCACTTTTTGAGGTTCTAATTTACTCCTTTGGGAATCTGAGTCTCATAGAGATTACCAATCACCTTCCAAGAAAAACACCTACCTAAATTCTCACAAAGACACACAATTTCACATGTAAATTTAAGGGATCCATGAACCACCCCGCAGAGCCCGTCCACACTCCCTTGGTGAAGAACCCCAACCTTAAAGGAATAAACTGAGACACTCTGACATCTGCTAACACACGAAATCCTCACAACAACCCAATGAGACCAGTATGGTCATCCCCGTTTCCCAGATGAGGAAACCAAGGATGGTAAACATTAGGTCACTCGCCAAGGTTCCCACAGTGGGTGAGTAGCAGGCAGGACTCAAACGCAGGTCAGGGGAAGCGGCTGTGGCTCAATCAGTAGGGCTCCCGTTTACCATATGGGAGGCCCCGGGTTCGGTTCCCGGGGCCTCCTGGTGAAGGCAAGCCCGCCCGCACGACATGGTTAGCTGACCCAGCGAGCACAAGCAGCAAGGGGGGATAAATGAATAAATAAATAAAATCTTAAAAAAAAAAAAAAAAACGCAGGTTGGTGTTATTTCAAAAGATAAAGACAGGCTCAAAGGAACATTATTGGAACATATGAAAAAATTGGAATATAGGTTGTAAGCTTTGTATCAAGGTCAAATTTCTTGAACATGATAACTGTATTCAAGGGGGTTACATAAACGGATACCCTTGTTCTTAGGAAATGTACGTGGCAGGATTAAGTGTTCAAGAAGCATGATATATATAGCCCACTCTCAAATGTTCAGAAAATGATAGATAGATAGATAGATAGATAGATAGATAGATAGATAGATAGATATA
>JAKSZT010054368.1:1090988-1216894 GCA_026826555.1 Tolypeutes matacus | reverse complement strand
ATAGATAGATAGATACATAGATAGAGATAAAGATAGATACATAGATACATAGAGATAAAGATAGATAGATAGATAGATAGATAGATAGATAGATAGATAGATAGATAAAGATAGATAAAGATAGATAGATAGATGGATAGATAGATAGAGATAGATAAAGATAGATAGATAGATGGATAGATAGATATAGATAAAAATAGATAGAGATAAAGATAGATAGAGATAAAGATAGATAGATAGAGATAAAGATAGATAGATAAAGATAGATAGATAGATAGATAATAGATAGATGATAGATAGATAGATAGATAGATAGATAGATAGATAGATAGATAGATGATAGAATGATAGAATGATGATACGGCCAATGTGGCAGAAAAAGTTGGTAGATCTGGGTATCTGGGAGTGGGGGGTTATGTCGGAGTTCTATGTATGGGGTTTGTATTGTTTTTGCAACTGTCCTGTAAGTTTGAAATTATTTATAAACAAAACGTTTAAAGGTTAAAAAAAAAAAGAATGCCAGTGCTTTCACTAGCATCCTCTTGCAGAGGACCCCCTGGGCCACCAGCCCAAGGGCTGTTTCCCCGGTCCAGGCCTGGGTGGGGCCAGTAGAGGCCTCCACCCAGGGGAAAGGTCGGGGGGTGGGGGTGGGGGGGCTGGAGAAGGAGAAGCCCCAGGCAGGGAAAATTCATGAAAATGAAATGCAGGGAATGCAAGGATACCTGACACAGTCAGGCACCTTCCAGTGGTCACGTAGTCATCCTCCCACAACCTTGTGAGGAGGAAACTAGCATTGTGATTTCACAGAGGCAAGGAAATGAGGCTCTGAGAAGTCAGGGGACTGCCCCAGGCCAGGCAGCCCGTCCCAGAGGAGCTGCCCCCTCTCATTCTGCCTGCGGCCTCCTCCTCAGCGCCATCAGTCCCCTCCCCAGGGGCTGGAGGATCACAGGACTGAAGCCCCCATCCCCCACCCAGCTGCAGAGGGGACAGGACTTTGCCTCGGCTCCTTCTGAGCTGCTGGCCAGGGAGCAAAGTCCAGAGCTGCTGCCCTGTCGGCCTCTGGCTGCTGGGCCCCCCTCGTCCCCCAGGCGACCTGGCCTCTTCCAGGCCACCCTGTCCTTTCCTGGGGCTCAAGCCCCTGTCTTCCCCAGAGCACCTTAGAGACCCGGCATAGGGGAGAGAAGAATGAGAAGAGGTCTTAGGTAGGGATGGGGTCGCGGAAAAGGTGCTTGGGGGTGGGGGGGGTTGGCGACGTTTTGGGGGGCTGGTAAGAGAGTAGACTGGGAAGACCAGAGGGGAGAAGGTCTTCCAGAGGAGGGGCTAAGAGGCTGGGATAATTCAGGAGGGGAGGAGGTGGGGGAGATGGGGGCGCTTTACCTTCAGGGTCCATGAAGCTTGAAGCCAGCGTGTCTGCTCAGATTCAGCGCTCCCAGGGCCTGAGGCTGGGATGGGGCCGCCAGGGGGAGGGGAGAGAGGGGTGGATCTGGCCACCCCACACACACACTGGTCCCAGCCCTTCCCAGCTTCTCTGGGGCACTTCCTCCAGGACCTCTGGGTCTGATTACAGACCCCTGAGCCAGGGGAGGAGCTCTTAGCTGCAGACTCAGAAATCCTCTCCTGTCAGGCCTCACCGGTGGAGGGAGCCTGAAGCCCAATCCTGTCCCCACACCCAGCTCCAGCTCTGGCTCTCCCCCAGGGTTTGAGGCAGTGAGCTTCCTCCGGAGGGGTGGAAAGCCTCTTTGATGGGAAAATCATGGGCCTTAGACTTGGGTTCAAATCCTGATTCAACTCTTTTTTTTTTTTTTTTTTTTTAATCTCAAAACACTTTTCACCTTTTGCTGAGCCTCAGTTTCTTCAGCTGTGAAATGGAATCATACCTACCTCAAGGGTTGAACTGAGATTCAAATGAGAAAACTGCAAATGACACAGAGTAGAAACTCAGCTCCCCTCCCTCTTCCCAAAATACTTTAAGGGCATAGGCAGATCAGAGCTGGGCTTCGGAACTGGAAAACTGGGAATCGGGACAAGTTCCTGTCCAAGAATTGTCAGTTTACTAATGTCACAGGGACCTCCTCATTGTGGAATCCAGTGGCATTTTCCCAGCCTTCTTCCATTCCTCTGTCAGCAGCATTTGACCCTGCCAGGACCAGGACAAGGACCTGAGGCAAGGAGGACACCTAGAAAGCAAAACTGAAGGACGCCCTCACATTAAGGTTCAGTTTTGCAGCCCGGGCGCCTTGTTTGCCTCACTCTAGTCCTGGCTCTGCTTCTGATAAACCTGTTCCAACCTATTTTCTCCTTTATTTCCACCTAGATGTCATTTTCTCCCAATTTTTCTCTTAAAGGTGCTTTTCCTCTCTGGCAGGCCTTTCTTCCTACATCCAGCCCCCCATTTTTGGTGTTCCCTCAGTGTGGTGGGGATTGTTTCTCTCTTCCTCCTGGGCACACAGCTAAACTACATGTCCCAGCCTCCTTTGCAGTGAGGCAGCCATGTGACTGGATTCTGACCAATGAAATGTGGGCAAGAGTGCTAGGTAGCACTGACTGCTAAGCCTGGCCCATAAACATCTCCCACATGATCCTCCTCCCTCTCCCATCATCTGGTTAAAAGCAGAGGACTCCGAGGCCCTAGGAGGATAATGGAACCACAAAATGGAAGGAGCTTGGATCCCTGAATGACCTTGTGGAAGGTCACTCTCCAAATGTCAGCATTGACATATATAAGCAAGGAAAAAACTTCTCGAGTTATACCACTGAGATTTGGGGGGTTGTTTGTTACAGCAGCTACCTGCCCTGATTAATACACTAAGATTCTTGCTGCAGCTTTCTTCTTTTTTCATTCTTCACAATGCATGATATAATTCATTCATTAATCTGTCCATGCCATCTCTTAAATTACTCTCCATAATCGGATGATTCTTAAATCTGTATCTCTGGCCCTGACTTCCCTCCTGAGTTCCAAGCCTCTATTTCTAATTATCTCCAAAACATCCCTCCTAATGGTTCTAAAAATGAACACATTGTTTCCAAAAAAACCCTGCCCATCCCCCTACATTTCCAGATAATGGCATCAGTGTCTCCTCAGTTTCCAAATGTGGCAACCTGAAGTGTAACCTCGATTTAATTTTTTTTTTTTTTTAAGATTTTATGTATTTATTCATTTATCCCCCCCTTGCTGCTTGTGCTCGCTGGGTCAGCTAACCACGCCATGCGGGCGGGCTTGCCTTCACCAGGAGGCCCCGGGAACCGAACCCAGGGCCTCCCATATGGTAAACGGGAGCCCTACTGATTGAGCCACAGCTGCTTCCCACCTAGATTTAATTTTTTTTTTTTTTTAAAGGCTTTTTTTTTTTTTTTTTTTTTAATTCATTTATCCCCCCCTTGCTGCTCGTGCTCGCTGGGTCAGCTAACCACGCCGTGCGGGCGGGCTTGCCTTCACCAGGAGGCCCCGGGAACCGAACCCGGGGCCTCCCATATGGTAAACGGGAGCCCTACTGATTGAGCCACAGCCGCTTCCCTCGATTTAATTTTAATTCTAAAATCTTATTCTCTGCATAAGTAAATTTCAAACCTGACCTTCCTTTCATCTTATGCTAGGGTAAACTCCCACTATATCTTACTCACTTGGACAGAATATCAGTCTCATCTTGGGCCTCACTTCCTCTAGATCATCTTCCTAGATGCCAGATTAACTTGTCTTCAGAAAGACAGCTTTCTGTCTTTCTTGCCATGCATTTATTTAAAAACCTGCATTTGTTCATAGTGAATAGAATTAACACCACTGACTTGAGTACTTGAAAGTTTTTTTAAAAAGAGAAATTTTATGTTGTATGTATGTTACTACAATAATAATTTTTAAAAAGATTTATTTTATTTATATATTTCTCCCTACCCCCTGATTGTTTGCATTCGTTGTATGCTGGTCTTCTCTTTTTTTGGTGGGGGAAGGCACCGGGAACCAAACCTGGGACCTCCCATGCAGGAGGGAGATGCCTAACCGCCTGAACCACCTCCACTCCCTGCTTCATTGCGTCTCTCATTGTGTTTCCTCTCTGTGTCTCTTGGTTGCGTCATCTCACAGCATCATCTCGCTGCCTCAGCTCGCCACGCCAGCCCATCGCATCAGCTCACTGTCTTGCGTGTCTTCTCCAGGAGGCACCAGGAACCAAACCCAGATCTCCTATGTGGTAGGCAGGAGATCAGTCGCCTGAGCCACATCTGCATCCCTACAATAATAATTTAAAAAAAACAACAACACAGAACTCTACAGCACAGAGTGAACCCTAATGTAAACTATGGATTATAGTTAATAAAACAATTATAATAATGTTTCATCAATTGTAACAAATGTACCACACTTTTTTTTAAAACATTTCACCTTTGACTTTAATTATTAAACTTCGAAATCCCACCCCCCAACTCCTGTGGCCCTGTTTCTCAAAAGTATGACCTCTAAGTACTTTCAAGTACAGATTAGAGTTATGACCACCCTATGCTAAGAGAGAAACTAGGCCTTTATTAGTTCCCCTCCAGTTCAACGCAGGCACTAAATGACAGCATCTAGGTACTTGAGTGTCTATAATTTACATCTGTGCTCCAAGACAGTTCAATCCAAAGTTGCATAGAGCTTCCTAGCAGCCCTGGTTTGGGGGCTCCCTCAGGTCCCCTGCAGCTCTCTCATGGGCTCCTCCGCTATCCAGGTTCAGCTTTTGTCCCAGCCACTCTGGTCCGCAGCAGCCTCCTCCGTCCTCCCTTCTAACCCAACAGGCCCTGAGCCGTCTCTGTCCCAGGGGACGGTGGCCACACACATGGGACGTCCTGGCTTTCCCCTACTAACCACAAATTCCCCAGCCGGCTCTGTACCTGCTCTGGGTGACATCTCTGGTAGGAGACAGCCCCAGGGCCTCCGTGAAGGCTGGCCATAAAGAGTGGCAGAGGCCTGACTCCCGTGTTTCCGCAGGTGGTGGAAAGCCAGCAGCCACCTTGCTGGAGGATTTCCTCTTCGAGCTGTCAGCCACACCTGCAGCAGCAAGCCGCGCTTGCGGCAACAAGGCAGCCTGGGGCGTGGAGCGCGCGAGGCTCAGGTGCCACCGGGAGCAGGTAAGGTCCCACAGAGCCTGGCTCATTCCTTACTATCTGCACATTGTCTGCTTACCCCATTCCTTTCTTGAGGCTTCTTCCAGTGCTTGATCATAGTGAGGGAGGAAAGGTCCTGTGTATCTCTAAACCCCTGTTTTCTAGGCTCTTGGAGAAGTGTCAGGTTCACAAGCCTGGGGAGAGCAGATATTCAGCCTTCTTGGCGACCTGTGGCAAGATCAATGCTGCAAGGTAGGCCCCCTCAAATGACAAAGCATCAGACCCACTTTATGAATCCTGTGTTTGACCTGGTGGTAATTCTTATCAGGTGCTCTGTTCTGTTTTTTTTTTTTTTTTTTTTTTTTTAATATTTTATTTATTTATTCATTTATCCCCCCCTTGCTGCTCATGCTCGCTGGGTCAGATAACCACGCCGTGCGGGAGGGCTTGCCTTCACCAGGAGGCCCCGGGAACCGAACCCGGGGCCTCCCATATGGTAAAACGGGAGCCCTACTGATTGAGCCACAGCTGCTTCCCTCTGTTCTGTTTTTTTGTTTTGTTTTTTGTTTGGTTGGTTGGCTTTTTTTTTCTGGGTTAAACAATAGGAATTTATCAGCTCACAATTTTGAGGCAAGGAGAAGTCCAAATCAAGGCGTTGCTGTGGCATTCTGCAGCTGGTTGCTGGTGACCCTTGGTCCTTGACTTTTCTGTCAACATAGCAATGCGCGTGGCAGCCTCTCCTGGCTTCTCATTTCTCTTCTGGGTTCCAGTGACTTTCATCTTCTGACTGCGCCCTCCGGCCCAGGTGCTCTGTTTTACCTTATTACACGGGCTGAGGAGCCAGCAGTGAGGACACTCCCTGATGAGCTCCTATAAACCTACTGAACAACAGATTTACGAAAGAATTTTTTAAAAGGGCTAAATATTGGGAAGCGGCTGTGGCTCAATCGGTAGGGCTCCCGTTTGCCATATGGGAGGCCCCGGGTTCGGTTCCCGGGTCCTCCTGGTGAGGGCAGGCCCGCCCGCATGGCGCGGTTGGCTGACCCGGCGAGCACAGGCAGCAAGGGGGGGGGATAAATGAATAAATAAATAAAGTCTTTAAAAAAAAAAAAAAAAGGGCTAAATATTTTCAAAGACTTGAAGTGAGGCTAAAGAAGAGAGGCATCATTTTTTTAGGTGAGCCAGTTTCAAAACATTTGGTCTGTTTTAGTTGAAGCTGGCGTCCATCACCCGCCATGTTTGCTATAAATAAAGTCTCAAGGAGAGTCACTAATGCCAGGAAATAAAGTCAGTGCCTCAAACCAGGCCGCCAGGTGGTAATGGGTAAAGAGTTCATCTTTGGCCCAAATCGCTGAAAAAAGTTTCTTAAAACTTTGCAACCCCGGAAGCAATGGAATGTGGACTGCCTCTAGCCCATTTGTAAGATTTCCATCTTTACCCTCTTCTACGTAAACACACATTAGATGAATTCTCCCAAACATTAAACATTTCTCTCAGTGGAGGCCATGTTGTGTCAATTTCCAAATATGTGGTTCTGTGGCACAGTTTTGAGGCAAAATATTAGATAAGAGGGAAAATTGTGTGTGGGGGGGTATATGTGAACACTACTTTGTGAATGATTTTTTTGTAAACCCACCACTGCTCTACAAAATAAATTCAAATAAGTAAATAAAATAAAATAAAAAGCCTTGTTTGTTCATTTTTTCATTTATCTATTCCTCCCTCAGCAAACACCTCTCAGGCAGCTGCTGTGTGCTGAGCCCAGGGCCAGGCCCTGAAATCTGGAGCCACGAAGATGCCCCAAGAACATGGAGGGACTCCCACGAGGTGCTCTGGGAGTGGAGGAGAAAACACTAGCTCCACCTGGGGCGAGGGCAGCAAGTGAGGCTCCACAAAGACCTTGGCCTTTGAGCTGAACCTTGACGGTTGAGGAGTTTGACAGGAAGTCAAGATGTGTGTGGTGTGGGGCGACCTGGGGTGGGCTGGGTTCACGCGTGTGCAAGGGCAGGAGAGGGTCTAGGGTCCCCTCCACACAGCCCCACTGCCTTGAACCTGGACCTGGCCGTGGTCAAGCCGGGCCTTCCTGAAGCTCAGGCTGGGCGGCCAGGCACACGCGTGCAGCTCAAGGGCAGGAGCAAGCTGGTTGTTTCTAAAATGCCCCCCGGGGGTGCGGATGTGGCTCAAATGGTTGGGTGCCTGTCTCCCATATGGAGGGACCTGGGTTCCATCCCCGGGACATCCCAGTAAAATAAAAAAATAATAAAAAATAAAAAATAAAATGCCCCCAGGTTCTACCGTCCAATGGCCCTACCCCAAACCTCCCCAGAACCAGGCAGTCCTCCACCAGGCAGGCTTGTCAACCAAGCCATCCTCTCTCAGCGTTTGAAATTGTTCTCTCTCCTTTTGTTTGCGATCTGCTTTTGTAATTACTTTGCTTCTCTTGGTTTGTAACAGTCCTAGCCTGATCTCCTCCTGGCATTGTGGCTGGGCTAGGGGACTCGGGATGGGGTCTTGGACCTCATTCCTTCAGCCCAATGGCTGGAGGGCTCAGGGCTGGCAGGTGTCGCCTCTGCCTGCAGACCCCATGTAGCCCATCCCTCACAGGTCGTGGGATGGTGGACAAGGGTCAGAAACAGGGATGCAGAGGCCTAGTCCATGTCATCGTATATTTTCAGAAATGAAAGGTCTTTACAAGCAAGCAATGAAGTCCTTTCCCTGCCTACAAAAGCAAACTGTGTGAATAGATTTCTCAAGAACTTCCCCCCATTCAAATCCTTCTTCCATCTGGAAATTTGACATTGGATGATGACACTTATTTGTAACCAAGGCTCTTATTATGCACCCTTTGAGAATACAATAGAGATACATCTTATAAAATATAACCATGAAGTACAATGCACTGTATCTGATTATATGTGCATGTGTATAAAGTCTGTTATTTAAGAAAGTGGAATGTGCTTTTGCAAAAGAGGAAAATGTTATTTAACTATCTGGACAAAATAAGTATTTTCAATGTTTTAAAGTCTCCCCCCCCCCCGCAAAACAAACAAACAAACAAAAAAAAAAAAACAAAAGCAACTCAAGACCTATTCAGGAAGCAAAAAAGAACTTGAGGGGGCTGGTGAACATAGTGTTTGGACCAAGGGCTGATCTGGCAGTGGTGGGATGGACATGGGATGGGGGTGGGGAGCGCAGAGCCAGATCTTGAGGGGTCTTCGACCTATGCTAAGGATGGTGGGCTCGATCCCATCAGCCTTAGGGAGTGCCGGGGTGACCTGGACAGAGGGGCCCTTTAAATGGGTGACTGGTACCACCATGGAGGGTGGAAGGGCAAAGAAAGTCTCCGCAGGACCGAGGCGAGATGTGATGGCATGTGGTCTGGAGGAAGGGGTCCAAAGGATCCTGGGAGAAGAATCGGCTGCATTTAGCACCTTGGGAGCGAGGACATGGGAGAGAGTGGGGTTCAGCCAGGGTTCAGAGGCCTTTGAGCAATCAGACAAGTAAGGTTCGTTCTTCACGGCTTACTGAGTCCCCCAAGAGAGAAGCAGGTTTTAAGGCTCACTGCCTCCCCCACTTCTTCCCCAATGAACGAAATGCAGACGCACAGCAAGACTCCCACCTCCCTTTCCAGCCTTCTCTCCCACAGCATCCCGCAAACCAGACACTCCCTATTCCGCTTCACCGGAACATCTTTTTTTTTTTTTATCAATATTTTTTCTAGTTGTAAAAGCAATCGATATTTATTGTAGAAAATCATAGAAAATACAGAAAAGTATAAACAAGGCAAAAATTATTCATAAACCCACCACTTTATAGATAACCACTTATAGGTTATTTCCTACAAGTATTTTTTCCCTTATAAATGTATTTTTTACATTTTTATTATGAAACTAGCATCATGTATATACAGATTAGTGACTTGTTTTATTCCCCCATTGACATAATATTGTAGGCATTTTTCAAAGTCATTACATAAGCCCTTTACAATTATTTTCATAACTTATATGTCTAGTCTCCTATTACCATATTTTCTATTTATTTTTGGTCTTACAATATTTACTGTTTTCTTTGCTCTCTTTTCCCTCTGGAGACTCGAAAGGCATCCATCCCATATTTGTCCAAAGAAGCATCTACATTGAACTGCTCACGGTTCCCTCACCAGAGGCCTCGACACCTGCAACGCAGGTCCCTCCTTTTCCGAATGCCCTTCCTCCCTGAAAAAAATCCCTCTCGTCCTTCCAGATCTCTGAGGAGGCATCTCATTCATTCCTTCCTTCATTCATTCCAAAAAACATTTATTGAGGACCTACTATGTGACAGGCACACCTGCCACAGTTGCCAGGATTATGGCAGTGAAGATGACAAAAGCCCTGTGAAATTTAAACTCTCAAGCAAAGCCTCCCACCCCCTCCCCAGGAGCAGCGGTCCCTCCCTCCTCTTGGAAGTGCAAACATTTCGTTTGCACCTCTATTTTAACACATCACGTATGTCGATATTCTCTGGGCTATGAGAGCCTTGTTGGGTACCTTACCCACACGCACCCCATTTCCTTCTAGATTCACTCAGGGCCCAGGAACCCGTCATAGCTTGAAAAATGAGTGCATCTGTCAAATGGGAGGGGTGGAGTTGATGACCTCTGAGTTCAGTGACAATTTTTTCTAAGCCATAAATTGGGGCGCTTGGATTGAGAAATCCAAGGCAATGGTTACGGTTTCTCTGAGAGAATTTCAGAACTCACATCCTGCCATTCTGAGACTTCAGTTAGCACCTTTGTAAGAAATAGGAAAAGGTGCCAGACACAGCCCCGTGGTGCCTGGCATGGCTTCTGGGAGGCTGGATGCCCAGCCCAGCCCTTCCCACAGCCTGGCACAGCTGGTGCAGCTGGTGCAGCGGACGGAGGCCACTTCCCTGTCTCCCCTCCTCTTCCCCCGATTCACAAACGGGTCCCCTCAGAGCCCTTTCTTTATCTCTTGCCTTCCCCAACCCGTCTGGGCCACACTGTCGTCACCCTCTCGCGGGTTCCCATCTGCCTCTCCTTCTGAAGGTCAGTTTGTCTCCCCTCAGCCACAGCACCCTCTGACTCAATAACTTCCTCTTTGCAAATTTCCTCTTTGCCCTGGGGAAAGACCAACGGCCCCTGGCCCAGTGCCCTCCCCTGGGCTCTAGCCTGGACCTGTCCCAGAGACCACACAGTTGGATCTTGTCCCCTCCTCTCCATCCCAGACCCACAGAGGAAGGTGCTGCTTCCCGCAGCCTGTTGCCTCTCCGCACCTAACTCTGATTCCCCCGGAGAAGGGGAGAGGCTCAGAGAAGAGAATGTGGACAGACTTAGTAACCAAGAGGTCAAGACCAGTCGGTTTAGAGAGGCAACAGCCCCCAGGCTCACCACTGGGACAGACTCCTCTCCTCCTGCGTGTGCAAGCGTGTGTGTGTGCTGTGTGTGCGTGTGTGTGGGAGGGGGGAGGCCGTGAGGAAGGGCTGCAGTGGCTGAGATGAAGAACGCACAGTAGGTCAGTCATGTGGCCTTTAGAGCAAGCCCAGCATCTTTACTGGGCGACAGAGTTCAACCTGCTCCCTCTACCCCATCGGAGCAGAGATGAGTGCACAGGTGTGCTCAGCAGCTCCTGTGTCTCCCCCTTCTGACTGGCATGCCCTCAGTCTCTGCACCCCTTCCAGCACCCCTCCCTCGTGCCATTCATAGCCACCACCCTTTCACAAAACTCCCCAACCTCTCACATCTTGCACACAAACTGCATCCACGAAAGGACCCACGCAGGACGCCGGGGGTTCTGAGAACTATACTTGCCCAGAAATGTCTCATCGTCTGCCCTTGAGAAGAGAGAGTCCCCAAGCCTCTGGCTGCCTCGAGCCATGATGCAGGGAGAGAGAGAGAATGGTTGGGCCATGGGGCAGCCTCGAGTCCAGGTTCTCTGGGAAACGTCTCAGGCACACCTGGGCGCACAGCTGGATGGCCCCACCCAGCCAACACTTTGGGTCAGCACAGAAGACTGGGGCCAAAGCTAGAGTAGGTTCATGGGCTGGCCCAGTGCCAGGTGCGTCCTTTGAAACTCTGGGACCAAGTGTATTTTACAAAGTTAATTCCAGGTGGGAGTTTGCTGGGTTGTCATTTGCCTTTTCTTCCTAGGCTCTGGTATCCCCTGGGGAATTCTCCTCCGAGAAATCCTAGGTCAAGGAAGTTTGGCATTATGGAGACTCAGCAGCTGGTTCCAAGGACAAAAAACAAAAGAGAGAGAGAGATGGGAGGAGAGAGCGAGAAAGTGATGGGGAGAAGAAGTAGGAGTAGACCAGGATGGCTTATTCATTCAGACCACAAATGCTGTTTCCTGAGGGTGGGCCCTGACCGGGCACCAGATGCAGCTACTGGGTAAAGCTGTAGGGTGAGAATGTTGGTGGAAGAAGCTAGAAGAGTCAGGGTGACGATGCTGGGTGACGATCCAGGGAATGCTGGGTGAACATGCTAGTTGAGGGTTAGTTGGAGGTGATGATAAAAGGGAAGGTGGTGAAAGCTGGAAATGATTTTGACTCCACTCTTGTTACTCACTAGCACTGAGGGGCACTCCTGTCTCCTGCTTCTGCCCCATCAGAGGCTCTTCCTCTCTTGCCGACCCAGTCTCCAGCTCTTCCAGAGCCAGGGAGCCCTGGCGAGATTTCTGTCTGCCAAAGAAAGTGGTGAGTGTGGGCCGCTGACCAGTCCCCTCCGCCTCAGGGACCCCGGCACCCTTGCCACCCCCAGGCTCTCCCGCTGTTGCTGTCACTGCCTCCTCATCAGGGACACGGGTTGGCCCCTCCCAGGCATCCACCACCCCGTTGCGTTTTCCAGCCCTGTTCAGCGTCAGGGCCCCTGTCCGCCGCTTCTGCCGCTGGCACCACAGCAGGAGCAGTGCCACAAGGACCGTGACCACCAGCAGGGCCACCAGCACAGCCACCAGCAGGGAGCCATTCACCCCCTGATCTGAATTTGGGGAGACACTGGGATCTGAGGCAATGGAGGCCTCTGAGGTAGCCATGGCAGGTATTTTTACTTCAGAGACAGGGGAACCCCTGGTCCTGGTCTCCGGAGGGCCAGGTGTCACTGTGACAGGGCTTCCACTCCTCCCACTGGAGGTGTCCAGAGAAGGAGTTGCCATGGTGACAGGGGGTCCACTGATCTCACTGAAGGTCTCCACAGAGCTGGTTGCCATGGTGACAGGGGGTCCACTGATCTCACTGAAGGTCTCCACAGAGCTGGTTGCCATGGTGACAGGGGATCCGCTGGTCTCACTGACTGTCTCCAGAGAGCCAGTTGCTATGGTGACAGAGGGTCCACTTGTCTCATTGAAGATCTTCAGAGAGCTAGTTGTCACAGTTCCATCAGTCCCAGTGTGGAGCCCCAGAGAGTTCACTGTCACGGAGACAGCAGGGTCACTGTTTGTATTAGAGATTTCCCAGAACACTGATGAGTTCTCGGTGGAATCTTCCTGGAAGGTTGTTGATTCAGGTCCAGTGATGGCACCAATGGAAGTCCCAAGAGCGGTCACCTCATTGGCTATAAAGGAAGTTGAAGAAGATGGGGTCGCAATAGGGTCCTCAGGGCTGACAGCTGTTATAGCGTTGGAGGCCCCTGGGTTGAGCTTCAGGGCCTCAGTGATACTTGAGCTGTGGGTTAAAGCTTCATGTGCAGTTGTGTCTCCTGGAGACCCTGTGTTCATCGCCTGGACCCAGGAGCCTCCTAAGAGGAGGAGAAGCAGGGCCATTTCCATGGCAACAGGCATGAGCAGGGCTTGGGACCTGAGGGGGGTAGAATTGGAGAAAGAGAACACATAAGGAGCTGGGGGTGGGGGCTGGCCAGGCCCTTCTCTCCTACCCACTTCCCTGCCAACTGCCAGGCCCAGCTTGCGGTTTAACGGTTTTTTCCACCCTTGCTTTTACTACTATCAGAAATAACAAGGGAACACATGCTGGCAGCTCCCCACCAACCCCACCCCACAGGGCCCCTCAGGCATTGACAGTTCAGTCCCCAGAAATGGCCTTCACTGACCCTGTCCAGCCCCCTCACCCATCAGGGTCCTTTCAAGCCTGAGACCCATTCCCAGGTTCACTGAAGTCGCCCACCAGGTTGCACACCTTTACCAGCTCTGATGATCAGGGCACAGCGCCAGGCCAGGCTGCTCCAACTCCTCCTGAGGTTGAGGCAGGACTGAGGCAGCTAGGGCCTCAAGGGGAAAGGAAGTGGCTGGGGCTCCACCCACCCCACCCCCTGCATCTTGCCCTGCCCCGCCCTCTCCTGCAGCTGCGATGTGAGGGGAGTGTCATCACCTGCTCTTTCCAGGGTCTGAGGTGGGGCCTCAGGGTTCTGGCATCTCAGCTGAGGTAGGAGGGGATGTGGCGGGGTTTGGAATGGGGCTTCCTTGGTCTTAGCTGAGGATTGGGGAGGCAAGGGGTGGAGCTGGGGTAGGGATGGGGCCAGGGTCGGGGTGATGGGAATGCGTGCTTGAGAGCTAAGGGGTGCAAGGGATGGGAGGGGAGGGTGGTTTCCTCTGCTTTTGTGGTCCCTGAGCTGTTAGGCCAGGGCCCGCCATTTCCTGCCCCAGTCGGTCCCAGGAAGTACCAGGGCCAGGGGAATCCCCACACCCTGGCTGGGGCAGTGAAAGCCTTTGCAGCTTCATGTGCTCCTGGCTGATTCACAAGGAGCTGGGGGTCACAATGGCTCCCAGTCATGGACTGCTTAACTAAAAATAGTATTTCCCAAGCACTGTATATGCTATGATCTTATCTTTGTAGAATAATAGAGATGTGGTCATTGTATTAGTCAACCAAAGGGGTGTTGGTGCAAAATACCAGAAATCTGTTGGCCTTTATAAAGGGTATTTATTTGGGGTAGAAGCTTGCAGTTACCAGGCCATAAAGCATAAGTTACTTCCCTCACCAAAGTCTGTTGCCACGTGTTGGAGCAAGACGGCTGCAGACGTTCAGCCTTCCTCTTCTTCTTAAGGCTCCATGGTCAGGCTCTCTAGGTCTTGTCTCTCTCTCTGCAGCTTGATTCTCTCCAGGCTCAGCTGCTTGGTCTCTCCACAAGGCCAGCTGTAGACTATCAGGCAAATGGCTCATCTCTTTTCCTGGGGCCTTCTCTCTTTCCTCACAACCAAGCTCCTCTGTGTGCTTAATTCCTGGGGCTCCAGCTCAAAAACTCGGCATCAGAACTCCAACTCTGTCCTTTGCCGTGTCTTTTATCTGTGAGTCCCCACCCACCAAGGGGCAGGGACTCAATGCCCTACTGATGTGGCCCCATCAAAGCCCTAATCATAATTTAATTAAGTAAAAGTAAAACCTCTGAATCCAATATACTCTAATACACCCAGAGGAAAAGACCAGTTTACAAACATAATCCAATATTTCTTTTTGGAATTCACCAATAATATCAAACTGCTACAGTCATCTATATGGAAAACAATCTGAAAAGATGTCTACTGAGGTATTAGCCAAGTTGTCTTTGGATAGGTATGAGTAGGGGGTTCTTTATTTTCTTCTTTGGCTGGTTTCTGTTTCTTGAGTTTCCTCTAATGAGTACACTTTGACTTTTGGTGTGCCTATGTTTTTGTTTTTCGACTTTCTTTAAAAAAGAAAACTACTGATTTTTTTTTTTTTCTATTGTAAAAGTAATGCATGTACATGATAGAACATTGAAGCAGGTCAGTGTGAGTCTGGGATGGTGTTCTACCAACAAGCTTAGGCTAACACAAAGATATGAGACTCCTGGGTCAGAGATGTAGTTCATCACTCACAGCACAGCAAGCAATGTGAGCATTCTGTCTGCATCCGTTCTGCTGGCTCCCAGTCCTACAGGGGTGACACAGAGGGGCCCAGATGGATGCCTGACAGGCAGTGGGTTTGCATTGCATCTGAGGAATACTGAGCTTGGGGAATGCCCCTCTTCTACAGCAGGCAGTAGGGAAGCCTGCTCTTTGTCCTAGAAGAAGACATTATTACTTCCTCCCTCAGAGCCACTCCCTGCAAACCCAACACTGAGAAATGGACCCAGGTAAAGAGCCTTCTCGCCATCCCCAGTGAGAATACGGAGGGACACTCAGGAGCCACAGTGGATCACTTCTCACAACAGTCAGAAAAATGTAAAACAAAAAAGGTTCTATACCCAACACTACCACGTGAACATTTGTAAGAGTCCACGTTTACACAATCACCTACATATGGCATTTATATACGTATACATTAGCTTTTATTATATATACTATTCTGCACTTTTCTATGAACAAGAGTTTAGGGACATATTTACATATCTCTATCTAGCTGTAAAGCAGCTGCCTACTATTCCATGTGGTATAGAATATACCACAGCTTAACAAAGTAATTCCCAATGATGAATATTTAGATCGTTTCCAGTATTTCACTAACAGTGCTTCCGTGAGTATCCCTGCCATTTTTCTGTAATGAGCATGTATTGCTGTGAAAGAAAGAAAGCTACCATTCCACTGTCAGACATACAGGTTGCTTCAATAAATTGCCAATGCAAACAGAAAAGCAGGAATAATCAGCTGTAAAGTAGAGATTGTGAAAAACTGAGTTCTAGAAAATAGATGAAAAAGTTGGTTTGAATGTACAAAGATTTCCAGTCTTAAAAAAAAAAAAAAAATCACTGCCGGAATTCATTTTTCCAAGCTTCCCATTTCAACCACATTGCTGCTGACAAGTTGTAAGTTGCCCCGACTGTGCCTCAGGCGTCAATTCTGGGGAGACACATTGGCACCAGTTCCCCTCGCTCCCAAGCTCTAGCCTAAAGGACTCAGGAAATAGGATCTGACCAGGACAGACAGTAGATGATGAAAATATGAACAAGAGGTGGCCGTTATCCTCAAGGCATCACAGAGAAGCAATAGTGAGAAAATGCTGGCAGCAGCCATGAACTGACACTCACTGTGGGCCGGGTACCGCGCGGAAGGTTCTCTGTGCATAATTCCTGTGGCTTCTCACAGTGAGCCCATTTTACAGGCGAGGAAACTGAGGTGCAGAGGTTAAGTAACCTGCCCAAGGCATTTATAATGGGTCAGGCTTGATGCCTTGCACTTTGCTTTCATACGGCATTTCCTCCTCTCAACAACCCTATGGAAACAAAGGAAACCACCCTCCCCTCCCTCCTCCTCCTCACATTTTACAGGTGAAGAAACCGAGAAACAAATCTGAAAAACAAAACGGTTAAGAGAATTGCCCAGGCTCCTACAACCAATAAGTGCTAGAGGTGAGATTTGAAAGCCAGTTGTGGCCAAAGGCTGAGGTTCTCCCCGGTAGTACCAGAGGCTGCTACTTAATTACTGTGCTGCATTTAGAGACCTGCTTGTGGATAAATAATTCACATTATAATATAATGTGATAAGTAATATAATGTTTGCTAAAATAGGCACTAGATTCAGCCTTGGGGATGTCTAGGCAGACTTTAGAAAAGCGATATTTGAACCTGATCTTTAAAAAGCTCAAGGTGATATGAGTCCCCTCTGTCTTAAACTCCACGTCCAATCCACCTGCAAATCTTACTTGCTCGACCTTCAAAATGGATCTAGCACCTGCCACCCAGATTTGGCTTCTAAATACCACTCTTGTTGAAAAGGAATCAGGGCTCCTTGGGGGAAAAAATGGGTGATTCCAGGGCTGGGCAGGGAAAGTTCAACATGAGCCTGGAGCATCTTGCTGTACCAGAAAGTAAGGGAGTGCTCAAGGAATGATGGGAGCCTGTCTAAAGGACAACAAACCAGCTCAGAGGG
The DNA here is from genome assembly GCA_026826555.1 of Tolypeutes matacus. Taxonomy (NCBI): domain Eukaryota; kingdom Metazoa; phylum Chordata; class Mammalia; order Cingulata; family Chlamyphoridae; genus Tolypeutes; species Tolypeutes matacus. The sequence continues at coordinate 1,200,047 of JAKSZT010054368.1, read as the reverse complement.
GTTCCCACTGGCCAAAGCAGGGACACTTTGAGCATCAAAATGAATGGTGCAGGGAGTGGGTGTAGCTCAGGCAATTGAGCTCCTGCCTCCCACATGGGAGGTCCTGGGTTCAGTTCCTGGTGCCTCCTGAAAAAAAAAACAATAAGCAAAACAAATGAAGGGAAGCGGCTGTGGCTCAATCAGTAGGGCTCCCGTTTACCATATGGGAGGCCCAGGTTCGGTTCCCAGGGCCTCCTGGTGAAGGCAAGCCCGCCCGCACGGCGTGGTTAGCTGACCCAGCGAGCACAAGCAGCAAGGAGGGGATAAATGAATAAATAAATAAAATCTTTAAAAAATATATATATATATAAAAAAAAAAAAAAACAAATGAAAAAGTCAACTCAGGGAAGCCGATGTGGCTCAGTGGTTGAGCGCCAGCTTTCTACATACAAGGTCCCGGGTTCAATCCCCAGCCCCCAGTGCCTTAAAAAAATAAATAAATAAAAGAATGATGCATTGGTGGGAATGTAAAACGGTGCAACTGCTGTGGAAAAGAGTTCAGTGGTTCCTCAGAAAGTTAAGTGTAGAATTACCATGTGACCCGGCCATCCCACTTCGAAGTATATGCCCAAAAGAATTGAAAGAGAGACTTAAACAGATATTTGTACACCAATGTCCACAGTAGGCAAAAGGTGGAAACAATCCAAATGTCCATTGACAGATGAATAGATAAACAAAAAGTGGTCTATCCATGCAATGGAATATTATTCAGCCCTGAAAAGGAATGAAGTTCTGATACATGCTACAACAGTGATCCTGGAATGAATCTAGAAAACATCATGTTAAGTAAAATAAGACAGACACAAAAGGACAAATATTGTATGATCTCACTGATATGAAATAACATAGACTATGCAAGTTCCCAGAGACAGAAAGTAGATTACAGGCTGCCAGGGGCAGGGGTGGGGTGGGGAATGGGGATTTAATATATAATGGATGAAGCAGGGGTTTTTAACCAGGGAAAGATCTAAGGGGATCCATGAGCTTGAACAGAAAAAAATCTTTATTTTCTCTGACCTCTAACTGAAATCTAGCATTTCCTTCACTTATGAATTTATTCAATAAATTACAGTAGTATTCATTTCATATCACATTACAGTTGTTGTGTATATCTTGAAAAATCACTTACGCTCATCCAGACTTAGAAATTATGGTAGTTGTTAGAGTTAGACCCAACGTTAGCTGAGTGTCATAAAACTATCTGCCAAAAAAAAAAAATTAAATTAAATTAAATTAAACTAAACTATCTGCCGCTACATTCTGAGAAGGGGTCCATGGTTTTCACCTGACTGGCAAAGGGGTCTGTGGAACAAAAAAGGTTAAGAAGCCCTGGGATAAAGAGTTTCTGTTTGGGGTGATAGAAAAGATTTGCTAATGGATGTTGGTGATGGTAGCACAACAGTGTGAATGAAATTAACACCAGTGAATTTTATACCTGAAAGGGGTTAAAAATGGGAAATATTGGGAAGCGGCTGTGGCTCAATCAGTGGGGCTCCCGTTTGCCATGTGGGAGGCCCTGGGTTTGGTTCCCGGGGCCTCCTGGTGGAGGCAGGCCCACCCGCATGGCGTGGTTGGCTGACCCAGCGAGCGCGGGCAGCAGGGGGGGGATAAATGAATAAATAAATAAAATCTTTAAAAAAAAAAAAAAAAAAGGGAAATATTATGGTGCCTATATGTCACCACAATACAAATTTTTTAAAAAATGAATAATGGCAGTATTTGACTAACACTTTAACAAAAGAAAGAATCCATGAGTTCATACTGATTCTGGAAATAGTAGAGACAGACAGAGTGAGGGAGGAAGGGAGAAAAGCCAGGGTAGAGGGGAGAGAGAAGCACAGCAAAATTTGAGCACAAACACAAACTGTAGAGTAGATTATGGTAATGTAACAGAATGCCCTCGTTCTTAAGAAATATGTATGAGTGAAGGGTCACAGTGGTGGCAATTTCTTCTTAAATAGTTCCGCAAATGTGTGTGTGTGTGTGTGTGCAAAGAAAGCAAGCACGTATGGCAAAATGTTAAAGGTTAGTAAATCCAGTTTAAAGGGCCTTAGGGATGTCCATTGCACTGTTCTTGTAACTTGTCTGTAAGTTTGGAATTTTTCTAATAAAGCAACATACTGAAAAATAAAAAAATCCAGAATCTGACCACTTTTCCCACCTCCACTGCCAGCACCCTGGTCCCAGCCTCCACCTTCTCTCCCCACCGGAGCTCATGACTCCTCTGCTGTAAATCCTGAAACACCCTGCACCCCACTCGGAGTAGAAGCCCAGGGCCTCAGGATAGCCTGGGGGCTGTCCCAGACCTGAGCACTCCCTCCCGCTCTTGCCGCCAGTCACTGGGCTCCGGCCACACGGGCCTCCCTGCTGTTCTGGAGCAGCAACCCCACCCTGGCTGCTCTGGACACTTGCCATGGCCCCTGCCTGGGAGACTTCCTCCCGATACCCTCCTAGCTTCCCCTCTCACCCCCTTCATAGTTTTGGCTCAAATGTCACCTTCTCGGTAAAGCTTTGTGGGGCCACCCTGCTTTAAATTGCTGCCCTCCTGGCCTGCACGCCCATCCCCACCCCTGCTTCTCTACAGCACTTCTCCCTCTGTAAGACCCCGTAGAATTTGCTTTCTCATTTTGTTTCTGTCTTTTCTCCACCCCGACTGGAATGGACAGGTATCTGTTCGCTGCTGTGCCACCTGCACTTCCAAAGGGCTCCGTCCTCAGCAGGAGCTCCACAATGTTTCTTGACAGAATAGAAGTCTCTGGCTGAGGCAAGGAACAGGGCCTCAGGCTGAAGAACTGTGCAGGTAAAGGCTCAGAGGCCAGAGAGGGGACCCAGGGTGGGGTGGGGTGGAGCAGGGGCCAGGGGCCATGCCTGGAACAGGACGCAGCTCCACAGGCCTTGAGGAGATCATCAGAGGTCATCAGAGGTCATCTGAGGCTTGCATGCCTGGGAACCATGAGTCAGAGCTGCCTTCCACAAGATAGCATCTGTTTCCCCAGACCCCAGTGCTCCAAGAAGGTTTGGACTTTAGTTCCAATGTCAGCAGCTCTCTGTGGGGCCATTTCCAGCTAGACACTGAGGGCGGACAGGAGCAGGTAGAAGAAATCCCTGCCCACCCCTGCACCCAACCCAGAGGGCCAGGAAGCCACAGAAGAGGGGTGACAAGGCACCCAAATTTGAATCCCAGCTGCATCACTCACTGCCTGTGCAACTTGACAGTCACACAGTCATTTAATCTCTCTGCCTCAGTTTCTTCATCTGTAAAATAGGAACAATAAGAATTTTGGAGACATGTATGAGATAATGCGGGGGGGCATGGCTTAGTCAGAGCCTAATAAATAATAACTAATGTTCTAAGAAAAGGCTTGTTGTTAAATTCCATTCTGACCCTCCAGGGCCACAGGATTTGCATTTGCTTTGGGACCAGGAGCCCTTTTTTCCCATCTGCAGCCTCTGGAGGAACAGGATGGACAAGCAAGGCAGCCACTGGGGAATTTCCATCTAGTCAGAAAGATGTTTATGAACAGATGTATTTACTGAAAATTATTGTCGCTTAATTTTTACCAAAGGAATGCACTTTACAAACCCAGAAGGGGGCATGGGGAATAGTAAGGGCCTCCCTTCCCCCACCCCACCCTTCCTCCATGGCTCAGTGGTCTCAGAAGGAACCATGTGAATGCTATAAACTCTTTCTAATCTCAATTCTTCTGGTACATATCCCAAAGTAGTATGCAAATTTGGCTATTTCTACATTTACCCATTTTACCAGCTGTGGTGGTTTGAAAAGTTTGTTGTTAAAGTTGAAGCGTTCCTGTGGGTGTGGACCATTGTAAGTAGGATCTTGTGGTGAGTAGAACCTTGAGTTCAGATGTGACTCACCTCATTCAGGGTGGCTCTGAGTCCTCTTACTGGAGTCCTTTTTAAGAGAATGAGATTCAGATGGAGAGAGAGAAAGCCATAGAAGCAAGAGGTTAGAAGCAACAAAACCCAGCGGACATCACCATGTGCCTTATCATGTGGCAAAGGAGTCCAGGATCGCCAGCAGCCCATTTTCAGGAAGAAATCATCGCCTGATGGTACCTTGATTTGGACATTTTTCTCTGCATTGAAACTATAAGCTTGTAAACTAAGAAATCCCCAGTGTTAAAAGCCAACCCAGGGGTCAGATGTAGCTCAACTGGTTGGGCGTCTGTCTCCCATATGGAGGGACCTGGGTTCGATCCCCGGGACCTCCCGGTAAAAAAAAAAAAAAGCCAACCCATTTTACAGTATCTGCATTTTCACAGCCTAGCAAACTAGAACAGCAGCCATATCTACAGGCTTCCTGCTCTACTGGGTGAGTGTTGGGACCCAGGGCCCCTACCTATGTCCCTGGTCAGTTTCATCACTATTCTGTCAATGTAACTCAAGTTACTTTTGTGACGTCCAATTGGCTCCAGTCCTGAAGCCCAGGAGAGCCCAGGGGGTAAGTGAATAGACTTTTGGCCTAGGTTTCCTGATATCGGAGCCAGGCTCAGCCACTTACCAGGGGTGTGACCTTAAGCAACAAAAGTAACCTTGCAAAGAAATTACAACATTAATGTGGAGCCAGTGCCCACTTTTGACGCTCTGGGGGCAGGGAGAGGGAAAAGCAGTTGTAAGACGGGCTTTTTGGGGACTTAGGAATAATCCTGAGTGACATTGCAACGATAGATATAGGCCATTTTATATCATCATATAACATGCAGAGCTGTGTGGGAGAGTGTGGTCTACAATGTGAACTATGGTCCATGCTTAGTGGCAAAGCCCCAGGATGTGTATATCCATTGCAGGTGATGTGCCACACTAATGAAGGATGTTTATGTGGGATGTTGTAGGTGAGGGAGGTGGGGCATATGGGAATCCCTATTTTTTGTGTAACATTTATGTAATCTAAGGATCTTTTAAAAAAAAATTTCTAAAAACTTTATGTTAAAAAATGCCTATGTTAAAAATAAAGTTATCAAAAATAGGAAGAAAAAAAAAAAAAAGTAACCTTGCTGTGCCTCGGCTTCCTCACCTGGGAGAAGGCAATAATGTTAGAGCACCTGCTTGGCAGCGTGGGTGGGAAGGCTCAGCGAGTTAGGATGTGGAGAGTGCTAGAACAGTGCCCAGTCACCTCGCTGTCCTATCAGGGCAGGCAGGTATCCATTCTTTTTTTTTTTTTTTTAATTTTTAATTAAATGGGGTCTCCGTTCTTGATTGTTACCTTGTAACATGAAGCTAGTAGCTTCCTTCCTTTATCTCTTTTCCACCCAATTTCTGTTATCAGTATATTTGCTTGCTTAAAATTCATTCATTCATTTATTTTCTTTTCTAGAGCAGTTGTAGGTTTACAGAGAAATCACGCAGAAAGTACCGAGTTCCCATATACTCCCCCTCATGTACACAGTTTTCCCGATTAGCATTTTGTATTAGTGTGGTACCTTTGTTACAACTGATGAAACGATATTATTATATTACTAACTGATGTCCATAGCTTACATTGTGGTTCACTCTTTGTGTTGTACAGTTGTATGGTGTTGATGTTGGTGTTTTAATTTGTATTGTGGTAACATATACACAACATAAAATTTACCATTTTATCCCCTTTCAAGTATACAATTCAGTGGTGTTAATTCCATTCACAATGTTTTGCTACCATCAACAACCATCCATTACCAAATCTTTTCCATCAACCAAAGCAGAAACTCTGTACCCATTAAGCATTAACTCCCCATTCCCCAAACCACCCCTGCCCCTGGTAATCTGTATGCTAATTTCTAACTCTATGAATTTGCAGATTCTAATTATTTCTTATCATTGAGATCACACAGTATTTGTCCTTATACATTGTTTTAGTTCAACAAAGGGCTGCCAATGCAAAGTACCAGAAATGTGTTGGCTTTTATACAGGGAACTTATTTGGGGTAAAACCTTACAGTTCCAAGGCCATGAAAAGTCCAAACTGAGGCACCATCAGAGATGCTTTCTCATCAATTTCAGCTACTATTGATCCTGGTATGTTGCCACTTGGTGAAGCGAGATGGCTCCCCATCTCTGCCCAGGTTTCAGCCCCTCCGGGCTCACCCTTTCCTCTTGAGCTACTCCGTGGGCCCAGTCTCTTGGGGCCTCGTGCTTAAGTGATCCTGTAGTCCCCTCTCCTGTCACAGGGCTTGTTTCTTTTTGGGCTTCTCTATCAGTCTTTGCTGTTCTTTCTTTCCAAGTTCAGCTGTAAGCTATCAGGCAAATGGCTCATCTCTCCCTGGGGCCTCAGCTGTTTGAGACTCTCCTTTCTGTCTCATGGCAGGATCAAAAATGGCAGATGGGGGTAAAAATGGACAAAAGTAAATAAATAAATCCTTAAAAAAAAAAAAAAATGGCAGAGCTCTCTTTTCCTGTGTCTAAGTCTTCTCTGTGTTTCGGTTTATATCAGACCCAACAAGGGGGCAGAGACTCAACTTGAGTCATGCCTCACTGACATAGTCCAACCAAAAGCCCCAGAGCAATCCCATCAAGCAAGCTAATCAAAGTTCCCTTAGCTGAGCTCAATGCAATCAAAGGATATCACAGCCAAAGGAACAGACCAGTTACAAACACTATTTTTGGTTTTCATACAATAATTTCAAACTGTCATATCTGTTTACTTTCATAGTGTTAAAGATAGATAATATTTACATTTTTGTTGTTGTTGCATTCTCAAGAGCTACACGGTCCTATACAATAGCCACCAGCCACATGAGGCTATTTAAAATTAAATCAATTAAAATTAAATAAAATTTAAAATTCAGGTCTTCAGTTGCAACTAGCAAGCCATATTTCAAGTGCTCAAAAGCCACAGGTGGCTAGTGGCTACTGTCTTGGATAACACAAGAGAGTATTTCTTTCATCTTGGAAAGTTCTAGATAAGCACTCTCTGGTCTATGCTTTGAGTTGGAAAAGTGAACATTATTATTTTCTCCCTTTTAAGATTATATAAATATTATTCAGTGCACAGTCAATAATTTACTATGATTATCTGTCCTTTGTTATGTATCCTATAAGTTTTCCTAGAGTTGCTCACAGTTTTTCCTAATATTTTGCTCCAGGATGGCCTAACTGCTCCCCTTCTCCTCCCTGTTGCTACACAGTCTAATCCTGAGGTCACTGGGTTATGTCTCTCCCAGGTGAGCTGCCCTCTTTCCTGCACCCCACATCCTCCTCTTTTTTGCTAAAGCATATTCTTATTTTTTTTTTTTTTAAGATTTATTTATTTACTTTATCTATTTTAAAAACCCCCTTCCCCATTTGCTGTTTTGTGTCCATTCACTGGGCAATTCTCTGTGCCTGTTTCCTGCCATCTCTTCTCATCCTCCTCCTCCTCCAGACTTCACCAGGATTCAATCCTGGAGACCTCCGATGTAGGAGAGAGGTGTTCTGCCACCTGCGCCACCTCGGTTCCTGGTTTTCAGAGCTTTCAGAGCATCTCGTCTTGTCTCTCCCCTGCGTCTCTCTCCTGTTATGTCATCATCTTGCTGCATGGCTCCCAGGGCCTGGCGGCTCACCAGCACACAGAACCTGGCAGCCCATGTACCTTCTATATATATATATTTTTTATTTTACTGGGAGGTCCCGGGGATCAAACCCAGGTCCCTCCATATGGCAGACAGACGCCCAACCATCTGAGCCACATCCGCCCCCGCTAAAGCACATTCTTAAGCCACTTCCTAAGATAGTTAACTTTGTGAATACAGTTACACCTAATATGTCTTTGTTTGACTCTTACACTTGATCGATATGGAATTCTAAGTTAAAAATAATTTTTCCTTAGAACCTGGAAGGCACTGTTTTATTTTCTTCTAGGATCGCATATTTGATTTTGCTAATGAAAAGTCTGATGCTAATCCAAGAGTTGTTTGTTTGTTTGTTTGTTTGTTTGTTAAGTGTGTGTGTGGGGGGGAAGCCTGGCCTTTAACTCCCAACAGGCTGTCTGCCTTAGAATACTAAAATGTAATTAAGTTGGAAAGCCCTAATTCAGTACACAAAGCCCCAATCAGCTTTTTTATTGGCTCACTCTTAAATATGAATAAACTTTAAAGAAATACCAGATTTTCCAAGAAACCCTGCCATATGAAAGGAGAGCACTGAGATAAACCAACCATTCTACCTCCCTCCTCTGTCAGGTCCTCCATGCACATCAGGGATATGGCCTCCTCCTTCAGCCCTGGGAGAAAGCCTGTGTAATCTAAAGGAACCATACCTCTCCCAATGAGTGCATCAGGAAAGGGAATGTGATCCAATTACAGTCATTAAGATGCAAGGAGGGGAGGCTTCTTGGAAAGTTCTTCCTAACTTTTAAAAGAAAGCCAGGACAGTGATGTCTCTGCCACCAGACATGACTAAAGATACATGCTGCAACTCAGAGAAACCAGCTACAGGATGACAAAGAGCTCAGAATCCTTGAAGCACCACAAAAGCCAGATCAACCAGCCCTGGGGCCCTCCATTCCCCTTCTGTGGACCTCCTGTAAATTGGATTTTCAGTATATTTGTAGCCAAAAACATCCTAACATAAACAACAAGAAAAATAGTTCTGGGGGAAACACTGAATTTATATAAAGAAAAAGAAAGAAATGAAAGAACAAACTGATATTCTTAGAGAAATTGGAGAAGATATTGCTTCCTTAAAATAAGAATGGGGTACTATGCAAAAGTGTAATAATTAGAAAATAAGACTGAATTCTTAGAAATTAAAACCATGACACTGAATTAATAGAAATGTTGGAATAATAAATCAAGGAAATATCCTACAAAATAGAACCCAAAAAAGTGTCAGGGGGATTGGGGAGAATTTATGAGACATATTTCTCTATACGAGACCACATTATTTCAGGTAAAGCTATGCTGCTGTAATGAAAAGAACACATAAAATGGGTGGCCTAAAGAACAAAGTACATAATTTCTCTTTAAGGCACATGTCCAAGTTAAATGGTCGCTGCTGGTGAGAAGCTCTGCTCCTCAAACATTCAGGGACCCAGATGCCTTCCAAGCCATTGTTCTGCCACCCACAAGGGCATTTGTCACCCGCGTGTTTGGATCTGCTGTCTCAAGATCTAGCTAGCAGGGCAGTGAAAGAGAGCATGGAGGAAGCATGCCAGGTTCACAGTCTTCACATCATACATATCACTTCCATTATATTCTATTGTTGAAAACTTAGTCAGGTGTCCGTGCCTAACTGCAAGGAAGGCTGGGAAATGTCATTCTCCATGTTCCCAAGGGAAGAAGGGACGGTTGTATTGTGATGATTAGCAACCTTCATCACAGAGACATGGCAGATCAATCCAAGAGGCCCAAAAGACTACCAAAAGAGTGCCAGGAAGAGAAAACTGAGAAAATGGAAGTGGGAGAATCATCAGAGAAATAACTTATAAGGCTCTCTCACACAACTGAAAAAACATGCACCTTCTGACTGAAAATTCTATCTAGAATTTCATCAGACCTGCCTGATGAAAGAAGACTCAAGGTACATCGGAACCCCAAGGGTGGCTGATAACTAATCTCTGAATTCAAAGAACATAGATGATGAGGTTAACAAAATTGAGAGAAAAAATCCAAACCGAAGAAAGGATTAATTGAGTGACTACCTCCACATTTGCCTCTGATCTTCCTGGGGCTGGCCCCACAAAGGAAAATGTATGTAAGTTCTCAGAGTTAAAAAAAGAGGAAACTCAATAGTTCTTCAGAAGAGTCAAATGTTTTCCTGGCACTCAATTCTAAACTTAATTTTCATGCAAGCACATACCTCACAGCTGGTGAAGTAGTTGATGCAGTGGCTGATGGGCCTTGGAGTTGGGCAGACGAGCTTGAGGGCAGCTCCATGACTCACTAACCGTGTGTCTTTTGGTACACTTCTGAGTCTGTTTTCCATGTCTTTTAAATGGGAATAAAAAGATCTACCTCACAATGTTGTTTAACTTACTCATTTATTCCACAAATATTTTATCAATCACCACCTATGTGTCAGGCATAGGAATATGGGAATGAGCCAAATAAAATCCCAGTCCCCTGTCTTCTGGAGGTGGTCTTCTAGTAAGGTGAAACAGGCTGTAAACAAACACATAATGTTAGGGACTATGGAGAAACAAAGCAGAAAAGGAGGAGAAGAATATGCTAATTTCTGCAGGAAGACCTCTCTGAGAAGGTGACATTTGAGCAGAGACCTAAGGGAAGTGAGAGAGCCAGTCGTGTGGTATTTGAGGGAAGGGAATTCCAGACGAAGACAAAGCACACTCAAAGGCCCTGATAAGAATGCCTGCCTGTATTTCTGTGGAAGAGAATGCTTCAAATGAAAATTGGACTTCTTGGAGAATTTAAAAAAAAAAAAAAAAAGGTCCTGAAACAGGATCATGCATGGGGTGGTCCAAGAACCCCAAGGAGACCGGGGTGGCTGGAGCAGAATGAGTGAAACAGAGGGGAGGAGGGGAGGACAAACAGGAAACGCGGGCTGAATCCTGCAAGGCTTTAGGTCTTCAAAAAGGCTTTTCCTCTAAGTAAAATAGGGAGCTGTTGGAGGGCTGTGAGCCAGGAAGTGGCAGGACCTGGATTTTTAGTGGATGCGTTGGCTGCTGCGTGAATCTGCATTCAGACATTTGGTGTACGTGCCATGTGGACAGTGGAGGCTACGGCCCACCCAGGGGAAAGATGGGGGCCTGGACTATGGCAACTGGAAATGGTGGTGAGAAGCGGTCAGATCTGAATATCTTTCAAAGGCAGAGCCAACAGGGTTTGTTTGTTAACACATTGGATTGGGGGTAGGGGTGTGTGTGAGAGAGGATGACAGCAAAGGTTTGGGCCTGATCAATGTAAGAAGAGAATTGTCGTTTTCTGATATGGGAAGGCTGTGGGAGGAGCAGGCTTGTGGAAGAAGATAAAGAGTTCAGTTTGGGACACATTAGATTTGAGATGCTTCTTGGTCACCCAAGTTGAGGTTTCAAGTAAACAGTTCCAGAGCTTATGGAAAAGGTCTACATTGAAAATGTAAGTTTGATGCCTGGAGTCTGGATAAGTTCACCTCAAGAGAGTGAGGTAGGTTAACAGAAGGAAAGGACCAGCACTGGCATGTGAGACAGGTGCTAGTCCATTTACAGAGAGGGCAATGGCCATTCAGAAAGGGTAAGTGACTTGCCTGAGCTCACACGGCTGGTAAAAGCAGAATCACGACTCAAAATCAGTGATCTTTTTGGACTCCATTAGAGTAATCTACACAGGCTTCTTCTGACCTAATTTGACCCATGGCTAGGACACATCCAGAGGACTTAGCTAGTGTCATTCAGGCCCTGACAGTCTACGTTATTTGTCAGCTGGACTTTTGAGATGAGCTGGCGAATCAAGAGTCCAAGGTTCTCATCTCTGATGCAGGCCTGGAGGTCTGAGAAAATTCTGGCACATTGGTCAAGGGCAGATGTGTGTGCTTTGCTAGCCAGAGATGGTAGGAGCCATGTTGAATTTTCAAAGTTGGAGGATCTGGCCACCTAGGGATCAGCCAGTGAAGACATGATTTGGATCTGTCCCAGACCCAGAACAATTGATGGAACACTCAGCATTATACCACAGCCTCCAGTGGCCTGGGACCACCTAACAGGAGCCCCCACCCAAATCTGGAAGTCAGGGACCCCTACCCAAATCTGGAAGTCCAGCTAGGTTTTCTGGAGGAGATATGCTGGTACCTGAAAGATGAATAGTAAAGTTAGCCAGGCAGAAGGAAAAGTACTCAAGGAGGAGGAAAGAGCTTTAGCAAAGCCTGGAGACAACCAAAAGCCTATGGTGTGGAAGGAGCTGGAAGGTGCTCAGTGTGGCTGGAGTGTGGGGTGCTTGGAAGAGCTGCGAGAAGTGAACACAGGCTGTAGGCCCTTGTTAGGAAAGGTGACAGCCAACCTGGCAGGCTTTCTACTCTGTCACAGGCCCAGGGCCCCACCTAGTCTTGAAGGTGATGGCCCCCCAGGCAGCATCATGTGTTGGTGCCTGTATTAGTCAGCCAAAGGGGTGCTAATGTGAAATACCAAAACTGGGTTGGTCTTTATAAAGGGTATTTATTTGGGGTAGAAGTCCACAGATACCAGGCCATAAAGCGTTAAGTTTCTTCTCTCACCAATGTTCATTGCCACGTGTTGGAGCAAGACAGCTGCCGGTGTTTGCCAGGGTTCAGGCTTCTGGGTTCCTCTCTTCCCAGGGCTGTGTTTCTCTCCGGGCTTAGCTTCTGGTTCCTCCACAAGGTCAGCTGTAGATGATCAGGCAAATGGCTTGCTTCTCTTCTCCTGGGGCCTTCTTTCCAACATCAAAACTGCTTCTCAAAAGACTGCTTCAACTGTCCTTTTCCTTGCCTTTTATATTCAATTCCCCACCCACCAAGAGGTGGGGCTCAACGCCCTAATCCTAACCTAATCATGCCCAGATTAACAGATCAGTTTACAAGCATGATTCAATTATATTTTTGGAATTCATAATTACATCAAACTACCACAGTGCCCTCCCGCCTACACTAGAATTTGCAGAGACAAATGTCTTTGTGATGTCCCCACAGGGATCAAGTTCAGTTGGTGCACACTGGAACAGCTGTCCCAGTTGTCCCGCTGGTCCAAGCAACCCCTTCAGTCTCATCCCCCCTGCCCCCAGTCACTCAGACCACTCCTTCAGGAAACCCTAGAAGGCCCCACATTCCAACTACTAAAATGTTGCCTCCTCACGGATCCCAGAGCAGCTGGTGGCAGTCGTGTTACAGGAAGCCCATGGCCGTGACAGTGGAGGCCAGACTCCATCGACCACCCTTCTCCCCTGTGCCTGCCTCCAGCCCACACTGCATAAATGCTCATGAACACAGAGAATGGTGTCCCCTTGCTTGAGCCACATCAAGAACTTCAGGGATATTTGTGGAAAGCCAAAAGCACCCCCAAACCATCTCTACTGCCAGTGACATGGCACCACAGTTGGGGGCAGAGCACAGTGTAGTGAAGAAGCCTGATGGGGCTTTCGACCAGTATGGCAACAGGACTAGGTCTTACCTACCCATTTAACAAAAAAGCTAGGCAAAATCTACGGTGTTCAGACAGGCAGGACAGGACAGTGGCCCCTGGAAGAAGAGACACAAAAGAGATGAGCCCCAGGATTGCCCCAGTTTATTGCAAGACAAGTTTCCAGAAAATGGCACAGGAAGAGGGAAACAAAGAGTCCAGCAGTATTCCTAAGTTGAGGAGACAGAATTCAGAATTCAGGGAGGCCAAGGCAGGTAGAATTTGCAGAGAAGAGTAATGGAAAAGAGAGAATTGCACAGAGAGAGAGAACTCAGCGTCTGCAGAGGGTTGCCACAAGTACCCATCAGCCTGTGTGTGTGAGGCCAGGCAAAGAACCACCTGGAAAGAGTATGCAAAACCATCCCCACGGCTCAAGCAGGACAGGGAAAACTCATAGTCCCACCAGCCAGAGTGGAGAGGCTGCCTCACTACCCCTAACCCATGAAGCATGGGGCAGAGTGCTCAGAAGCGTATAGTCCCAGTAGTGGGGCCAAATTAATCCTAGACTAAAGGCTCTTCTGGTCCTGCCTAACAAAGTTTAAAAGCAAGTCTTCAGGGGATCAAACTGTTTACAAGTAACATAACTACTTCCCAAAACAAAGCTCAAAAATATTCACAGGAACTTTTTAGACTGGGCTGCCGACAGGACATCCAGACCGAGAAAGACCTGGAAACTCCAGGACCACATGAACCACGGCCACAGTTCTATCAGCAAGTACCAAAAGCATCCGGGAGGCCAGGGTAATGTTGGTGGCATGCATCAATGCAGGATCAACTTTGACAAACCTTCCCACATTACTTAGGGAAGGTTGGCATGAGACATTTATCACTTGAAGAGGAACCAGAGCTTCTGTCCAACTGTCAACTTGATAAATTGTGGACCCTGGTTAGTGTGCAGACATGGGTAAATGCTGCCAAAAACAAGACTGGAACTGCTCCCATCACTGATGTGGTACGATCAGGCTACTACAAAGTTCTGGGGAAGGGAAATCTTCCAAAGCAGTCTGTGTTCCTGAAGACCAAATTCTTCAGCAGAAGAGCTGAGAAGGTTAAAGGGGTGGGAGGAGCCTATGTCCTGGTGGCTTGAAGCCATATGGAGGGAGGTTCATTAAATGCTAACAAACGCTAAACAAACAAACAAAAACACAGACTTTCAGCTACAGTTGAGTGAGGAAGTCAGTAAATCCTCTCCCCCAAAAACAACTATAAAGCTGGAAAAAATAGACAAAACAATGATTACAGGGCTCTGGAAATTGATCAAAGGCAGGAGCATTTATACTTAAAAACTGCTGAATTTCAGGTAAAACAGTGGGAGCCTGTAGTATTCTTGCCTGGGGCTGCTCCCATCCTGCTTCCCTCCTCCCCAGCCCAGCTTGGTAGGGGCAGGTCATGAAGACAGGCAGCTTCAAGGCTGAAGGGGGCTCATTTGATTTGGAGAAGTGGGTGGGTCCCCTGCCCAGAGATGTTGTCAGTGGAAGTGCCCATCTTTGTGGCAGGTGAGTGGGGAGAGCCAAAGCAATGGTCGTTGAGTGAGACAAGCATAGTCCTGGTCGAAGCTGTGTGCATGTGCAGCAGAGAAAAGAAAGCCCAAGATACCCACACACTCTTGGCTGACCCTAAGACTACATACACAGAGAAGCCCCTGAAGGTCCCAGTGAAAAGGAAAAGTTGGAAGAGATTTAAAAAGAGCCTGAACTTTGTGCTTTCCCACCCACACACAGATCCACTGGCAGAGGACAGGATTCTCACTGGCTGAAGGTGATAGAGTATAACCTCTATTGAATAATTGGCTGACTGTTAAGTTACACAGACATAGGGTGGTTCCTAGGAAGCCAAGCTTAAAGGGCTAAATGAAGAAACAAATGGAAAAACAATGATGACAACAACAAATTTTGAGGGCATCAGAATCCAGTCCTATACTCAGGGGGAAAAAAAGTAGTCAGTAGAAACTGTCTCCACTTGTCCAGATATTGCATTTAGCAAAGATTTTGAAGCAGCTAGAATAAATATATTCAAATAATGAAAACAAACAATGTTTAAAGATTCAAGTGAAAGTGTGGCAACAATGAATCAACAAATAATCTTGATAAAGAGCTAGAAATTATTGTTTCTCCAAGAAATTCTGGATTTGAAAATGAAAAAGTTACTGAAATGGAAGAATTTCAATACGGGCTCAGCAGCAGATTTGAGATGGCGGAAAAAAGAATCAGTGAACTTGATGGTAGATCAATAGAAATTATCCAATCTGAAGAACAGAGAGGGAAAAAGGCAAAGAAAAATGGGCAGAGACTCAAGAGATTTGTGGGACAACATCAAGTGTACCAACAGAAGTATAATGGGAGACCCAATAGGAAAGGAAAGAGAGAAAAGGCAGAAAAAAAATTATTTGAAGAAATAATGATCCAAAACTTCTCATTTGATGAAAAACATTAATGTACACATCCAGGAAGCTCAAAGAACAGCAAGAAGGATAAATACAAAGAGAGACACACCCAGATACATCAAAGTCAAATAGGTGAAAAACAAAGAGAAAATCATAAAATCAACAATAGATAAAAGACTCATGTACAGGGAAGCATCAATATGACATATAGCTGACTTCTCATCTGAAACAATGGAGGCCAGAAAGCAGTAGAATGACCTATTCAAAGTGAACAAATAATTCAAAAATGAATTTAAAAAGCAGTCCATGAATAGTTTTGTGCCAATAAATTCAACTTAGATGAAATGGACAAATTCCTTGGGGAAAAAAAACACCAATGCTCACTAAAAAGAAATAGATAACTGAACAATCTTATATATAATTAATAAAATTGAATTTATAGTTAAAAACTATCCTACAAAGAAAACTCCAGGTATAGATGTTCACCAAACATTTAAGAAAAAAAATCAATTTTACATATATTCAACACTATCTCAATGAAATCCCAGAAGCTTGTCAATAGAAATTAACAAGCTAACTATAAAATGTATGCAGAAGTTCCAAGGACATAGACTAGCCAAAACAATTTTTTTAAAGATGAAAAAAGTTGAGGATTACCTGATGTCAAGACTCATTATAGCAAACACTATGGCAGGGCTGACAACTCAGGAGTTTGGCATCCTGCCAGCGGGCCCTACTTTGGAATTTATGCTCCCTAGTGTGACAGATTTGGACTTGGTCATGTTTTCCCTACATATGGCTCTTCTGCCCCTTCTATTTGAACCTATAGTTGGTGCTGGAGTTTAAGTCCAAGAGACTTAAATCTTTGGGCTGTCCATATGCCAGTTGGGCCCTGAATCTCAACACAGTTGCAACACCTACTCTCCATTTCATTGGACTCACCCAGGACAACTAACATGGAAATGGTGATGGACAATGACCACCCCAAGGAATAGAGAGAGCCTACAACTGCAAGCAAGATAGTCCCATCCATCTGCCCCATGGGATCTAAGCCCCCTCTCAATTAGAGGTGGAGTGAGTATCACCATCCCAGAATTCTCAGATTGGGGAATGAACAATGGACTAGAGCAGACTTATTGTTATTCTACTATAGACTTATTGTTATTCTGGCAATGGAAGAACTTTTATCATTGATGTGGAGGCAATGGCCTCTGGAGGTTCTGTGGAGAGGGAGAGGGAAAAATAGGTGTAATAGAGGAGCATTTTAGGGACATTGGAATTGTCCTGAATGACGTTGCAATGACAGATATGGACCATTATATATCTTGTCATAACTTACAAAACTGTGCAGGAGTTTGAGCTATAATGTAAACTATAATCCACACTTAGTGGCAATGCTCCAAATATGTGTTCATCAATTCTAACAAATGTACCACACTAATGAAAGATGTTGTTAATGTGCAAGTGTGGGAGGGGTAGGGAGGGGGTCTTATGAGAATCCCCTACATTTTTTATGTAACATTAATGTTATCTAAGTATCTTTTTTAAAAAAATGTAAGTATATTAAAAAAACAAACTTGCTATAAAACTACCGTAATGAAGACAGTGTGGTATTGGTGTGGGAATGGACATATAAATCAATAGAACACAATAAATAATCCAGAAGTAGATGGACATATATGCAGTCAACCAAATTTCAACAAAGTTGCCAAAACAGTTCAATGGGGAAAGGACAATCTTTTCAACAAATGGTGCTAGAACAACTGGACAGCCATATCATGGGGGGGGGAGGGGATGTGAACCTCATACCATACACAAAAATTAACTGAAATGTATGATAGACCCAAATTTTGAAGTTAAAACTATAAAACTTCTGAAAGAAAATGTAGAAAATTTTAGTGACCTTGGGTTTGGCAAAGATTTTTTTTTTTTTTTTTTTTTTTAAGATTTATTTATTTATTCATTCATCCCCCCCTTGCTGCTTGTGCTCGCTGGGTCAGCTAACCACGCCGTGCGGGCAGACTTGCCTTCATATGGTAAACGGGAGCCCTACTGATTGAGCCACAGCCGCTTCCCCCAGGCAAAGATTTCTTAAAAGGGACACAAAGAAGCACAAACTATAAAAGAAAAAAAATCAACAAATTGAACTTCATCACGATTTAAAACTTTTTACTTTTTAAGACACTGGTAAAAAAAAAAAAAAAAAAAAAAAAGACACTGATAGACAAAAGAAACAAAAAATGAAAAACAAAAGACACTGGTAAGAAAATGAAAAGACCAGCCACTGACAGAGAAAACATTTGCAAAACATACATCTGACAAAGGGCCTGCAATTAGAATACATAAAGCAATAAAAAAGGAACTGAGTAGTGGTATATGCTAAATGGATGGGCCTTAACATTTTTCAAAGTGAAAAAAAAAGTCAGACATAAAAGACCACATACAGTATGGTTCCATTTCTGTGAAATGTCCAGAACAGATAGCTTTGTAGTTGTCAGGGGCTAGGAAATGAGGGTAGGGAGTGATGGGAAATTACTGCTACTGGGTAAGGGTTTATTTTCAGGAGGGTGAAAATGTTCTCAAACTAGATTGTGGTGATGGCTGAACTACCCTGTGAACTTGCTAAAAGTCAATGAATTGTTCACTCTAAAATAGTAATGATGGGAAGCAGCTGTGGCTCAATCAGTAGGGCTCCCGTTTACTATATGGGAGGCCCCGGGTTCGGTTCCCGGGGCCTCCTGGTGAAGGCAAGCCCGCCCGCTCGGCGTGGTTAGCTGACCCAGCGAGCACAAGCAGCAAGGGGGGGATAAATGAATAAATAAATAAAATCTTTAAAATAAATAAATAAATAAATAAAATAAAATAGTAATGTTGTTGCTTCCTTAGTTTTGACAAATGTACCATGTAATGGAGGATGTTAACAGCAGGGAAACTGGGTGGAGGGACTGCTACTTTTGCAACTTTTCTGAAAATCTCCAAAACTATTCTAAAATATAAAAAGCTTAGTTAAAAACAAATTATGGAAAGAGAGTGACTACTTGGTTATGCTCGTGAGAGGGCAAGAGGCACTCAGGTGGACAGAGTATGAGTTCCTACTGCTGCTATAACAAACGCCCACAAACCTAGTGGTTTAAAACACCACCAAATTCATTATCTTACAGTCCTAGAGGTCACAAGTCTGTAAAGATTTCCACTGGGCTAAAATTGCCAGCAGACTGCCTTTCTTTGTGGAGGCTCGTAGGGACAATCCATTTTCCTTTTTTGGCTTTGACAGGCTACCCACATTCCTTGGCTTGTGGCCCCCTCCTCCATCATCAAAGCCAGCAGCCTAGAATCTTCAGATTGCTCTCACTCTGACCCTCCTGCCTCCCTCTTTCCCTTGTAAGGACCCTTGAGCTTACTTTGAGCCCACCTAGACAACTCAGGGTCATCTCCCCAGCCCCAGATGCTTAACCTAACTGCATCTACCAAGTCCGTTCCATTGTGTAAGACAATATTCACAGGTTTCAGGTTTTAGGATGTGGACTCTGGAGGGTATAACAGATGTCCTCAGTGAAGGGAGCACAATAGGAGGCTGGGAGGGGAAGGTGAAGTCAGCTTCCCATACGTGGAGTCTGAGGTACCTGCAGGACACTCAAGGGAGACTGCACCCTTGGCTTTCATCCATGCACCAAGCATTCACTAAGCGCCTCCATGTGACGGTCACTGGGGGATTAGCAGTGAAAACCATGTTCACTATTCAGACTTTTTTTTCTTAAGATTTATTTCTCCACCTCCCCTCTCCCATTGTTTTGCACTCGCTGTCTGCTCTGTGTGTTCTTCTGTGTCTGCTTATCTTCTCTTTAGGTGGCACTGGGAACCAATCCTGGGACCTTCCGGAGCGGAGAGAGGCTGCTCAATCTCTTGTGCCACCTCAGCTCCCTGGTCTGCTGCGTCTTATTGTCTCTCTTCTGTGTCTTTTTTTGTTGCATTGTCTTGCTGTGCCAGCTCTCCACACAGGCCAGTTTGCTTTTCACCAGAACATCGAACCCTGGACTTCCTATATAGTAGACAGGAGCCCAAATGCTTGAGCCACATCTGCTTCCCTGAAGACTTTCTTTTAACATTTGAACATCTCTGAATCAGGATGCAACTTTGAATCAATGGCATCTTACAACAGTAATTGACAGAGGTTTTTGATTCTTTTTAATGACACCTAAAGTCATCTGCATCTTGCAAATGGCATCCTGGAGTCAATGAAATTCAGGTCTGGGCTGGCACTAGAATGGGCCTAACTACTGTAGGAGTTGGAGGCCTCACTAGAGAATTACATACTCCCGCCCCATCCCCACCCAGCTCCTTCCACCCTGGGGTTCAGGTGCCCTGTAAGGGACTCCTAGTCTCCACCATCACCCTGGCCAGGCATGTGCTCGGCTCTGCTACCACAGCAGGGTCCATGAACCGGCCCCCCTCCCTCTCCCCACAGGTAACCTGAGTCTTAGGGCCCAGTGGTTCTCCACCTGGCTGCACACTGGAAACACCTGGGGAATTAAAAAAAAAAGAAGAAAAAAAAAAACCCTAAGATCACTCTCCCCAGGGTCTGTCCAGGTGGCTGAAGGGAGCACAGGACTCTGCCCCATGATGATACCCTCCTACAACACTGGAGAAGTCGGGCCTCAAGCCTGCACCTGCATATTCCTACAGCTTCTCAAGGGCCTGCAGGCAATGACTCAGAAGGCAAACCACGCAAGAAACAGTTCTCTCCAGGGCACCCCAATCTGGATCTAGGTTCAGTTCCGTGTCCAAGAGAAGTGTGCATTATCTTGTTTAAATCTACTAGTGAGTAACACTTATACTTTCTACCTTTGTTTTACAGAATTCTCACAGAATTCCAAAATAGCTCAGATTTGAGAGGAGAGAAGGAGCAAGGCCTTGACGACGAAATACAAGGTGGGAAAGTGGATGCTCTACTGTCTTGAAGATGATCATGGAGGATTTGAAAATTGGCACACATCTGTCTCCATGTTTGGCTTTTTAAAAAACTGTCCTTTAGAGTAAATAAAGAATTCCAGCCTTAAAGACAGAATCATATAGGAATTAGCTAGAAATGTAAATTTTCAGGTCACCCCAAAACCATACACCAGTTTTAATTTCTAATGTACTTAATATTATAACCCATGTATTCTGAGAACAGGAGAACAAAGGAGATTAGGATATTAAACTAATATATTTATGAATT
Organism: Tolypeutes matacus; assembly: GCA_026826555.1. Classification (NCBI taxonomy): domain Eukaryota; kingdom Metazoa; phylum Chordata; class Mammalia; order Cingulata; family Chlamyphoridae; genus Tolypeutes; species Tolypeutes matacus. The sequence continues at coordinate 1,179,368 of JAKSZT010054368.1, read as the reverse complement.
CAAATAAAGATGATTCTGACATTGAAAAGAGCACCCTATGCCCAGGCCACAACCTAGACCAACTCAATCAGAATCTCTGAGTAGGAGTATTTTACAGTTCCTCAGGTGAGTCCCATGGGCACCCAGGGTGGAAAATCAGAGAAGTAAGTGAGGCGCAGCACAGACTATACAATTATACCTGTCTTTTCCCATTCACCCCCCAGCTCTGAATTCCTGGAAGGGGATCAGTCCAGTCACCTCAGTTCCCTCAAGACACAAACCTCATGCCAGGCCCATTGTGGAAGCCCAGGAAATATAAGCCACAGAGCTTCAGGAGTAGAAAAGGCCTAGTACCAAAAACAAGTCACAGAAGGGAGCCCATGGGGTCTGGGTCAGCCCTCCCATTTGCTGTGTACCCTCCAGTGAATCACTGCCCCTCTCTGTGCCTATACAATGCATGGTTGGCCCAGATGGCCTTGAAGGGCCCTTCAAGTGCCAAAACTAAGTCTGCACTTTACCCGAGGACAACAAAGTCATAGAAATTGCTGAAGGGGTAGAGGAGGAACCAGAATATGGAAGGATACTGGCTCTCAAGATCTTAGTGGTCTTGGATGATTTTGGCCCACCCATCCCATTTCTGCCCAACTTCTATGGAGCTTGAGACAGTGGGGAACCATTGAGGAAGAGGCTTCCTGCTCACCCTCACTCAACAGGGTCCCAGAGTCTTCCAGATGAACCAGCTCTTCCAGATCTAAAGTCTCCAATCCTGGCGCTCTATCCCCTGCTGGCTGCAAGGACTGAGAATCTGGTGTCCTGAAGACCAGAGACCTAAGAACAGCAAAAACAAGATCCCCCCAGAGGAGCCTGGAAGGTGAGTGAAAGGATTTTCAGATGGCAAGCAGAGGCCAGATGGAGTGGCCATGACACCTGGCAGGCCCTGACTCTGCCCCTTAAAAGTGGTAAACAAAGATGAGGAGGTTGGAAAGACCAGAGAGAAACTCCCAAGGAGGAACTTCATGGGAGACAACACTCAAGGACTGAGGCGACTCCAAAGGGACCTGTGGAGCAGGCCCCTGGCTTCTGGTCACCAGCAGAGCCACGGCCCCAATACACAACCAAAGGCTTTTATTGGGAAAGGGAAATTGAGAAGTGGCCCTCAATGTCCTCACCATCTGAGGCAGCTGGGGCCTCCTTCACAGAGTCCAGGAAAGAAAATGCCAGTACCCTGGGCTCAGTGGGCTCAGGTGTAGAGATCAAAGTCAATGCGTTTGGAGTTGTAGAACTGACCACCAGGGGGATCCAGCTTCCGGCAATAAACACCATCCGGGAAGTAGCCTTCATCCACCCAGGTCTGCAGGGAAAGAGAGCAGAGCTGGGGAGAGGACTCGAAGGGGTGCGGTGGGGAAACAAGGCAGAACAACACAGAAAGGGCTTACCTGCATCTGTGCACTGGTGAAGGGCCCATAGAGCTCAGCATCCCCCGTGTTCTCCCACTTATATTCCCACATCACGTCCGCTAGACCATCCCCTGGTGACTCGGCTTCTAAAACAACAGGCAAAGCGGTTTGGGCCTCAGTTGCCCTGCCCCCAGCCCACAACATTCCTCCTTTGCCCTCCAAGCTTACCTCCTGTCTGGGCAGGGGTTGGGGTCTCCAGCTCCCCCTCTGCCACTTCCTCAGCAAACATGTCCAGAGAGGGTGGGGGTGTGGGATCATGAGACCCCTGGGTCCGGCACCCTAGCCCCTTCAGCCGCATGGCCAGCCGTTCCCGAGTCTCCTGGTAGACGCCAAGGTTGCCCCGCGCCACCATCTGGTCAGCCAATCCTGAGAGCTGGTCCAGGCGCTGCGGGGAGCTGGGCCGCCCAGGACCCTTGCTGCCCCCTTTGCCTCCTCCTCGGGCTCCCAGGCGCCTCAGTGCTCCAGCAACTGTCTCCCTTGGCAAGAGCAGCTCCAAGAGGCCCTCCAGGAGGGCTTGGGCACTCATGGGGGTCTGGCCCAGGCTGTCCTCCTCCTCTGAGTCTGAGGCCTGGCACTGATCAGGTGGCCGCTCCCGGATCTTCACCTATAATTGAAGATAGAGGAGTTACTTCCTATAAACCACCAGCAGAGCCCAAGTCCAGCATACACTGCCCCCAGGCCACAGCCATGCCAGGCCCTGGACCACACCCAGTCAATGTTGTCCAGCCAGCTGTCTCGGATTTGAGCATCTCGGTTGAGAAAGTAGTTGCCATCTGCATCAAAGTGGCCTTCCTCCATCTCCTCCTGAAGGTTGAAGGGAGTGATTCGCACACCCCCCTCGCTGGGGAGTGTGGCTGCTTCCTGACCTGAACCAAAGACATAGATGCCCTATGTGAGGCATGCAAAAAAAGAAACTGGCGCCTCCCTTGCTCCACACCACAGGAACCCAAATCTTGGGTACAGCTCACCCTCCACATCCTCTGAGGCCAGGATGTCATACTTGCTGGATCCCTCCTCATCGTCATCCTCCTCATCGCTGTCCAAAGAATGTTTGCCTTTGAAGCGACTGCCAGGGCCCCCTGCCCCAGCCACAGGGTCCACCAGCTGTCAGCAAGTGAGATGCAAATTACTGGCTGCTCCCCAAAACACTCCAGGATCTAGACCCAAACTGAAAATCCTCCAAACCCAGGCGTCAAAACACGGAAAAACCAACCCTCACTGGCTCTGTCCCTCCAGCTTCCTTCCTCTTCAAGCCTCCTCTACCTTCTCCCTTCTCCCCTTCTTCCTCCCCCAGAAAGCAGGAATCTGACCCCCTCACCTTTTTCTTGGGGGCAATGATTTCATCCTCATCATCTTCATCTCCCACGCCCTGGAAGGTCACTTTCCTTTTTAGCATGACGGGACAGAGGGGACTTCCCCAAGCTGGGCTGAGGGCAAGGGTGCAGTTAGAACTCTGGACGAGTTGAAAACCAGCCGCCAGAGGGCCCCTGGCACAACAAATATTTCTCCGGGTACACGCCTGGTCCAGTTCGGGAGAGAAGCACTGAGCCAGGCGCCGAAAGGGAAGTTGGCAGGCTGGGGACCCCCGGGGCTTGGTTGGGCACACGAGAGAGTTGCTAGAGCAGGAATGGAGGGGCGGACGCGCGGAAGATCTTCCCACGGCCCGGTCGGCACCCCCACTCTGGACGAAAAGACACAGGTTCCCCCACGTGACCACTCTCATCCCCGGCCCCCGCAGTCCTGGGCGAGACAGGGTTCCGTGGGTCAACACTGTAACCCCACGGCCAGCTCCCGAGAGCCCGCGGGGCCCGGGCGGACCCAGAACCCGGAGCCCGGGCCTCCCCGCTCCTCCCGGCGCTGAACTTCCAACTCCGCGGGGCGACCCCCAACTATTCCGGCTAAGTATACAACTTAGGCAGGACCACAGGGATTCGGGGAGCCCACGCGCCCAAGCTCACCTGGGGCTCCAGGCGGCGGGGAAGAAATGCGGGGAGGCTGTCGCCAGACTTACATCCGGGGCACCCAGACACCACCACCCGGAAGAGAACTGCGGAAGGCGCCGGGGAAAGCCGGAAGTGGCTTCAGTTTGTTTAGAGGGCTAACTGGAAGAGCGGGCGGAAGTGAGCAGGGAACGAGGACAGACGCGCGCGCGCAGACACACACACACACACACTGAGAAGTGACTTGAGCCTCGTGGGGCGACCATGGCTAGAAGAGGGCACGTATGAATGCCTAGTCCCTGATCGGTCGTGCGAGAGCGATGGCAGAAAGTGGCTTCGATTTCCTCATATAGTAGAGGCTCTGGGGAGAAAGTGGAGAGCACTCTACTCAAAAGGGCGCCAGGGTTGGGATGGAGGGGCAGAGTCCGAGCGAAACCAATGAGTTCCGGCCCTTTTTCCTTTCCAGGGTTCGAGTCACTCTTCCCCCAGGGCTGGCCAAGGGGTCAGCGCCCCTCACCATCTCATGAGAAATCTTCCCTTCCCACTCTCCAGTATTTTGTTCTCTCCTATCCTTAGTCTGAGAAGCGCAGCCTTGCTATCTTCCCTGAGAGGAAGTTAGGATCTCCTTATTAGCGCTCCGGGGAACCCCTGACCTCTCTTTGGTCTCTCTCAGAACCCAGTTCCTCTTAGGACCCAGGGGAAGTCATTTGCCCCACGCCTAGCCCCAGGGTAAGTTCCTGGTTTCCAAGGTGGGAAAGCCATCGCTGCACCTGTGCCCAGTATCAAGGCCCAAGGCCTTTGTGCTCTAAGGTAGGTGTGAAAAAGGGCAATCAGTATCTGGAACCCCTGCCGCAAGATAAAGCTGCCCCTTACCAAACAGGGCCCCAGCCTGCTGTGCCTTGCCTAGGTGCTTAAGCTGGCCCAATTGGCAGGAGCTGGGGTTGGAAAGTGGGAAGAGTGGGTCCCAGAGCTGTGGGGAAGAGGCCCCTAGCTCTTGTGGACACTCAGAGCCTGAATCCCACCAGGCCAGGCTGTGCCAAGAAGAGCTTGCTGGAGCCAGAGGAAGGTAGCATGGGGGCCCCAGGGCAACCAGCTGCACCTTCCCTCCCTCTTCTGCCCCTTGGTTTTTCTCCTAGATTGGATCACCATGAAACTGCACCAAAAGTCAGTGCTGAGTTTCTTCCGTGGGTACAGAATGCAGCCCCCAGACCAGGAGGGCATGTTGCTGAAGAAGGGGTTACGAAACACCAGCTACCAGCGGCGATGGTTCATCCTCCGGGGAAATCTCCTCTTCTACCTGGAGAACCGGGCAGACCACACACCCTTGGGCCTCATCCTGCTGGAGAACTGCCAGGTGGAGCCGTGCCTTGGGACCACAGAACCCTATGCCTTTACCATCCTGACCCCTGGGGCAGAGGGCACAGAGGGCAGGCGGGCCTACAGGCTGGCCGCAGAAAACCAGGAAGATCTGGGGGCCTGGCTGCGGGCGCTGGCGAGCTGGAGGCGGCTGACTGTGCTGCTACCCGCCCTGGAGGCCCAGTACCGGGAGCTGTGCCAGGCGGCTGGCCAGGAGCCCAGCTCACCCCCAAAGGACTGTGGCTTCCTGACCACCCTCAGCCACCCTTCTGGCTTCCAGGAGCTGCACGAGCGCTTTGGGAAGGAGATCCGGGTGCTGCAGATGATACGTAGAGAGCTCCAGAAAGCCAGTGACTATGGAGGCAGCAGATCCCAGGAAAGGCTGGGGCAAGAGCTCACCCAGGGTTTTTTAATGAGTGACTGCGAAACAGACCAAGGGCCAAGAGGGACCTGCCATCAGCAGACTGCTTCAATAGAGACCCAGTCTGGCTCTCCCCCTCCCTCCCTAGTCCATAGCCCAAACTCCCTCATCAAATAACAAGGCAGGAGACAGGCCCAGGTACAACAGCAGGTTCTTTTCCGGTTCCTCAAAGCGCCGCACAGGGCGGGGAAAGGGACAGAAGAGAATGTAAACATGGAGCTCAGGGGAAGACCCCTTACTCAGATAGGGGCTGGAGAGTTGGAAAGAAACGAGGAGCAAGGTGGGGGGCCCTGGTGAGAAAAAGCAGGGGAGGCCTGAGAATACAGAGGAAGGTGGTTGAGGAGGGTGCGTGGGAGGGTGGGGGTTGGGGGACATTTCCTGTTCCGGTGCATGTCCCTTAAATAAACGAGTGCAAGAACGTTGTGGAATGAAAACCAAAGGACCTAAGACAGACAGAGCAAGCGCCCCCACCCCAGGCTGGCCTGGCCCTCAGTACATAATGACAGCACAAAGATGTCCAGAAGTAAAGTGAGGAGAGCCTTGGCCCCCAGCCAGGAAGTGGGGCAGACGGCAGGGCTGAAGGAGGAAAAAAGGAACCTAGCTCCACCTCGCGGATAAGGGGGGCCACTGGAGGGTAAGAGTCTGAAAACCACTGACTCCCATTGCCAAGCGTCACCACTGTGGTGACAAGAGGCCAACCAGGACAGCACCTGGGAGGGGGGACCCCAGTGGGAGTTGGGGCAGGAGTGAGAGACCCCAGTGGGAGCTGGGCCTAACTGCAGGTGAGGGACTCCAGACTTGTTCACAGCTGCCCCAGGGAAACGTAGCCACCCCATCCACTGCAACTGTCTTGACTGTAGGAGCAGCAGTTGGCGAGGAGATGGGGAATCAAGCCACTTTCCCCTGAGAGATGGGACAACCCACTATGGGGACCGGGGGCAGTGCCCCAGGCCAGGCCTGCTCTTGGCTAAGGGGAAAAGGGGGGCCATGCAGTCCAGCCCCAGAGGAGAAGTCAGAAGTAAGCGTCCTGCCGGGCCTCAGCTGCTGAGGACCTGTCCCCACCATCCTGGGGGCCGGGGGGCCCATCTGCCTTTCGTCGCAGCGAGAGCTTGCGGCCCTGGGCCTTCTTCTCCTGCTTCTGCCGCTCCTTCTCCTGCTTCTGCTGTTCTTTTTCCTGCTCTTTTTCCCACTTCTGCCGCTCCTTCTCTTGCTTCTCCCGCTCTTTCTCCTGCTTCTGCCGCTCCTTCTCACGCTCCTTTTCCTGCTTCTGCCGCTCCTTCTCCTGCCTCCGGGTCTCTTTGTTGGACCCCAAAGGGGTGCTGTTGCCAGTAGGCGAGGGAAGGGATGGATGCAGTCCCTCGGCAGTAACCACAGGCCCTGGGGCAGGCCCAGCACTGGCCCTGCGGGCAGGAAGGGGTGGGGAGGGGGCCCCACCAGCTGCCCGGGAGCCTCGGCTCTTGAGACCAGGGAGGCTGAGAAGGCTAGAAGAGGGGCCCAGGGGTGGCTGCTGCCGCCGGCGCTCCTCATGGATGGCCCGGGAGCCGTGTAGCCGCCGCGAAGGCCGATACTGCAGCTCCCCCCGGGTTTCCCGCCACTTCTTGAGCTGGGCTGTATTCTCCCGCTCAATCAGTGCCTCTGTCACTGGGAGGTTGGTCACCTGGGTAGGGAGGAAATTGGTACCAGAATGAAGATGAGGTGCGGGGAAGGGCTGAAGCAATGTGGGAAGTATGCTGAGGCCAAGGCCTACCTCATGCACCAGGAAGTCCTCCTGCATGCACTGCTGGGGCAGGTTGCGTAGCTGCTCCATGGTCTCATACATGCCTTGGCAAGAACGCAGCTTCTCCACTGAGCCCAGCATGTGCCGCAGCAGCACCAGGGCCACTCGGAAGATGATCTTGACGCCTGCAGGGTCAGGGAGAAGAGTATGGGGGGGGGCAGGATCTCAACCTGTCCCATGTAGAAGGAACTTACACCTCCCTTCCCCTCCTTCTGCCCATGTCACAAAAGAGGAAATCGAGGCCCTGAGTTTCTGGTGCCTGAGAGGGAGTGCAGGCTAGGTCAGTGGCAGAACCAAGACGAGGCCTTAGGTTCTCCAGCCCCCAGTCTGCTTTCAGCAAAGCCCAGGCTCAACAAGTACCTTTAGTCAGGTGGTTGCCAGAAATACCTGGCCGTCACTGTGGAAACCCCAGCCCTGTAGTGGCCTGGGTGGTCACACAAGTACCTTCACAGAAGAACATGTCCCAGACGCGCAGCACTGAAGCCCAGGGCAGGGTGCGGGCGAAGATGCACATGAACCACTCCGTCATATAGAGCACAGGGTCGATGCGCTGCCGCCGCAGGTGCCGGTGTGCCAGTGGAGAGGCCCGGCGCAAAAGCGCAAAAAAGATCTCTCCATCCAGCTGAATGGCCTCCTGGAGATGGGACATGCCGTGAGAAGAGGGCCAGGCCTGATAAGGCCCCCTTGGGGTAGAACTGGCCCCGGTAGGGAACCATCACCTCAGGGAGGAAAGCCCCAGAGCAGAGGGACAGAAGGGGCAGGGCAAGGGCCTCCCTGCAGCCTGGGGAAAAGTCAAAGCCCCGGGTGCACCCGGCTCCAGATACTCACAAGCCCTGCACTGTAATAGCCGGGGAGGTACTTGTCGCAGATCTGCACCAGGCACCAAAAGGCTTGCTGGGAAGGGCAAGAACAAGGGAGGTATGGGGCCTGAGAAATGCAGAGCAGGGAGCCCCCCTCACTACTGTGGACCATCCTGCCAACCCCAAACAGGACCCATGTCTGCTGACCTCAGCGGGCATGTGCATGAGCAGCACCGCGGCCACTGGGGCCTGGGCCTGGCAGTAGCCCTCATCGGGCCGGTAGATGGTGTAAGCCTTCAGGATGCGGTACAGGTCCTGCTGCCTGTGGGGAAGAAGAAGATGGGAGCGCCATCACTGCGGTCGGTCAGAGCACTCTGTCCCAAACCAAACCCACACTCCAGCAGCCCCAGCCCAGACCCCTCCTACCCAGCCTCAGATTAAGCGCAGGGTTTCACCCCATCTCCACCCCCTCCCTAGTCCTGCCTTTCAAGCTTAACCCAAAGGTTGAGACCACCATTAAAGCAGTCCAGGCTTCAGCCCTCCCCCACTCAGCCGCACACCCACAGGCACCCTACCCACTCCCCAGCACAGGCTGTGCTCTCCCCTCCGAGCCTTTGTCCCTGCCTCTCGCCCTCCATCAGGCCATCATCCCATAAACCGTCAAGGTCATCTTCTCCAGGAAGCTTTCATAGCCGCAGCATTGGCTCTCCTTTAGCACTGTGCCTTTATCACTTCTGAGCAGGCCTCTCCCAGGGCAGGGCCTGCTGTGTCAGGCTCCCTGGGTTTCACCAGGTCTCCCCGCCCCCTGCAGGCCCAATGGGTCCTGGTTCTTGGTGAAGGCTTAGAAACCAGCTGGAGTCGGATGTAGCTCAACTGATTGGGCGTCCGTCTCCCATATGGAGGGACCCGGGTTCGATTCCCGGACCTCCCGATAAAAAAAAAAAAAAAATGTTTCCATTTGGGGTCGGATATGGCTCAACTGGTTGGGCGTCCGTCTCCCATATGGAGGGACCCGGGTTCGATCCCCGGGACCTCCTGGTAAAAAAAAAAAGAAACCAGCTGGGCCTCAGACTTTCCTCTCACCTCTCTGTACCCCAAAGAATAAGACCTCTGCCCTAGTCCTGCTCCTCTTCCTTGAGGGTGCCCATGGCTGTGTCTGGGATTTCCATCCACTCAGCCCCCACATTAGAAAATGGATAGTCATCCTCACTCCCCAGAGGTAATTGCCAAGTCCTAGCAGCTCTATATCCTGAATTTCATTCCTTTCTTTTTCCCCTTCACCTTCACAGCCACTTCCCTCTTGCTCAAGCAAAAGTAATGACCTTCCAAATCTTTTCTCTGCCTCCTGACTCACACGTACTCCTAGACCACTGCCTCTGATAGTGTTTCCCAGAATTCGGTCATTCAGATGGGATGCTCATTTGTGCTTTATCTGTATACCACCCCTACTATTATTTACCTAATATTTTTTCCTCCACTTTGCAATAACATCCATGAAATGACAGATTTGATATGCCATAGGCTGCTTTATCTAATACATATTGAAATAAAAACGTAACTTGTGCAAGCTCCTGTGCTGCATCCACCCCCCTGCCTGCCTCTGTGCCCCACCTTCTTGGCCGCTAAAGGCAAGCTGCCTGTGGCCCTGGCTGAGGGCAGCCTTTCCACTTGCACCCTGGCTCCTATCCTCTCACCCGCACAAGGCCACTGGTCCGGCAACTTTTCCATCTCTGCATCATCATCAGTCTTTCCTCTCTACCAGGTCAGTCCCATCAGCGTACCAACAGCCTGTTATTTCTTCTATCTTATGAAAAAAAAAATGTCTTTTGAGCCACCCGCTTCCGCTTCCACTCTCCAAATACCACACCATTTCTTTCCTTACCTATGGAGAAAAATGCCTCCAGAATATAGGCTCCCTGACTTCAATATGTTTGCCCCTGTCCTCTAGTCAGGCTTTTACTCCACACAAAACTGCTTTAGTTGAAGTCACCAATGACCTCCTGAGGTCAGTTCAGACTCTATTTTACTTGACCCCTCAGCAGCATCTCACACAGCTGATCCTTGGAACCCTCTTCACTTTGCTTCCAGGAATCACACTCTCCTGGCTTTCCTCCTACCATTCCAGCTTCTTCTTCCAGTCTCCTTTCCTGGTTCTATCTCAATTTCCCATCCTCCAAATGCTGGAGTGCTACAGGGCTTGATCTTTGGACATCCTTTTTTATCTACACTTGCTGCCTGGATTTAGTCCCAGTTTCCAATACAGCTCCAGTTAAACCTCACCCCCGAAATCCAAACTCGTGTATTATTACATATCTAACTTACTTGACATCTCTATATGGATGTCCAAGAGGCATTTCAAACAATGTTCCAAAACTGAGCTCCTGATATTCCCCCCACATCTACCTTTCTCCCCTTTTCCCCCATCTTATCAGTAAACAGCAACTCCACTCTTCTATAGTTGCTCAGGCCAAAACCCCAACTCCTTTCTCTCTCACTCACACATTCCACATCTAATACTACCACAAATCCTTTTGGCTCTATCTTCAAAATACATCCAGAATCCAAGCACTTCTCCCCAGATTTCTGCTGCTACCACCCTTGTCCAATCTAGCATCATTTCTCTCCTGATTATGGAAATAAGCAGTCTCTTAACTGTTCTCCCTGCTTTCTGCCCTTGTCTCCCTACAGTCTATTCTCAACACAGCAGCCAAAATGATCCTTTTAAAATATAAGGGAGCAGATGTGGCTCAAGCAGCTGAGCACCCACCTCCCACATGGGAGGTCCCAGTTTTGATTCCAGGTGCCTCCTAAAGAAGACAGACAAACAACCAACAAGCAAAAACAATGAGCAAACAGACAAGGGAGGGCAGGGGTGGGGGAGAGGGGGTTGGAATTTCACTAAAAAAAAAAAAAGACATATATATCAGTTCACCTCTCTGACTAAAAGCCCTGCAAAGGCTTCCAATCTTAAAGCAAAAGCCAAAATGTTTCCAGCAGCCTGCAAGGCTCTCCTCATTACCTCTCTCTGACCTTGTCTGCTCCTCTGCCACCCATCAGTCCCTCACTCTTAGCCTCACTGGCCTCTTCGTGGTCCCTGGACTACACCAGGCACCTTCACATCTCATGGTCTTTGCGCTTGTGGTTCCGCCTGCCTGGAACGCTGCCCCCCCCCCCGGCTATATGGCCCCCTCCCACACCTACTTCAGGTCTCTGCAGAAATGTCACCTTCTAAGTGGGCCTTGCTGTCTAAAATTGCAACACCATCCCCACTTATGTTCCCTATCCCCTTTCTTCCGTTAAACTCTTCTTTAATGCCACCACATTCAGCATGCTTGCATTCTTTATCTTATTTATTGTCTACCCCATTAAAACATAATAAGCTCTACAGCAGGAATTCTTAAGCTTTTTTTGTTCCACGGACCCCTTTGCCACTCAGGTGAAATGAATTGCTACTGTAATTTATTTGTTGCATACATTCTTAAGTGAAGGAAATGCTAGTTTCTAGTTAGAGATCAGAGAAAATAAAAATAAGCTGATTTTTTTCAATTCAAGCTCACTGACCCCCTGAAATCTTTCCATGGACCTAGGGTCCATAGACCCCTGGTTAAGAACCTCTGCTCTAGAGGGCAGGCGTTTTTGTTTTTGATCAGGTGCTGTCATCTGTGACTAGAACAGTGCTTGGCAGATGCAGACACTCAATATTTGTTGTGAAAGGATGAACTTATTTATAAAAAAATGTTCATCTGGGAACCTCCAAAGATCATCTTGCATACTAGTAGGGAGCCGGGCCCGCAGAACAAAATCCAAATGCCCTGGCACAGAATTTAAGGGACCTCAGTGATCTGGCTGAAAACTTATTTTCCAGCCTCAGCCCTATTCAACCCCACTGCCCAAACACAGCTTACAGAACTCCCCAGCCAGGAAAAACCTGCCCCCTGCTCTAGCACACATTTAGCCTTCAAAACCCAGGACCAATACAAGTTTCCCACAAGCCTTGATGTGCTTGCACCATATCCACACACCCAGAGTTGACGTCTCCTGAGCATGGTCCCTCACTCCCAGGACACTTCCTTCAATACTCAATCCATTAAGTATCACTCTTCTAGAAGCCCTGGAGGACAAGAACTGCTCTCATCCCAGCCCTGTATCTACCTGGAGGCTTTAACAAATGTTTGCTGACTGGCCCACATGGTAAGGCCTCCTTACCCATGCCCCCCTCGAGCGGCAAACATCTCGTGGAAAGGGAACTGGCGGTGCAGATCCTTCTCAATCACATCCAGCCACTTGGGGTCCCCAGGAGCCCGTTCCAGCTCCTGCAGTGGGACAGCAGGGATTATCTCAGGATCTGGAGGAACTGACCCCACTCACACAGACAGGCCAACCCAAGGGCTGCACGCACCTCAAACTTGCCCGGGTTCTGCTCCAGGAGTTCCTTGCTATTGGACAGGTACTGCCAGGCCTTGGCCCTGAGGGAGGAGGGGATCCCCTTCCGGCAGCGCAGCTTCACCTAAGGCAGAGTGGCAGGCAAGAGGACTGCTTCAGGATCTGGTACAGCTTCCAGGCTTTTCCCAGGAGACCTCAAGTTCCCAGAGACACTCTTCCCACATCCCAGTAGGCTTGACTTCACTGAATTGGCCTGACCTGCTCTCTTTAGAGCAACTCCTCTCCCCCTAGGCTTAGGTACCACCTGCCTCAACGTGGTCCAAAGGACAGATACTGTCAGGTTACTGGGCATCCCCAGAGCATATAAGTACTGATGCTCCACCCCCACCCTGTCCATCACCCTGCCCACCACTCAGCCCTCTCAAACCTTCTGGAAACGCCGCGACAGCCACTTATCCCAATTACTGAACATCTCCAGCCACTTGAGCTCCCGCTGCCGAGCCACATCCACAGGAATGGAGCTCTCTCTGCAGGACAGGGGTGCATGGAAGGGATCAGTAGCAATAGTACAGAACCTGGATTGCTGGGGGAACTGAAGCAAGTCACCTCCCCAGGCTAAATGAGAATGGACATAAAAGCACTTTGTGGGCCAGCCAACACCAGAATGTCTGGCCACTTGGCCATCTCAAGGCCTTACATAGTGCACCATACTAAAAAAGCTCCCTTCCCTGTTGATTTGTGTTCAAACCTTGCTTCTTATACTTCCAAGTTTAGGGGATATTTAAAAGCCAGACTTTGCATGAGACCTGGATCCAAGTCCTAGCATTACCACTAATTCATTGTGTGACCTTGGACAAGGCACTTACTTTCTCTGAGCCTCAGTTTCCTCATATGTGAGATGGAGAGAATAACAATACCTACCTAAAGGGGTTTATTGAGATCATCATGGGATAACACACAGCAGGGGCTCAATAAGCAATAAAATTATTATTCATAGAATAAAATGCAGAATATACTTCTCTATCCTTAGAAGCAACTGTCTTGAGTTTCTTACTATCAGACACTTGAGAAACCCTGGGCCACCTGCAATTCCCTCTATCTCCTCCTCTCTGAAATCACCCCGGATCCCCAGGCAATATGAAGCTCTCCTTGCCTTGTCTGCCCTGTTCTGTCAAAGTTTCACACTCAAGGTGCCCCATTAGTCTTGAAACAGTTACCTGTAAGAGCCAGAACCACAAGCTGAGTGGAATGGAAGAAAGAGCTTGGGTTTTAGAAATCAGACAGATGTGAGTTCAGATCCCAATTCTGTCCCTTAAAAGTTGGGGAAACCTAGCAAGTGATAATGTGAGTCTTTTCATCTGTAAAACAGAGATGTCACCACCTACATCACAAAGTTAAGGGAGGACTATGGAGAAAGAAAGGACTGTTAAATACAAGGGGCTCATTAAATGTTGGTTTCTTTTGCCCTAGAAGCACCTTAAACAAAGAGACCATCTCTCATTCATCTCTATCATAAGTCAGTTCCAAACTCTAAGGGCAGAGACCTTTTGCTGCACTAGAGAAGGTCACAGCCCAGCAGGGGAGATAACTGCAATGTGGTGTGGGACATGCAATCATGCAATGACAAAGAGGCACAGAAGAGGCACCTAATTGGAATGAGAGCAGTGGCTATCAGAGAAGGCTTCCTGTAGGAGGGGACATCTGAGTTAAGCCATGAAGGATGAGTAGTATTTAGTGGGCAAAGAAGGGAAAGAGAGGCATTCCTGTCAGGCAGGATAGCCTGAGCATGAAGTGGGGTGGACTACAACCAGTTCTACAGGATCACAGTCTAGAGTGCCTGGTAAGGAGTGGTGGGAGAGAAGACAAGAGAGCCCAGCAGAGCCATATAACAAGCAGCCTGGGTGCAGGCTCAAGAGCTTGGACTTTATCCTGTGGCAGTGGGGAGCCACTAAAAGCTTTGAAGGTGACGTGTGCCATGGTCAGCCTTGCCTCAGAGGTAGCTTCCTTGGGCACAGAGGAGGGATTTCAGAGGACAAAGTTATAAAGCAGAGAAATAGTACCCAGCCCAGTACCTGGCACACAAAAGAGGTTCATAAAATTGAATTCAATCCAAGTTCCTTAGGGCAGTGTGGTATTGAGGAGAGAACCTTTAGGGTCACAGAGTTCTAGGCTCAGATGCAAACTATTTAAGAAGGCCATCTCAAGCAACCGTTATCATCCTGTTTCTTTGTCTATAAATTGGGTACAATGATGCATCGTGCATGGGAAAGCCCCAGGGTCAAACTTCAGTTGCTTTTCCTATAGGATCACGGATGTTGATGCTCAAACGTTTCCTGATTTTTTTTTTTTTGGATTCTAAACCTTGCCTGGAATACCCTCCCACAGGTCATCCCCCTGTCCCCAACACACACAGCCATAACCAAATCCCGCTCCTTCTCCATTCTGATCAGCTTCATCTGAATCCCAAGCTGGGCAAAAGATTCCTTCCCTAAGGCCTTAGGGAAGTGCCTTTGGGCACTCACGAAACCCTGTGCACATTATGTTGAAACCAACTGTCTAAGCATTCCCCCCCCCCCCAAGCTGCTTGAAAATACTATTCCATCCGCACAAAGTCCTCAGCACAAAGTCTGGCTTCTGGGGACTCAGGGGATGCTGCAGGCTAAACTGACCCACAGGCTAAAGGGCCACAAGCCCCAGGAGCAAGATCCAGAGAGAGGGAAGGAAGAAGCCAGAGGCCATCACACCCCTACCTCAGGAGTGACTCAGGCCCCCGAGGGAACTAGGAGAGAGTAAGGCCTGCAGGGGAGATGAGGAAATGGGGAAGAGGCCTCCCCGCCCTCTTTCCTTCATCAGTGAAGACACAAGATACTGCCCTTCTCTGTTTGGCAGAGGAGCACTGCCTTCAGGGTCTCCCCTCCATCAACAGGACTCCTCCACTTCACCAAGCCAGCAAACGTAGGGCCATGGTGGGGGATTGCCAGGTATCCCATTCCCACCCATCACCCTGTGGTGCCTCAAAGGACGCAGGGGCTGCCAGGGTCTGGGCAAGATGTATCGCCTCCCCCTCCCCCAACCTCTGCTACCCTGAGGCAGTCCCCCCTGGGTGCCCAGTGGTTACTCACAGGCTGCCTGAATACTGGCTGCCCCCCAGGAAGCCATACTTGTCCGTCTTCCGCAGGGCCAGCCCGTTGATCTCTGAGTCTGAACCCATGGAACTCACATCATCTGCCAGAGACTCCAAGGTCCCAGACATGAGGCTCACAGAGTCCAAGTAGCTCAGGGTGTCCAGGGCCTGCCCTCGAGGCCCGGGGATGCCAGGTCCCAGGCTGGACAGGGATCCCAGGTCCTGAGAGCTGTCAGCAGGCTCCGGAGCAGGGGTCACCGTTACCATGGCTACCATAGCCTCACGTGACCCTGGAGGGCCTGTTCCAGGTCCGGAAGGGTCCTCAGGAGCCTGTCCTGCTGATGCTGATGTTCCTGCTGCAGGTCCATGTCCACTTGTCACCGGTCCTGCTGTGGCTGCTGCAGCCCTTGCGGTCACTCCTGAGGCCACTGTGGTTCCCGGCTTGGGGGCAACCGGGGGTTTGGCAGTCAAGGCCCCAGGAGCCGTTCTGGAAGGGGTCCTGGTGGGGGTACCTTGCCCAGGGACCGGAGAGATTTGCGCCTCCTCCGTCTTCGGAGAGTCCGCCCCTGAGGCCAGAGCCACCGAAGTCCCATCTCCTGCCATTGCCGCGGGCACGGGAGACTCCGGGCCGGGGAGAACATGCGCCGGCGGGGGTGCAGGCGAGGCCTCCAGAGTCAGCACCACCATCGTGCTGCTTGGGACCGCCGGGTCTGGAGCCGGAGCCGGAGCCGGGTCTAGGGTCTGGGTTGACCCCGGGCCCCAGGCGGGCCGCGCCTCCCCGGGGGCCACTAGGGTGACCGGGGCCGATATGGCCGTGGTCACTGGCGGCCCCGGAGCCACCACCACGACGGGCCCGGTCCGGGAGCCCCGGGGCGGCGGCGAGGGGGCCGCGGGGACACCATGACGGCGCGGCGGGGCCACCAGGGGCGCCGGGCCCGTCTCCATGGCCGCGGGCCGCCCCTCACATTCCCCCGCCCGGGCGGCCGCAGAAGGCACCGCCCCTCAGGCGGCCCCGCGGCGCCCGCCGGGGAAGGGGAGAGGGCGAAGGGCGCGGCCCGGCGCGCGCCGGGGGCGGCGCGCGGGCGGCCGCGGGGTCCGCGAGGGCGGGGCAGGGGTCCGGCGGCTCCTGGCGCGGGGGACTCGCTCGAGCCCTCTAGGCCCCTCGCCCTCTCTCGCCGCCGCCCCCCTCCCTCCCGCTTCAGGCGAGCTGCCGACCTGGCGCCTGCGCACACGTTCCAACGCCGGGCTCAGCGGCCAGCGTTTCGACGTTTCACGCCTGCGCGCGGGCCGTCCCATCGCGCCCCTTTTTCCTCCCGCTTCGTCAGAGGGCTTGCACGAATAACAGGAGAGAGGGAACTGGGTTTCTGCCAATCGCTGGAAGGGTGGGTGGGGTTGGAGGTGGGAAAGGGGTGGGTAATCGAGAAAGAGGAAACGGAGAAGGCGGGGAGCAAAAAGACCAATCAAAGGGCGGAGTGAGAACGCGAAAAGGCGGAACAAAAGCAATGACCAATAGGAAAGCGGAAGCCTAGACCTCCTGACCAATAAAGACGGCTGAAGAGTGAATGACTGCGGAAGGGCGGGGAAGGAGGTGGGAACTGCGCGAATAAGAGGCGGGGCCTGGGGGGCAACCCCCGCCCCTGCTAAAAGGAACAGTTAAAAGGGAGCCAATGAAAAGGGACATAGGCGGAGATAAAATTGACAGACAGGTATGTCTATTTGGGCGGTGACAGACAACATCCGCAGTCAATAAGAAGAGCTGAGGAATTCTTAGGTCTCCTAAGATGGTCAGGAAAGAATGACAACTGGGAGGAGGCTTGCGGGGGCGGGCCAAGCTTGCGATTGAAATGCCTCTTCAGCCAATGATTGCGTTCTCTCTCTTCAGCAACAGGGGAGGAACAGGGGAGGAAGACGGACAGCTGTCTCGGCCAGTGGCAGCACCGAAATGGCAGGGGTGCTGCCATCAGGAGGTGCCAGCCTGGGGATAGTCGGTGACAACCGGCGACAAGCGCAGGAGGGGGGTGACAGTTGGGGACAGCGCGGAGAGGGGCTGGGGGGATGAACACACACTTAGCCAGTAAGAGAAGGGCGCTGCCCTTCCTGTGTCCTCCCTGGTGCCCCGTTCTCCATCCAGCTGCTTAGGATCCCCACTCTGGTAGTCTCTGGAACCCTGAGTCCCACCGCAGACCCAGTGCTCTGAAGCCTGATCCAGTCCTTTCACCCTTCACTCTGTCTCTATTTCTCCAGTCCCGGCCCCCAACCAATCCCAACGTTCCAAGCCTAGGCAACTGTAAGCAGAGTGCCTAAATCTCCTAAACAGCCCATCTCTCTGGGGATCTATTTCCTGCAGGAATCCCAAGCCCCAAGCCCCTCTTTTCAGCCCCCCATTTATCTGAGCTCTTCCCCAGAACCCAGACTCCATTTCCTCAGACTTCATCCCTCTGAGAGCCCACCCTCTCATTCTCCATTCTAATCCATGAATCCCCAATACCCTGAACTCCCCTATCTAGGCTCCAATTCTGAGGAGCCAGGACCCCAGTCCCATCAACCCCTTTTCCCCCAATGTCACATGTCTCTGTGCCCCTCATTTCCTGCTGAGAGCACAAGAGCCCAATTCCACGGGTCCCTCTGGCTGCCCTTGACCAAAAACAGAGCCCTGTCGTTGGCCCCAAACTTTCTAAACTCCTCCTCCTCTCTTTGGCCCCCACTTCCCAGGGTCCCAATTTTCAAACCAAATCGACCATCCTGAAATTCCAGTCAACCTCCAAGCTCCCACCTACCCCATTCTTTCTTTGTTTCTGAGTTCTGGGAGACCCCTCACCCCCTGCTCAGCCCCAAATCCTGTGAACTCCCACTGGGTGTCTGAGATCAACAACTCCTCATCTCCATCCCCCCAACTTTCCCACTTCCTATTTGGCCCAACCTTCCAGGGCACCTCCTGCAACCCCCTCTTTGGAGTCCCCCTCCCCTCCCAGGACCCCCATGGTAACCATATAAGGTGAAGCAGCTGCCGTCTGAGGCAGGGAGGGGCCAGTGCTGGGAGGCCAAGGGCAGCTGCTAAGTTTAGGTGGCTCCTTCCCTCTTCTTAGAGACAACAGGTGGCCGGGCCCCAGTGCCCAGAAAAGAAAATGTCTTAGAGGCATTGGCATGGGGGCTGGGTGGGGGAGGGGGAGGAGAAGAGGCATCTTCCTCAGGACACCAGGTCCCAAGGGAGCAGAAGGAGGACATGGGTGTCCTTGCCAACCTCAGGCCTCCCATGCTTCTGTGGCTCTATCTCCCAGACCTCAACTATATGGAGGGAACCGGGGACTGAGGCCCAGGGGCATAGAGGAGGTGGCCTCAAATCACACAGCCATTCATGCTGGTTCCTTCCCAGAATGGAGAGAGAGAAGCAACTGGCCATCTCAGCCACCCAGGAGGTAGTGTCCAGCTAGCTTTTCTCTGTGTCTTTGCCTCTTCTCCTGATTCCAGCCTCCACACCAGTATCCAGAGAAAGGATTCTAGACTCACTTCTGATTATGTCCCTCTTCTGCTTCAGACCTTTCCAAGGCTCCCCAAGCTCCCATCCCTCAGTCTGGCGAGGAATGCCCTCCAGCATCTGGTCTTCAGCCCCTCACATTTTCTGCTCCCACCCCATCACAGTTCTGGCAACCCAAACACCTCTGATCTTTCACCTCTCCAGGCCTTTGCCCACCATGCCTCCCCCTGCACCTCCACCTGACTGGCTTCTACTGGCCTTCATGAAGCCATTGCCATACTCCTAGACAGAGCTGCTATGCGCTCTACTTTTGGGCTCCTGAAGCTGGTGGGTCGCTCTCTGCATTTTCCTGTCTCCACGGCTAGACAGTAAGTTCCACCAGGGCAGGGCTTAATCATTCATCATAATGGTGATACTTCACTAAACTTTCCCACTAAACATACCCACATTACAGCCCCATTTTATAGAGGGGAAAATCAAGGCTCAGGAAGTCGAGCACAAAGCATGAGATCCCAGAGCAGGCCCTCTGCTCTAGGCAGCCTGGGCTCTTGACACCACATTCCACGCTCTGCGTCTTTCCTTACAACATCTTCTACCCGCTCCCGGCAGGGGCTATGGGAGGTCTTCCTTATCCCCTAGCTTCCACGGGCCTCTATCTCCCACCTCTAAGTTATGTCACCCCCCACTCCCACCAGAAGTACACAAACAAGGCCCAGCTCAGTGCCTGGCACACTAGGGGTACTCAATAAATTATTTAGTGGGTTTCAATCTGGCCCACCCCGGGTCAAGGGTATGAGACCTGGTTCATCTATCTCCCAGAACTGGGCCTAGGCTTGAGCCCCCCTCTAAATTCTGGCACATTCCAGGCCCCTTTTGAGAGAAAGAACACTCCCTCCTGCCCAGGTCCTAGTGAAGCATGCATGCCAAGACACACTCCCTCCGTGCCCCCCCCCTTCCTGGGCTCCAGCTGCTGTGGGTCCTCCAAGAAAGGAGAGTCCTGAGCTGGGCTATTTTGGTATCTGGGGTGGGCATCTGAAGGGCTAAGGTTACTGTGGTATGTTAAGGGCTCCCTGGGGCAGGACTATATAACCCCAGAGGGACCAGGCCAGGCTGACTCTTCGCTCCTTCCCAACCAGAGCCACTGCCTTGCCCCCAGGAGACCGAACCATGGTGAGTGAGAATCCCCCAGCTCCTAGCCAAGATCCTGCAGCCCTGAGGGTCAGCTCACCTTTTGAGAGAAAGTAGATGGTTCCCAGTCCAGCAGGAAGAATAAAGATGACTCTTCCATTTCTTGGGATCACTAATGGGGAGCAGACAGGCCGAGTGATGGCCCAAAGGACCCAAAAGAGGATAATCCACCCAGACACCCCACTCACTGGGGTTCAGCCCCTCTCAAGGCCTGCTCCACCCCTTCCTGCATTTCATCTTTATGAAGCCTTCTGGGACCAGCCAGGCATGGATTCCCACTCCCATTTTATAAATGAGGAAATAGAGGCTCAGACAAGGAGAATGAGTAGTTCAGGGTCATATAGCTAGTCTGGAGCTCAGAGGACGCAGCCTCGGGGCACTGAAAAGGGGAGGAAGTTTTCATCTGTTGAGTAGGATGGTGGGATGGGGACCCAGAAGGGAGTTTGGGGAATGCAACTGAAGCAAGACCCCTCAGCAAAGAGGTCCCCAGGAGGGGGAGGCCCAGAGCCAGAAGAGTTGCTTGAGGAGGAAGGGGCTCAAAGAGTCCTGAATCTAATTCATTGTCCCCAGAGAGGGATAGGGACAGACTGACGAACCCCTTTGTCCAACCACCTGCTCTCCCCCAGGCACCCAAGAAAGCCAAGAGAAGGGCAGCAGCAGAGGGCGGAAGCTCCAACGTCTTCTCCATGTTTGACCAGACTCAGATCCAGGAGTTCAAGGAGGTGAGTGAGGGGAGGGGAGAGACATGAAGGCTTCCCTGCTGCATTCCCTGCCCCATGCCCCTCCCAGGAATGTGCACCTGTTTGGGGGAGGGGAAGGGTTTAGAATTCCTTCCTTCCCTCCAGGCTTGGGATGGAAGAGGACAGCTGGCTGGGGGCCAGAAACTGATCTGCCTGGGGTAGGGGGCTGATGCCTGACCACAGGGGACCTAAGCACCCTCTGGGCTCCCTGCCTTCCACAGGCCTTCACCGTCATTGACCAGAATCGCGATGGCATCATTGACAAGGAGGACTTGCGGGACACGTTCGCAGCCATGGGTGAGCCCCCGCCCCCGGCCCCACCTCCACCCCTTAAAGACTCAGGCTTGGAGGCTGCGGAGTCCCGGAAGCACAGCCCCCTGCGGTTCCAGCCCAGTCTGCTCCACCTGGACCACAATCTGCCCAGCTTAAAATGGGTCAGGTGATTTGAAGTTATGAGAAGCAGAGCCCTGGCCCCAGGACCCTGCTTCAGCCCCTGGCGGCCCCCACCCCCACCCCTCCAGGCCGCCTGAACGTGAAGAACGAGGAGTTGGATGCCATGATGAAGGAAGCCAGTGGGCCCATCAATTTCACTGTCTTCCTGACCATGTTCGGGGAGAAGCTCAAGGGTGAGTGAAGGGGTCTGAGTGTCGGCCCCCAGCCACCCCTCCTGGAAACACTTCGGGGGCCCTTCAATCTTACGTGCCCTCTGACCCCCCCCCCAGGTGCTGACCCTGAGGACGTCATCACCGGAGCCTTCAAGGTGCTGGATCCCGAGGGGAAGGGTACCATCAAGAAGCAGTTGTAAGTGGCCCCCTCCAGGAAGCCTCCTTCAATCCCTACCAAGGCTTAGGACAAACGTGGCCTAGGGAGACGGGGCTGCTTAACTAAGTAGCATGACATTTAACAGCAACTGTGGGGGCAGCGCAAAAGCGGGGAGGCCGGAGTAGGAGCCGGATAAGGGATGAAGAGTGATTCGGGTTTTCAAGGCGAGAAACGCCTTGGGGGTGGCAACGAGGATATGGAGGGAGGGAGTGGAAAAGACCCAAGCACCTGGGGCTCAACTGCCCCTCCGTCCCATCTCTCCAGCCTGGAGGAGCTGCTCACCACGCAGTGTGACCGTTTCTCCCATGAGGAGGTGAGTGGGAGAGGAGCCCGGGAGAAGGCACGGGACTGGGGAGATGGGCGTGAACAAGGGGTATGAGCAGCCCCTGCATCTTCCCCCAGATCAAGAATATGTGGGCGGCCTTCCCCCCCGACGTGGGCGGCAACGTAGACTACAAGAACATCTGCTACGTCATCACACATGGTGACGCCAAGGACCAGGAGTAGGGGACCCTCTTAGGCCTCGGCTGGCCGATGTCCTCCAGCCACTGCGAACCCCCTACCACCACCACCCTGACCCCCAATAAAACTGAACTAGTCTTTGTTTCTTATCGGCGGCGCTTTCAGTGTGTTTAGACGAGGGGGCGCTGCTAGGGATTCCGGAGGCCCCTGATGGGGATAGCTGGCCATCAAGGAGGTGCCCAAGAAATTAATAGTGGCCAGGAGGCCTGGGTGGGGCGGCTCTTCGCCCACGGCCGCACTTAATCCCTCTGGCAGAAAGACCCGCGTGGGCATAGGGAAGTTCAGTTTTTATTGAAGACCCAGTTTGCGGGAGAAGAGCAACGCCGGAAGATGGAGAAGGGGGCTAGGAGGAGAGCTGGGAGCTCCTTCCCGGGCAGTGGGCGAAGACCAGGGCGGGGCCAGGGGCGGGGCTTCCAGCTCCAGGATCTGGGAGAAAGGATTCAGAGCGCGAAGCCACGTGGAGAGCGAGCAGGGGCGGGTCTAGGGGCGGCGGCTCCGGGATCGGGCCGGACGCGGCCGGGGCCTCAGAGCGCCTCCGACTGCTCGCCGGGGGCCTGGCTTTGCTGCATCTGGGCCTGCATCTTCTCCAGCATCTCCTGCATGCGACGTAACTGTGCGGGGCAAGAGTGCGGGCGGTGGAACCCAGCGAGGCCAGAGGGGGACCTCGCGAGGGGCCCGGAGCTTGGTCGGGGGTGGGGGTGAAGCGAGGCGCAGGCTCACCTCTTCGTCCTTCTCGCGGATCAGCTTCTCCGTCTCCGCCAGCGGCAGCATGGGCAGCGGGATCTCTGTGGCGCTCTGGCGGGAAAGCTTACTGGGGGCGAGGAGGGGACGGAGGGGAACAGGAATCAGGGGCGGGGCCTGGGATTGGGGGTCGGGCTGGAGGATCGAGCGTGGGGTCCAGGGGGTCGCCATGTCCTGGCGGTAAGGCACCCAGGGCCAGCAGGAGGCAGTCTGGGATGCGGGAGGCGGGACCTGGCCCTGGAGGCAGGGCCCCGGGCGCACCTGGACTGAGGGCTCCTGCGCTCACCTGCGGCTGGCGCGATCACGTGCCCCAGGCCGGGCCAGGCTCTGCAGACAGCGGGCCCGGTAGCCCTCGTAGAGCAGATCGTGCGTCACCTCCTTCAGGTCCTGCAGGTGGGTCTGCACCAGCATCCGTCTCAAGTTCAGAAAATCGCAGTGATGTGGGTTTTCCACTGGGGGGCAGAGCAGCAAGCGTCAGGGGGCTTCGAGTCCAGTTCCACCAGCCAGGGCGAGTATGCCGGGCGTCCTGCTGCCGCCCTGGGGAGGGTCCGCGCTCTGCGGCCTCAGTATCCCCTCTTTTGACTCCCAGGGCCACCGTGGCCGGAGCCCGCCCTGACCTTGCTTGTCGGGTGCGGCTGACTCGGTGGCAGCCTGGGCTCCGTTCTGGCGGGCGAGCCTTACCCTCCACGGTGCCCCACGAGTAGCGGCGTCCCCTCACGGGCCGGGTCCCGCCGTCCCTCACCACCTCGCAGGAACCGACCACTGCGAAGGGGATGCTTCCCTAAAGGCCAGGGGTTAGAGGTCACCGTTGGCTCCCGGGGAGAGGAGGAGGAGGGGGCAGAAACCTCTCAGCTTGCACCTCCACTTCCGCCTCCTCTGCCTCTGGCACCTTCATCTCCGCATCCTGCCTCTTGAAGTCCTCATCCTCATCAGAGTCACAGTCGGGGAACTGGTAGATGTTAATCTCCTCCTCCTGCAGCTGGTCCCGGATCTTGGAGGAGACAGAGATGCAGAGACAGTGAGAAATATGGAGAGACAGAGCATGAGAGATAATGTGGCCAGTGATGGGAAATCTAGGGACCATGGGTGGCAGAGACAGAGGAAGACATGAAGGGCAGAGATGGCTAATGAGACAATGAGGGGCAGAGAAACAGAGGGTGAGAAACCAAAGACAAAGACACCCTAAGAGTGAAGACTGAGGCCTGGAAAGGGTCCAAGATGGGACAGACACCAAGAGAGAAACAGTGGGTGAGGGCTCTGAGGACACTGGGGGATAGGATGGTCATCAGCATCCTAGGGCCAGAGGGATGTCAGACAGGCCTTGGCCCAGGGGCTGCATGGCGATCCTTTTCTGAAAGTTTCTCCCACAGACTAGCCTGATACATCAAGCTCCAAAAAGCCCAAGATGAAAGAAGTCAGAGCTGAGTTGAGGTTTGGGTGTGACCTTGGCCTTCACCCAAAGGTCAAAGGTCAGAGGTCACCACCACACCTTCTGCTTGAGGACCTGGGCTTCCTTAGGTGTCAGGGCATCAGCTTT
This sequence comes from Tolypeutes matacus, assembly GCA_026826555.1. Classification (NCBI taxonomy): domain Eukaryota; kingdom Metazoa; phylum Chordata; class Mammalia; order Cingulata; family Chlamyphoridae; genus Tolypeutes; species Tolypeutes matacus. The sequence continues at coordinate 1,155,106 of JAKSZT010054368.1, read as the reverse complement.
GCCAATGACTGGGATGATGTTGACCTTCTCGTGCACTGCTCGGAGGAAAGCCACATCTAGGGGCCGGAGCCTGCATCCAAAGATTGGTTAGGAACAGGCCAAGGGTGTGGAGACACCCCACCCCCCAGCTCTCCCCAAATGCCCCATCCCCCAAGGTGTCTTCCAGACCCCCGGCCGAAGGGTGAGATGAAGTAGAGGCAGCAGTGGACCCGGGAATCCTGGATGTTTTTGCGGTTCAAGCCACTCTCATCCCTAAGGTACTGCTCAAATTGCTCCTCGATGAAGTGTACCACAGGCAGCCAGCTGGAGTGTGGGGAGAGGACGTACAGACAAAGGTCAGAGGCCACAAGGCAGGGAAGGGGACAAGACTAGCCAGGACTACTGGAGTGGTGGGTAGTTTCTTTGGCTTCAAGCAAAGGCATCAGGGGAAACTGACAAGAGTGTAGGTGAGACATTGGGAAGCACATACTGGGCATAGGACACTTTGAGCCAGGTGGCCACTGGAAACGGGCACGGCCTCTAGGGTGAGGGTGGGTGGGAGCCACAGCAGATGAGCCCTGTGACTGAGTGGCCACTCTGAGGGGCTCGGCCCTCCCCTCCTCCTTACCAGTCTGAGCAGTCGACAGAGTCCCCAAAGCCAGGTGTATCCACCAGGGTCAGCTTCACCTTAACACCCCCCTCCTCGATCTCCACACCCCGGCACTCGATGGTCAGCGTCTGTGTCAAGCGAGCTATGGAGACAGGAAGAGGTCTGGGAACTCCGGTAGGGGTCTGCAACAGGACTCATTTCCTTTCTCAGTATCGCAGTCTGCTCCAACCCATTTTTCAGGGGTGGAAACTGAGCCTCAGAGGAAAGCAGTGAGCTGCTTGAGTCATCCAGAAAGCCCTGGGAGACCCAAATGGCAAGGGAAAGAGGACAGTCTGGGGATATGGGGTGGGGGGGAAGGGCAGCGCCTGGAGAAAATAGGGGTTCTTACCGCTGGCGGCTGGCAGCTGCCGATCCTCATAGAGGTTGGTGAGAAACAGACTGTTGATGAGGGTGGATTTCCCCAGGCCTGACTCCCCTGTGGACAGGCCAGCAGCTCAGTTCAGGGGACAGCCAGGGTCTCTAGAACCTGCCTCCCGCCCCCCAAGTCTTTCTCGAAACCTCCCAGACCTGCCACCATGAGTGTGAAGTCAAACCCCTTCTTGACGGACTTGCGGTGCAGCTGGTTGTGGAGGGCTGCGAAACCCACATACTCCTTGTCCTGCTGGGGGGAGTACAACGTGAGGCCATTGGGTGTAGCAGGCAGAGCTCCCGGTATCTCCTCACCTGCTCCAGGACTAGGAGAGGTCAGCCTACTGCAAGGCGACCTGGGCCTGGGGACCATGGGGGTAGGGGGCCAGGGGCAGAGATGCCTGGGTCCCAGGACATCAGGACTCACCATGGCCCTGCTAGCTGTCGCTGCACCTGCTGTCGCTCCCCACTTCCTCTGGTGGGGCAGGAAGTTGAGTGCGGCAAACAAGGGGGCGGGCAGTGTAGAAAGCTGAGATACCAAAACTGGCCCTGGCCCAGAGAGTTGGGGAAAGCCAAGACCAAGAATACCTGGGGTCCCTACCTCCTCCATCCCTTAGTCCATGACCTCTAGAAGCAGTTTCTCTGCACAATTTTTTTTCTTTGCACACATTTATTCCAAATCCCACTGTGTCTCCATCACTTCAGTGGGAGGTAGGAGGTAGACAAAAAGAAAGGAAGCAGACTGCTCGCTCTCGCACGAGAGATAAAGGCTTTGACAGGGAAGGTTAAAAAAAAGAATGCTCCCAGGATCTGAGCAGACCAGAAGTCGTAGGTAACAGATTCAAGATGGAAGGAGCCATCAATTTTCCTTGCCAACTCATGCAACGGATTTTTTTAAAATAAATATTTTATTTATTTATTTCTCCCCCTCTCGTTGTTTGCATTCTCTGTCTGCTCTCTGTGTCCAGTCATTGTCTGCACATCTTTTTTTTTTTTTTAGGAGGCAACAGGAACAGAACCCCGGGACCTCCCATGTGGGAGGGAGGCGTCCAATGGCTTGAGCCACCTCTGTTCCCTCAATGGATTCTTGCAAAGACTTCTGGTCTTTAGATACCACCACCAGAGAGACTTTACTTCAGAATCCTGGCCTGGGCACTCCCCTGCTCGACCTCCTCTGAGGGCTCCCCACAACCTCAGAATCAACTCTGAGTTCTGGCTTGGTAGCCCACGGCTCCCCCATCTGGCCTCATGGCTTCAATTCTCACCCAAAAATCTTTGTTCTGCCCACATTGAGCTTTTTCTTCTGCACCAGGTGAACTGCTGTTCCTCCTTGAAGGTTTGATTCAAATGGCTCTTCCTCCTCTATGACACGTCCCACAACCACCACAGGCTGGCCATCCACCCTCCTCCACACTCCCCAGCACCTTTCACAGACTCCTCCGGTACCCACATTTGCTTACCTGGCTGTCTCCTCCCCTGCTCCCAGCTGAGCTCTCTGAGGGCAGGAGCCTTGTCTTCCTAATTCCTATATCCCCAGTGTCTCACACAGAAGATATCAATAAATAATATCCTAGATGAATGAGTGAGTGAAAGAATGAGTGAATTAAGTCAGTTGGGGCCAAAGGCTGGGGGGCTGCAGTTCATGTAATAGCATTGCTTTGGAGTCAGAACAAACTTCTCATTTCCTAGCTCCACTCCGTTGCTTGCTGTGTGACCTTGGGCAAGTCATTTGATCTCTGAACCCCAGTTTCCTCATGGTAAAATGAAAAACACACATTTCAGCTTTGTTATCAGAACTCGGAGAGGGCTAAGTACATGGGTGTGTTTTGTTTTGTTTTTAAGATTTTATTTATTTATTCATTTATCCCCCCCTTGCTGCTTGTGCTCACTGGGTCAGCTAACCATGCCGTGCGGGCGGGCTTGCCTTCACCAGGAGGCCCCGGGAACCGAACCCGGGGCCTCCCATATGGTAAACGGGAGCCCTACTGATTGAGCCACAGCCGCTTCCCAGTACATGGGTTTTGTATTCGATCAGTTATAGATACAAACCCTGGCTTTAGCATGGGTGTGTAAATTAACTTCTCTGAGCCTATAAAGTTAGGCTCTTCACCATGGACTACAAGGCCTGCTACCTCGCCAATCTCATTTTTTTTTCTCTATTCCTTTTTACTTATTATTTCTCTTTTAGGCCCATAGTATACTCTCCACCCACCACCAGACAACCGTTCTAATACACTTAATGCAGTTTTTTTAAGTTTGTACGTGGCTTGGGAATCATAGTGTAGTGTGTTTTGAGGGTACATTTTAATGTACAAAAAGAATATATGTTTACACAAATGAGTATATAGCTCTCATTCTGTTTGTGAACTAAGACCACATGTGTATCTTACCTGCATGAGCCTCATTTCTAGTACCGTTCTCCTCAGGCCACCTTAAGAGTCACCTCCCTGGGTCTTCATTTCCTTGTCTGTCACATGGGATTGGAAACTCCTGCCGTACCCAATCCACAAACTGGGCAAAGATCCTGTGATGTTAGAGACCTATAGAAGTTAGAAGCTGTGTGACCACAGACACCTGTGAGTGTTCAACTCTCTGTTGACTCGCTTTCTTCCTCTGTTAAACGGCACCATCGATAATCCTCACCTCATAGGGTCATGATGGGGATTACGTGGGTGAATACACATGAAGCTCTGTACATAAAGTATAGTGCTTGGCATCCACGATGAGCTCATGCAAAAATGTTAATTACTATCTTACATGAGCTGAGGCGTTGGATGGAAGCCACCAGCTCAAATCTCCTGACTGCTCTTCTGGATTAGTTGCTGCTGACCCAGATGGGGTGAATCTGTCGGGATTGTGGCCCTCTGGGGAGACAGAGAAAGCCACAAACGAGTGCCACACACAGCCTGCCTGCTAAAAGTGTAGTAGAATTAAATGGAGTTCTTAAGATTGAGCAAAAGGGAGGCGGAGGCGTTAATTATACCCCTTCCCACTGCAGGGCAGCCCTTCCTCCTGCATTTCCCATCAGGCTGAGCAGACCTCTGGTCTTAATTAAAACCCTGAACCCCTCCCTCCCCCTCTCCACAAGCTTATCCGAGTGATTTCCAAGTCCTGTCTGTTGACCAGAAGAAAATTGGTCCCCTTCTCTCCATCCCCTCCATCCCTTGGGTTTAGACTCTGATCAGCTCTTTTCAACAGCCTTTAAGAAAATAACTTGTATGCTTATTTATTATACAACCAACATATATTCAACATAGAAAAATTAGAAATGCAGCTGAATCACACACAAAAATCTAATGTTGTTACCTTGATATTACCCTGATATAACCCAATTTCAGTGTTTAACCTTTGAGATTTTTCCTATGCATATATATATATATGTGTGTGTGTGTATAAATATATATTGACAAAAATGGGATCACTCTGAAACTTTGGAAACTGCTTTTGTTACTTAATGTGTTCTGTACTCTCTTTGTGATAATGAATGCACATTCTACATGTTGGAGAAAAAGGCAGCGCTCACTGGGACGCAGAGACTGATTGCAGGGAGGAAGTTTATTGAGACGCTCTCCCAGCAGAGGGGGGTCTGAAGAATAGATTCAGCCCACCTGTGGAAGGTGGTGGATATGACTTTATACAGTACATCAATAGGCGGGGAAACGTTGGTCCGCGGGGAGGGGGTTAGAGACCGAGTACAGCCTGGAGCCAATAAGGGGCTGTAAAAGCGAATGCTTCAGGGTAGGAGGTGGGGTATTCTTGGAATGCAGGAGGGGTTGGTGGTGCCTGGGCCCCAAAGAGGTGAAGGTCCTTATCTGCCCCACTCCCACTGTGATATGGATCTTTTGTTCATTCTTAGGGGGAGATGGGCTACCTCTGCACACATAGGCATGGCCTTATGACCTAAGAACCTAAGTAACAGGGATACTGGGCAGAACGGGTGAGGGGATTCGGGCCATCAGCTCAGTCTGGTTACTTCTTGCTGTCAGGGGGTGGAAAAGGGTTCAGTCCTTTTCCACCCCAAGGGTTTTGGCTTCTGGTCCTGCAGGGGTTGGTATTGTTCATGGAGCAAAAAGATGCCATTCACGTATTCTTGAGTTGTTGACTGTACAATTCGGTGTATGAATTGGATGAGAAGCTGTAAGAGACAAGGACCAAAAAGCAGCAGCAATTATAACAGTAGTGGAGTTAAAAAAGATTGGTTTCAGGGGTTAGGAGAAGTAAGAAAGAAATGAAGATAGCCATGATTGATTTCTGTAGCTGTTGTTTTGGGCCCTCTGAATGATCTCTATGTTTTCTTTTAAAATTTTGAGATTTTCTTCTACCTGCCCTGTCCTGTTAATATAGAAACAAGTTTCATTTATGATTGCACAGGTGTCTCCCACAATCTTGTGACATTCTCATGGTTGGTTTTGAGATTCGTACATCCTGTTGGATTAGGGACAGGGGTGGGGGGTTTGAGGTCATCTGTTATTGGGGCAGGGGAGACCTACTAGCACCAACTGGGGTCGCAGGGGGTTATTTTGCTAAATGGGGCTAACATTTCCACCTCTTTTTGATATGATTGGGTGGAGAGGGAGAGCAGGAAGGTGGGCGTCGATCATCTGCCTGCTTTCTGCTGTTATGGGGCATTGTGGGATTCAGTTACTGCTCCCCTTTTGGCGTTGAGATATTGTGGCTTCTGGCTCGGTGGCTGGCACTGTGTTTTTGCAGCAGGAGAAGATCATGTACATGATCATGGGTGACATCTTGGACAGCTGTTTGATAAACTGAGTTATTGTGCGGAATATGTATGGACCTGCTGATATGAGGAGAATGAGAGTTATAATTGTGGTAACAATAGGAATTAACCATGAAATTTAGGGTGGGCTGTGAGGTTATCACCTCTAGTAGTCTGAGGAGAAGGATTAATAAGATTATACATTTAACAGTGTTTTTGAGTGATTTTTCATGGATTTAAGATTCCCAACCAGTAGGGCTGCATAGTTAAAATGATTTTATTTTTCCCAGTTTGTATAGTTTGAACATAGGCAACAAAAAATTATTATTACTTCCTCTTTTTGGGATGTGGGGTGGCTGGCATTTTAACTCGTAATCTCAATGCCTGCATTGGTTCTGCTGTTAGTTTCTTAAAACTTAGTCCATTGTTGTAAGGATCTGGTTACAAGAGTCCCGTTGCAGTGCACTGAAAGCATACTTTGCTCTTTCTGAGAGCAGGAGGGGACTGATGTTGCAGTCGTTGGAGTGAGCACAAAGGACACTCATGGGTGATGTTCATGAGCTGCTGGCGAGTGACAGGCAGTTGGAACTGCCGGGCTGGGCACCCCAAGGTCTGGTATCCACGATGTTCGCCTTTTCAGTGGAGCCACTCCGCTGCTTTTGGGTCTCAGTGGTCTGGCTCTGGATCTTTACGAGGGCATCTGCTTCAACAGTCCCAAGAGAGATGTCAGAGGAGGGGGCAGGGACATGATAGACAGTTACCTGTCACTGCTGGTAGGCATCCCAGATGTTCTTCCACAGATCTCTCTTCCCCACAGAGGGCAGCCCACAACAGTTTATTGTTCCTGTCTTGTACTTTGGCTGCTTCTCCCAACTGTGACTAAAACCCAAGGGGTATTTGTTTAGAATGTTGCCTCTGCCACAAACCTCACCCAAAGCCAATATTGGTACTGGCTACATCTAATTTACAGAGTACATTAAGCTTCACCCCCCCCCCTTACTGCTTAAACTTGTGTTATTGCCCTTTTTACTTTTTTTTTTTCCTAAAAAGCAGCCTGCTGGGGGAGTTTTCTCATTTCCATGCACAACCTTTTCTGATTAACACATATAATGTTTTTTTTGTTGTTGTTGTTTTAAGATTTATTTTTATTTATTTACTTATCCCTCCCCTTGCTGCTTGTGCTTGCTGTGTCCATTCGCTTTTTTGTGTTTTTCTTTGTCTGCTTGTCTCCCTTTGTTGAGTAATCGTGCTGTGTTGGCTCACCGCACCGCGGGGGCCCTCTTGCCTTCACCAGGAGGCCCCGGGAAACGAACCCGGGGCCTCCCATATGGTAAACGGGAGCCCTACTGATTGAGCCACAGCTGCTTCCCTATAATGGTTTTAATATCTGAGCTAAATGGGGGATGAAGGGTTTTCAGTACCCCAACAATATTATAAACTCTATTAATATGGGAAAACACTGTACTTTATCAATTACAGCAGAGAGTACAGTTTTTGTTTTACTCAACTAAACACCATTTAAGAATTTGATAGACAGCCAGGACTTTGTAGCTTGTCCCAATTGTTTGCCCATCCCAGGCTCTTAAGATAAGATACCATTGTCTCTGTTGCTTCTTTTTTTTTTTTTTTTTACCAGGAGGTCCTCGGGATCGAACCCAGGTCCCTCCATATGGGAGACGGATGCCTAACCGTTTGAGCCACATCCGTCCCCCTCTGTTGCTTCTTTTAATTCTGAAAAAAGGATTACTGGTTAACATAATATCATCAATAAGGTTACAGCTATGGTTTTTTCCCACACAGCCAGAATCCTTGCCACACAGCCACACAGCACTGCAAAATCCACTGTTGGCCTTCTCACACGAAGGTGAATGCAGGCTGGCTTGACTTGCCTAAAGAGATACTAAAGGAAGCCTTAGCAAGTTTTAAAACAAAGTGATAGTGGCATAACTGGATATTAATTTTTTTTTTTTTTTTTTTTAAAGATTTTATTTATTTATTCATTTATCCCCCCCCTTGCCGCCTGTGCTCGCTGGGTCAGCCAACCACGCCGTGCGGGCGGGCCTACCCTCACCAGGAGGCCCCGGGAACCGAACCCAGGGCCTCCCACATGGTAAACAGGAGCCCCACTGATTGAGCCACAGCCACTTCCCTGGATATTAATTTTTGCAACAAACTTGCAATATTTGGGACTGCTGCAGACAGCAGTGGTATTACTTTAATGCATGATAATCTACTGTTATGCACCACCTCTGGCAGCCCTCAATGGCCACTTTTTTTCTGCAGCCATAGAGCTGCTTCTTTAGCAAATCAGATAAACACAAGCTCTTGATTTCTAGGCGGAGAGGTTGTTTCTATGACACATACCATTAAAAAAAAAAAAAAATTAAACCATGATTAACAACACAATACTTTATCTAATACTATGCCGAAACATTTTTAGACTTTCAGGAATTTTATGCACTCTTTAAGTATTCATATGAACATTTTACTGATACAACTTTGATTAACAGAGTTAATTCATAACACTTTTAAATGCTTTCCATTCAACTTATAATATATCAAATGAACTCAACTATTCTATTATTTCACTTTCCCAAGGTGAAAGATACTTTTCAGGATTTGACTCTGAGAAGACAGGTTTGAACATTATGCTCTTTTATTTTATTTTATTTATTTATTTATTTATTTATTTTTTTACCGGGAGGTCCCGGGGATCGAACCCGGGTCCCTCCATATGGGAGACGGACGCCCAACCAGTTGAGCCACATCCGACCCCCATTATGCTCTTTTAAAAGTGATAAGATTTACTTTTCTTAAACAGCCAAGGAAATGATAAGGTTAAAATATAAGAAACTATTTTGATAAAAGAGATTTTTTCTTTTGTATACTGAATAGTCAGGAGAAAGACTTTTTGCAGACCACTGATTTGGGGAATTTTGTTATTTTAACAGAGAAAGAACAAAATTTTAACTTTGCATCAGCATACTATTTGATATTACAGTTTTTAAAACTTTATAGATACACCCAATAAATTTTACTCAACTTATCTATAGATAATATAGTATTAGTATTTAGGTTGGATTCTCATTTTTTCCTATGCTAGCCAATACTGAGCTGGGAGGAACATGTTTGTGGTGCTACTGTTGTACACTTGTCCAACCACTTCTTTGGCCTTAATTTCTGTGAGGGGCATTACTGAGTCCAAAGAGATCACATATTTACGGCATGTGTGTATATTAACAAATTGCCCTGCCGATAAGGCTCTTGGCTGGTCTGGTCACTGTGTTAAGTGTGGAGTGGATATGAATCAACAGTGATACAATATTCTATTCACATGTTTATGCAATTCAGTCATTCATGTGTTGAGATATTGGGTCTGTTCACTTGGAGAAAGGAAAAGTCCTACCTTCAGCTTCATATGGAGTGATATGGGTAGAAAGCTCCCTTCCCATGTGATATTTTTTTTTTTTTTAGATTTTATTTATTTATTCATTTATCCCCCCCTTGCTGCTTGTGCTCGCTGGGTCAGCCAACCACACCATGTGGGCGGGCCTGCCTTCACCAGGAGGCCCCGGGAACCGAACCTGGGGCCTCCCATATGGTAAACGGGAGCCCTACTGATTGAGCCACAGCCGCTTCCCCCCCATGTGATATTTATCAGGATTAGTTCTTTTTCATCTCACCCATCATGCATCATTGATATCTTCATAGTTACCTATGCCCCCACCAGGCATACCTGGGGCAGATTCTGTGTCTTTAGACCAGAGGCAAGTTTTCAGGCCAAATAACTCCAAGTTTTGTCTTCTCAAGGTCAGAGCTGGCTCTGCAAGTGAGTAAATTACTGTTCACAAACTGGCCAGCCTTCCGGGAAGGTCCTTCCATAAGGGGCTGACTCTTTGCCAATGGATACCCTCCTACCTCTGTTACCCAGCACAAGTGCTTGACACATAGTAGACACCCAAGAAAGGTTTGTGGAGCAAAAAGAATAAACTGACTATTTAATCTTTAGCTTCCTCTGCTTTCCTTTATAGGAAACTTTATAGTTCACTCAAGGCACATTAAAATAGGACTATTCTCTATTTTCTCCTCTGATAGGTCATGATCATCTCTGGAACTCAAGCTTCTAGCACACAGAAGGTTTTCAGTTAGCCTGTGGACCACTGTTTATTTCATTCCCTGCCTGGAGTTCTTCATTCAACCTCCACTTCAGCCAGGTTCTAGACTGTGCTGAAATCTTGGCCATCCTGAAAGGACCAGCTCAAACTCCACCTTCTCCTTCCTTGGTTACTCCAGCCCAAACCATTGCAGTTGATATTTTTTGCTAAGTGTTTATACATAGTAATCCACCACCATGGTTAAACACAGTGAGTGATAAGGCCAGGAATTACACTATGTAAAAGTCCTCAGAGAGTGTCCACAGCCACTAAACTCTGTAAAAGGTCTCTTTCTGTGCTACATTCCCATAATATCTGTTCGTAAAATCAATATATAAGCTGTTACATCTTCTACACATCTCCATATCCTACAGAGCTGAGAGCATTCTGAGGAGTTCCTTTGTATTTCCAGGATCTAGCAGTGTCTAGATATTGGCTGGTGATCAAGAAGTATGCACTAGGTGTCGGATGTGGCTCAACTGGTTGGGCGTCTGTCTCCCATATGGAGGGACCCGGGTTCAATCTCTGGGGCCTCCCGGTAAAAAAAAAAAAGTATGCACTGATTGATTTGTGGTCCCCATTTCTGTCAGCATGTAGCAGTGTCTTACATCTATGCACAGTCCTGTGTGCTCCCACTCTTTCAAGTGGGTCCATATAAATGTCTCAAGTCCTTACATTTATCTATTTTAATTATTTGTCTGCTTGCGCCTTTAAACTGCTGGCAGGCCTAGGATAAACTTGTGTTTGTTTCATCTCTAAACTGTTGGTTTAGTACTAAGGTGTTAATAAATGGGAATTAATATCTGAACCATGGGCAGATCTCTTCAGGCTCTCCCTCTCCCCAAAGACAAACCTGCTCAGAGGACAGATATTGGGGATTCATGACCCAGAACCCTGGGGACCCCTGGAACACAGCCCCAGCCAGGACCACAGCAGGCTGAGAAACAGGGTTTACTTTTTCAGGCCTTCCCCAGGCTTGGCATTTGTAGAGCTGTGGATCTGTCCTTCCTCATCTATCATAGCCTCCTTCTTTGTGTCCCAGTCTCATTGACTGCTGTCCTTTGTTCTCTGCCTCTGGGCCTGTTTCCCTCCAGGCTCCCTGTCACTGCTTCTCTCATTGCTCCCCAGCTTCTGCTTCCATGACTTTATTTCTCTTATCTGTTTCTACATCTCATTGTCTCCATCAGCCAGTGGTTAGCTCCAGTATTTTTGGTCTGCGGTTGTCTCTGGGGTCTCTATAGTTGAGTCTTCTGACTCAGAGGTTATGACTTTGTCTTGGTCTCTGACTCAGGGTCTCTGTTCCGGGACCCAGGTCTGCTTCCCTCTGCCTGTCTCTCCCCGACATTTACCTGGCAGTTACCTCTTGCTTCAGCTCCAGCCCGGGCCTCCCCCTGCCCAGCCCCCACTCCCATCACCACCCCGGGGCGTCAGTTCCCAGCCCGCGGCCTCTCGGACCCGGCTCGCTTTGTTTCTCTAGTCTCGGCGCCCCGCCCCCGCCCCGTCTGGGGTCTCCGCCGCCCTCTGCCGCCCTTTGTCTGCCTCGGTCTCTTCCCCCACCCCTTTCCCTGGGTCCGTCTTTGCATCCGTCTCTCTTTGTCTCTCCCGGGCCCGGGTAGCCGGCGCTCTTGGCCGGCCCCGGAGGTCGGCGCGGGTGGCCCGAGACACGGTGACAATTAGGAAGCGTCTTCAGCCCTCGTCATCCAGCTCCAGCCCAGGAGGCACACGGTTAATACCACTGAGTTCGGGCCACTGCCCTCGGCTTAGAGTAGCCCTCTCGGCGGCACGCGGCCGCACGCCGGCCACCGAGCTCCAGCCAACGCGGCGGCCCCCACAGGCGCGCAGCTCCGCCAAGGTCCTAGAGCGGCTCCGTGTGGCCCGGCGCTTCCGCTTCCCGTCCCCGCCCCCGGCGTCCGTCCCCCGGGTGCCTGGGTTCCAGCTCCCTCCCGGTTTGGCGCGGAGCCCGCATCCCGGGGCCGCCGGCGGCTCGGGCACCCGCGCCCCGCCGAGGAGCTCCGGAGGGCGCCGGGGTGGCGGAGCCGGAGGCGGCCGGCGAGGTGAGAGGGGCAGCTGTAAGCCGGGGAGTAGCAGCAGGTGCAGGGGCGACCAGCGGCGCGGGCGGGGGCCACCGGGAGCCGCACCCGGCCCTCCGCGCTGGACACTGCCGGGTGCCCGCGCCGGCCGGCTGAGGGCAGCGGCCGGGCGCCGTGGGCCGCACATGGCTGGGTGACCGTGGGATTGTGTGTCTGTGCCTTCGCTCAGGGCGACGTGCGGGCGATGGAGCGCGCCGTGGAGCCCTGGATCCCGGATCTCCATGGCCCGGAGGAGAGGGAGCAGCCCAGCGGCGCGCGCACAGGTGAGGGCCGCGGCGGTGGGCCGCCAAGGACAGGTAGTGCTCGGGTGGGGACTGCGGTGCTGGGCTCTCCCTGGCCATAGAAATCGGACCTCCGCGGGGGGTGGGGGGCGGGCGGGGAGCAAAAACCCAGGGAGGGAGGCAGCGTTTATGAGCACCGACTTTGTGCCAGGCCATGAGGGGCCATGTCCCAAGGACTCAGTCCTCCACCCCATCTCCATTCTCACAGTCTCTGCCCTACTTCTGGTCTCCTTCTGTCTCATCTTGGCAATTGCAACAGCCTCCCCTCTGCCCCTTTCTCTCCCATGGTGCACTCTGCTACCTGATTGATATTTCTAAATCCAGATCTAATCCTGTCTCCCTTCTCAAAAACCTTCCCCCTGCCTGCTTACTAATTAAAGGTCTTAGCCTAATGTTCAGTCCAAACCTTCCCTACTCACCCTAGTGTGAACATCCTGCCCAGCTTTATCTGCCATTCTCTTCAAGGATTACTCTTTCCTCTGCTCTGAATGCCTGGCACTGTCACCTTATCTGCCACTCTATTTTTTTTTAAGATTTATTTTATTTATTCCCCCCTCCCCCATTGTTTTTGTGCTTGCTGTCTGCTCTGTGTGTGTTCTCCTGTGTCTGCTTGTCTTCTCTTTAGGCAGCACCGGAACCAATCCTGGCATCTTCCGGAGTGGAAGAGAAGTGTTGAATCTCTTGTGCAACCTCAGCTCCCTGGTCTGCTGCGTCTCTTATTGTGTCTCCTCTGTGTCTTTTTGTTGCATCATCTTGCTGCACCAGCTCTCCATGCGGGCCAGCACTACTGCGCAGGCCAGCTCTCCTGAGCAGACCAGCACTCTGCATGGGCCAGCACTCTGCTCAGGCCAGCTTGCCTTTCACCAGGAGGCCCCAGGAATCGAACCCTGGACCTCCTATATGGTAGACAGGAGCCCAATTGGTTGACCCCACATCTGTTTCCCTGCCACTCTCTTTTGACAGCACAGTTATCAATCTGAGCCCATAATTATTTATACTTTATCTTATCTTATCTCTCCTACCAACCATGAGCATCTTGAGAGAAGAATGGGTATCAGAATCCAGTAGGTGCTCACTGAAGGATGATTGAAGTAATAACAGAATGGGCTAACAAAAAGAGATCATGGAAGCAGCATATACTAGATTTTCAAGTAGAGACAACTTAATGTAGTAGTTAAAAACACAGGCTTGAAAGTCAGACACTCCTGGCTTTGCTACTTTGTAACTTTTATAACCTTGGGCAAGTAACTTAAATTCTCTGACTCTCAATGCCTTCATCTTTCTAATGGAGATAGCAATAGTCTTAATTTATAGGGTTGTTACAAGGATTCAATAATGCTGAGTGTAGTATTAGCATATTAAGGGCAATAGTTTTGTTTTTTTTTTTTAAGATTTATTTATTTCTTCTCCACCCCCATTGTTTTGAGCTCGCTGTCTGCTCTCTGTGTGTTCTTCTGTGTCTGCAGCACTGGGAACTGATCCTGGGACCTTCCCGAGTGGAGAGAGGCTGCTCAATCTCTTGCACTACCTCAGCTCCCTGATTTGCTGCATTTCTCATTGTCTCTCTTCTGTGTCTCTTTTTGTTGTGTCATCTTGCTGTGCCAGTTCTCCTGCGGGGGGCAGCACTCTGTGTGGGTCAGCTCTTCACTCAGGCCAGCTCACTTTTCACCAAGAGGCCCCAGGTATCGAACCCTGGACTTGCTATATGGTAGATGGGAGCCCAATCACTTGAGCCACATCCGCTTCCCAAGGGCAATAGTTTTTTAAAAAAGGAATTTATTGAGACGCACAGACAGTATTAAGAACTCCAGGAGTTCAGAGGAGAGAGAGGTCCTTGTGACCATGGTTGTCAAGGAAGTTTTCTTGGGGAAGTTGCTATCAAAGATAGGGTAAAACAAAACAAAACAAAAACAAACAAACAAACAAAAACAAAAAACAAAGATAGGGTAGCATCTACAACTCTTTTCTTTTTTTCCCCTCAGGTCTGGGGAGTGAGAATGTGGAGATTTCTCAGCCAGATGAGTTTGAACATACTCCACAGGAGGATGACTTGGAATTCAAGGAAGAGGAAGATTTGGCCCCAGGTCATGAAGTAGGAAGTGCCTCTCTCAAATGTGAAGGCATCCAGACCTGGGATGACTTGTGGGTCCAGAGGGAGGGTCCAGGAAAGCCTCAGCCTCGAGACAGAGGTCCCCGGCTCCTGGGAGAGCCACGATGGGGCCAGACTAGTGATCGGGCTGCTGTGTGTGGCGAATGTGGGAAGAGCTTCCGGCAGATGTCAGATCTGGTGAAACACCAGCGGACCCACACAGGGGAGAAACCTTACAAGTGTGGGGTCTGCGGCAAGGGCTTTGGGGATAGCTCTGCCCGTATCAAACACCAGCGAACTCATAGTGGTGAGAAGCCCTATAGAGCCCGGCCACTGGCCCAGGGCCCCCCCGAAAATTCCTCGGCCCCGGATCCCTGCTGGCGAGCGCCCTACTATCTGCGGTGAGTGTGGCAAGAGCTTCCGGCAGAGTTCGGACCTGGTGAAACACCAGCGGACACACACAGGTGAGAAGCCCTACAAGTGTGGCATCTGTGGCAAGGGCTTTGGTGACAGTTCTGCCCGCATAAAGCACCAGCGGACACACCGCGGGGAGCAGCCTCCCCGGCCGGTGGTGCCCCGGCGGCGGCCATCTCGGGTGGCCACAGCAGCTGCACAGGGACCCAAGGCCCAGGACAAGCCATATATTTGCACTGATTGTGGCAAAAGGTTTGTGCTCAGCTGCAGCCTCCTGAGCCACCAGCGCAGTCACCTGGGGCCCAAGCCCTTTGGCTGCGATGTGTGTGGGAAGGAGTTTGCCCGGGGCTCAGACCTGGTGAAGCACCTGCGGGTGCACACGGGCGAGAAACCCTACCTGTGCCCCGAGTGTGGCAAGGGCTTTGCCGACAGCTCAGCCAGGGTCAAGCACCTCCGTACCCACAGTGGCGAGAGGCCTCATGCCTGCCCGGAATGCGACCGTACCTTCAGCCTCAGCTCCACCCTCCTCCGCCACCGCCTCACCCATATGGAGCCCCAGGACTTTGGCTTCGCAGGCTACCCCATGGCTCCCCTGATCACCAGCCCACCCCCCAGCACAAGCCCACCCCCGCCTCCTCTTGGCACCAGCCCCCTGCTAATACCCCGCAGCCCTCCACACTCAGGTGATGGGCCCTTTGGCCTGCCCGGCTTAGAGCCAGAGCCCGGGGGCCCACAGGCTGGGGAGCCCCCACCACCACTAGCAGGAGAGAAGCCTCACAAGTGCCCCGAGTGTGGCAAGGGCTTCCGCCGAAGCTCGGACCTGGTGAAACACCACCGTGTGCACACAGGGGAGAAGCCCTATCTCTGCCCTGAATGTGGCAAGGGTTTTGCTGACAGCTCGGCCCGAGTCAAGCACCTCCGCACCCATCGTGGTGAACGGGCCCGGCCACCACCACCGTCCACTCTCCTTCGGCCCCATAACCCTCCCGGCCCAGCACCCACGGCCCCTCGGCCCCGAGTCCGGGCCCAGCCCTCTGGACCCAGCCAGCCCCATGTGTGCGGCTTCTGTGGGAAGGAGTTTCCCCGGAGCTCAGATCTGGTCAAACATAGGCGCACACACACCGGGGAGAAGCCATACAAGTGTGCAGAGTGTGGCAAGGGTTTTGGTGATAGCTCTGCCCGTATCAAGCACCAGCGTGGGCACCTGGTCCTGAGGCCCTTTGGGACGGGGGATGGTCGAGCAAGGCCCCTCAAGGAGGAGCCTCCTACAGAACTGGAATGATGAGGTCCAGGGAGGGTGGAGGCAAAATGGGAGGGTATCTGCTGCTTAAGCAGAAATGAAAGGACCTGGGAGGTGGTGGGAGGGAGGAGGGGAAGAAACAGGGAAAAGGAGTGAATAGATAGAAACAGAGACTGGAGGCAATGACCTTGAAGCTCAGGGAACTGTCCTGGCCTGACTCAGTCAGGACCTTGCCAGTATGGGCTATACTCCCAGCTTCTTGAACACTGCCTGCTACACAGTAGGCACTCAATAAATATATTTTTTTTTAATGAATAGACTTCACCTGAGGGCTCTAAAAAAAACTAAATACCTGCTGCCTCTTAACTGTTGAGGACTGACCTTTCTCAACACTGCCCTTGGGAGACCAGCACCCCGAACCAGGGTTTGTTTGACTTCATGAACTGCAGCAATGCGATTTCTAGAGTGGAAGGTGAAGAACAGGGGGCAGGGAGATCCTGACCATCCTTCTGATGGGAAGAGTATTGCCATGAATTATGCAGTACCCACCCCAACCTCAGGCCACTGGACATGGTCTCAGCCAGGAAGGGCACTCTTGGACACACCCTAGGCCTCTGCCCTTGAGGACCCCAGGCCACCATGTCACCTGGACATTGAACACAGGCAGATTAGAGGTAGCAGAAGGAGCACTCATGGCATCTGGCTGGATGCCAAGCCCAGGCCCTTCTAATGGACATCAGCAGAGAGGAGCTGGCTGAGAGACTGGGGCTAGGAGAGGCCAGGGAAGCGTGAAGGCTCCACAGCCACATCTCCATCTGTCACTTTGCCAATAAACTGCTTCTTATACAAGGAGGCCTGGACTTTTGTCTGTGTGCGTGTGCGTGTAGAAAGTGAGTACATGTTTGGGGTCTGGAGAATGTGTAGAGGGGCTACCACAGGCGAAAGGTGCATCCAACTTGTGACTTCCTAACCCTCTTTGAGCCCGTTAAAGAGGTTGACTTGGCATAGCTGCTTTCTGTGTCCAACATCTGGTCCAGAAACGGCCGCCACGCCCGTCAACTGATGCCCCAGGCCTGATGTCTGGCTGCCCACAGGCGCCACCTACGCCACAGCATCGAGCGCGACCCTTAAAAGGAGAAATACGCGACGCCGCGGAAGGAGGGCACACGACACTGGGTGGGAGGTTTGATCATGGAGCGCTGTTGCTATGGCGACAGGTATTCGGAGAAAGGCAGACGAAGAGTAGGGCGCAGGCGCAGAGGGCGCCGCCATAGTTCACGGTCTTCGGAGATACTGGGAAACGCTCCGACGCGGCCCCCCTGAGGCCCTTTTTAAGTACCGAGGAACAGGTCATTTGGCTGCATAGCCCAAAGTGAGGAAAAAGCGGATGCCTCTCCTTTGGAAAAGGCAACAACCATATTTCTCAACGACCCAGAAGTCATTTTGGAACGGGGTTCCTCTCCCTAGGCTTTTCCGAGGACGGCGCCAATGGGGCAGAAGGACTGTCCTGATTGGCTAGGCTTCAGAAAGGTTGGGGCGGTTCGCCCAGCCAGCCAATGAAGTGCACGATTGCTTTGCAACTCCCGCCTCTTAGGGGTCTCAGCCGATAATCGTGTGAGAATGGGCCTTGAGTGGCAGCTCTCGCGAGGTCCTAACCTGTGTGCACGGTCTTCTAGAAACCCACCGGCGCCCACCGCGGTGCGGCTTCTTAGGTCTTCCCATCCCTGTCGGGTCGTATACACACTTGGAACGCCGGAATTTTGCTTTCGGGGCCGGGGTTCCTGGCGGAGCTCCAAACGCACACACACGCAGGCCTGAATGGGAACGTTTTGGAGCTTTTGGTAGATCCTCCTGGTTTCCGATCTCCAAGCCAGCCTGCTGTGAACGTTCTGATTGCCGTATTTCCCCGATGCCCTCGCTGTAAAGCATAACTCGCAGCTGCACCTTCGGCTTGTGTGCTTTCAACCCTGCACTTATAGGTGCTATTTACTTGGAGTGCCTCCTTTGCTACTTGTTAACCTCTCCTTGCAAAACACCTTAAAGCATTACTTCCTTCCAAAATCTTTGCCTGACCCTCCAGCCTGGGTTAGAGTTCGCTTCTCTGAGCAACTCCTGAGTACTTAACACATCCAGAGCTTCTTGAGGATAATCAGTCACACAGATTCTAGGCAGAAGATAGATACTGAATTACAAGTGTAGCAAGGGCTATGATGATGGACAGAAAGCATACAGCAGGAGAGAACCCTACCTGGTCCAAAGGTCTCCGGAAGCACTGGCATTTCTGTTTGGATCTCAAGTTGGAAGTGGAGTAAGAAGGGGATGAGGTGGGGGATGGGATGAGAAGGGGGACGATGTAGGAAGAGTGAAATAGTATGTGCCATGTCCTTGGGGATTCAGGAACTGAAATAAAGTTCTAGTGAGGCTGAAGGCAGTTGGTGAAAGGCAGAGTAATTAGGAGTAAGGCAAAAACTTTTCCAAATTCAGCTTTATACCTCCCACTCCTGACAGGGGCCTGGGAGGCCTCACCATATGCCTCAGTGAAGGGTTTTCCTGGAACATGATATGCTCTTCACAAGAGTTTACAACCCCACCAGTTATTACCTCCTTGTCAATCTGGCAAACTCCTACTCATCTTTAAAGGCCCTGCACATTCAGCCAGGCCTGCATCCAATACCCATGCCCCTCAAGGGAGATATTCCCTCACTCCACTCTTCTCCTGTAGAACACCTATTACTGTCGTTTTCATATAATATATGGATATTCCCAACTAGACAATGAGATTCTCAAGAACAGGGACTAAATCTGATTCTAGGTAGATACCTGTGTATGTTTGTAAAGCAAATGGATGGAGCCTTTTTCTTCCTTTTACAAGCTCCTGTTTCAAAGTCCTCCCACAGTGGGAGGTCCCTTCCTGTAGGGACTTTTGGGGCCCCCAGAGGCAGGCCCCCAGCTGAGCCACCTTGAGGTGGTGCAAGCTGTCTCCTCACTGAATTTCTCTGAACCAGAGCAGGCAGGCCTTGGCTTTCCCTGGAGGTAGGGCTTAAACTCTAACCAGGCCCCTGTCTACCTCTTCTCCATCTCCCATACTATGTTCCCTCTTGCCAGCTCACTACAGCCACTTGGGCTTTCTTTCTGTTCCTCAAACATGCCAAGCTTATTCTCACCTTAAGGCCTTTGCAATTTTCTCCATTTCCAACCCTCTCCCTCCGGATTTTCAAATGGCTAACCTTTTCTCATCATTCAAGATTCATATCAAATACTACTTCCTCAGAGATATCTTCCCTGACCACATGAAAAAGTGCCCCAATCATATCTACTCTAATCACATCGCCCTGCCCTATTTCTTTCATTGCACCTATCACTATCTGAAATCATCTTGCTTATTTATGTATTTACTTGCTAACACTTTTTACACCCATAGGGGGGCCACAGGAGATGAGATTTTTGTCTGTTTTGTTCGCTACTGCATCTCCAATACCTAGAATGTTACCAGGTCTTGAGGGCGAGCATTTGTCTCCTTCTCTCAGCCCTGGGGAAAGGCAAAAGTTTGACTGGATGTTATCCCAACTTCCAAATTATTCCCTGGTCTCTCCAGACTGAGGTTCAGGTTTGAGTCCTGGCTCTACCATCCCTTTCCTCTGCAACCTCATATCTAAGAGGTAATTTGGTTTAATAGAGCTTTGGAATCTGCTACTTACCAGCTATGTGACTTTGAGCAAGTTACTTAACTTCTCCAAGCTTTAGTTTCTTCATTTGTCAACTGTGAATAATATTGACCACCACAGGGCTGTTGTAAAGATGGAAAGGGACAATATACATATTGTAAGCACTTAACTGTTATTTCTCTTTTCCTTCATCATTTCTGAATCTTAGTTGCCCCCTCCATAATATGGGAAAATTAGACATCATTTTCAAGAGAAATGTGAAACACAGGTTTTTATATATATATATATAATTGGGACTAATTGGGACTATATATAATGTCCCAATTTTTCAATGTTGGAAATGACATTTTTAAAAGCAAAACCTCAAAACTGGCATAATGCCTAAGGATCCCATCTATCTTACATTTTAAAAAGTTTGACATGCCTTGATTTTAATGGAATGCCTCGCTTTGTTTTATGTTCCCTTATTAAGAAGTGTATGCCTCTATTTTCAACTTCATAAAGAGTTATAACAAAACGTAAAAATAAAAGCAAAACCTCTTTTCCCCTTTCCTTCCTTCCTCCCTCCCTCCTTCCCTTATTTTAAAAAGTGAAAAATACTCTAAAAGCCAAACAAAATACTTCTGTGAACTGGATTTGACCCGCGGGCCACTAATTTTCCTCCTAGGCAACTGGCTGTTAGAAAGGTCATAACAACCCTTCTTGTGAAACTCGGGCGGACCACTTTGCCTCCTGAACGTCAGTGAGCTCATATGTAAAATGGGGCCTCGACCCTCAGTTGTGCGGATCCAATGACACCAGATTAGCGCTTAGCATAAAGCTGGCGCACAATAGACTTAGACACGCTATGTCTATTTATATGTATAGACACGATAAGCGGGAGCGGTGGTTGTTGATTTAAGAAGGATGTATTCAAGAAGCAAGATATGCCAGAAGCCAGGAGACCGGGAAGGCGACGCGGGGAAGGAAAAAGGGAGGTGAGGGGGTGGAAAAAGAGAGGAACGGGGAGGGGAGCGGAGGCAGCAGGGCCCGCCCTCCAGGCGGGGCGCCAGCGAGAGGCCCAGGCCGGGGCCGGCGCGCACGTGGCCTACTTCGGGCGGAGCAGCCGCGCCGGGCAGCAGCCGAGTCCTCCGAGCCGGCCGCACGGGACGAGCCGTGGCGGAAGGTTAGAATCGGGCAGCGAGCACCCTGACCGCCGGGCTTGGGCGGCCCGGGGTCCCCGGGAGCTGGGGGACCTCGGGGGGCGCCGGGTCTGGGCTTCCTCTCCTCCCCCCGCCGTTTGGGCCGGACGCCTGGGTCCTCGGTGCCCCTCCCACCCGGGGGCGGGCCCGGTGTTCGGGCCAATGAGCGGCCGCCGCCAGGGCCCCGCCCGCACCCCGCCCCCGGAGCCGCGGTCTCGCCGAGCGCCCCACGGCCCCGCGCCCAGGCCTGGGGTAGCGCGAGCGCCGAGCCCGGGCTGGTGAGTGCGCCCCTCCCCCAGCAGGGTCTCCGCCCGGATCCCGCCTCCAGCCCGTGCACCGGGGCTCAGGTCCGCCGACCCGGGGCCGCGGGCAGTGACTCAGCGCCGGGAGGGGTTGGGGTTTCGAAGTGTTCAGGGCCTTGAATGCCGGGATGAGTGGGGATCAAAGGGTGTCTCCGGAGTTGGCCCCGGTACAGTGCCAGGGCGTCGGGCCAGGCCGGGGTGGAGTGGAGAGGGCCAGCCCCGGAGGCCAGGGCAGGGCGGGAGAAGACACTGTGCATGGCTTTGCCTGGGCCAGGGCCAGAGCGGGCGGGGGGGGGGGGGCGTCCCGATCTTCTGACCCAGCTCCCTGCCCCAGGACACCAAGATGCCTGGCGAACAGCAGGCAGAGGAGGAGGAGGAAGAAGAGATGCAGGAGGAGATGGTGCTGCTGGTGAAGGGTGAGGAGGAGGAGGGTGAGGAGAAGTACGAGGTGGTGAAACTCAAGATCCCCCTGGACAACAAGGAGGTACGTGTCTCACACACCTGGGGGCCCTTTGTCCCCAAACCTGCTCCCTCAAACAGAAGCCAGGGCTCCTGCCCTTACTTTCCCCTGAATGGCAGACCCAGAATTTCAGGGTTGGGTTGGCCCATCCTTCTGCCCCACTGCTCACGCTGCCATCATGTAGGTGTCACATGTACTGTGACAGGCACGGGGCTGGTCCCTGGAGAGCAAACTATAGCCCGGTTCCCTTGGATCCCCATGGAGCTAGATGTCTAGTGGAGTTGGATGGACAGGTGACCAGGTAGTTATAGTATGACAGGTGCAGGCACAAGGGTGTGTGGAAGCCCACAGGTGGGAACTCAATTAGACTCGGGTAGGGGAGGTGAGGTGAGGCTTCCGGAAGGAGGTGGTCACAGCAACAGTTAAGGTGACAGCTAACTCTTGCATGGCATTGACTGTGTGACGGATGCTGCTCCGAGCATTGCAATTCTACGAGGTTGGTCACATTTGTCCCATTTTACAGTTAAAGAAACTGAAGCCCGAAAAGGGTTACTGACTGGCCTAAGGTCTCACAGCTAGTAGAGGGATGGCTTATCTGAGTAGGAGTCTGAGGGGTGAAGTGGGATGACTGCTCTGGGCAGAGGGAACGGCACAGGCTCAGAGGAGTGAGTGTGCCCTGGGGAAAGTAAGAGCCCACTGGGTCCTCCCGTGGCATGGATGAGAGTGGAGGGGTTGGCAAGCCAGGAGGGAGTCTGGGTGCTACCCTGAGGGTGTCTGAAGGTTTTAAGGAGAGGAGTTTAAGGAGATGGGAATATGAGTTAGATTTTCCCCTTCTAGACCCTGTCACCAAGGAGTCTTTCCACTTCCCAGAAGCCCACTGGAGTCTGGCCACCCCCAGCAAGGGCTGCCCTGGGTCCAGCTGGAGGGCTCCTGCTGGGCCAGGTTTCTGGGCCCAGCCTCCCTCTGATTTCTGTCAGGGGCCAGTTCCCAGGGAAAGTTTTGCTGCCCCCTAGTGGGTGTGATGAGCCCTAGGGGGAAAGGGCTGGCTCCTTAAGGCCTCTTCTTGGCAGTCTAAATACCAAGTCCTGTTTGTCTCAGGCCTCCTTGGCCCATCAACCTAACCGGGCCTGCCAGGATCCCCTGGTCTCCACCTTTGGCCTATAAGTTAAGAACCCAGATCTGGAGCTGAGGGTGGACTTCCAGCTCCATCATTTACCAGCTGTGCGACCTTGAGCAAGTTTCTTGTCCTCTTTAGTAAAAGGGAAATCGTAACAGCTTCTACTTCTCGGGGTTGTGAGGATTAAAGGAGTTCGTACACGTGAAGAGCTCAGGGCCATGTTTCACGCTTAAACATCACAAGTGTTTGCTGCTATTATTAAAGTTCAGGAACTCAGGCTAGGCCATCCTTTTGGAGATTTTTCAATTCATTTTCATCAAAGGTCATTCTGGGATGAACCCTGATGCTTAGAGGCGAACAAGGAAACCAACATGGAGACCAAGGCAGAGGACTGAGAGAAAACCATGCAGGGCGGTAGGGGGGGCTTCATGGAGATGAGTTTTGACCTGGGCCCCGAAGGCTTAGTGGGCATTTGGCAAATGGAGAAGAGGAGGAGGAAACAGCAAAAGCAAAGGCTCAGAGGAGCCGAGGCTAGGAAGGTAGGTGGGTCTGGAGAGTCGGGCTTGAATGCCAGCAGAGGAATTTGGAATACTGTTAGGTTATGTGGTGCCATCAGAATTCTTAAAATAGGGGAGAGACGTGGCTGGACTTTCCATTTAGAAGACTCCACATAGAAGGAGGCCAGGAGAGGCTGGTAGCCTGCTCTATGGTAATGGCAGCAGGGAGAGAAGGGGATACTTGGGAGGCAGATGTTGCGGACCATGAGCAGACTGGCTGGAGCTGAGGATGGTGGGGTATGGGGGGCGGGGGTAGCTATGGCTAGTCATAAAAGATGTGTATGGCCAGGCTGTGAATGGTATCATGTAGCAGTTAAAAGCATTGGTTCAAATCCTAACTTCACCATTTATCAGTTTTGCCTCAGCTTTCTCATCCGTAAAATGGGATAATGAAAATAACATCTTCGAATGCTGCTCTGAGAAGGGTCATCTGGATTTGGAAGAAGAGGGTAGAATTAAGGATCACAGACACATATCTCACGAACATTTAGCTCTGTGCCCACAAGATAGCTCATTATTTTGCTGTGCGGCCTCTCTAGCCTCAGCTTCCCCATCTGTGAAATGGTGACCTTGAAAGGTCCCTCCGCTGCTGACGTTCTGTACGTCTTAGCTATCACTCCGTCCCATGGCTGCTCACTGTCCAGCACGGGCCTTGTTTTGCTGTACTCAGGGCCTGGAATATTCTTTTGCTGCCTGTCAAAATCTGTCTTATCTTTAAAGAAGAGAAAAGATTTCTGCAGAGAGCTCTATGCACGTCCAGTCCTCTCTGTTTCCTGCTTAAAACCCTTGGGTGGTTTTCTGTTCCCAGTCAGTGTAAAGTCTCAGTTTCCTAAGCCTTGCATTCAAAGCTCTTTACCATCTGACCCTGTGTCAGTCCACCTTCATCTGTCACCACTCAATACCCATCCGTGACCTGACCCTTTCTTACCTTCAAGACTTTGCCCATGTGTTTGTCCCACCTTTGCTACCTGCTTTCTCCGGGAGTAGCTCTTCTCTCTTCCAGAACAGTATTTCTTAATTTTTAACATGCCTAGAAGCCACCTGGGGAGCCTGTTACGATGAAGATTGTCATTCAACAGGTCTGGGGTGAGGCCTGAGATTCTGCATTTGGAACAATTCCTAGTGATGATGATGTTGTAAGGAGCTAGAGGATAAAGGTTGTGTTTTATAGTTTGTACCAAAGAGAAGATAGATTCTGACCACTGAAAGGGCCCAGGGAAGGAAGACAGGCTGCTCAGGTGACTTCAAACCTAGTCAATGAGATAGAGGTGTGTCAGAGGATTTTTTAGACAATGACAGACTTCAGGTTTAAATACTCTCTCTGCCGTTTCTTAGCTCTGTGGCTTTGGTTCATCACTTTACCTCTGAGTCTTATCTATATATTTCTTTATATAAAATGGGGCTCATGATCCCTAAACCATAGGGTTGTGAGAATTTAAAATGAGAACATGTGTGAAAAGCACTTAGCATAGTTCCTGGCACATAGTAAGTGCTCAGTTATTATTATTAATTAGAAAAGTAATGGCTGAGGAGGGAACTGGGCTGTGCACCCTGGTGAAAAATTACTTAAGCAGGGAGAAAAGATCACTGACCTTAAGTGCCTGGACCATTATATATTATTTTTACAGGACATTGTAGCCCTACAGTACCTTCTTGCTACAGTGCAAATACTCATTTTTAAATAAAATAGGTGTCGAATATGAGACACGTAAGGGCCTTTAAGAATCGCCTAATGTGGTATTTTGCCAAGTTTCAGCCTTGTGTGTTGCTTATAAGTAGCACTTAATATTATTTATTTATTTTTAAAGGATCTATTTATTTATTTATTTACTTACTTTTATCCATTTTTACCCCCCCCCCCGTTTTTGCTGTTTCTGTGTCCATTTGCTGGGCAACTCTTTGTGTCTATTTCCTGCCCTCTCTTCTCATCCTTCTCCTACTGTCTTCACTGGGATTCAATCCTCGGAACCTCTGATGTGGGAGAGAGGTATTCTACCGCCTGCGCCACCTTAGTTCCTGGTTTTTCGGTACATCTCGTCTTGACTCTCCCTTGTGTCACTCTCCTGCTATGTCACCATCTTGCTGCGTGGCTCGCGGGGCCTGGCGGCGCACCCGCGCACGGGGCCTGGTGGCCCACACACCTTCTATATTTTTCTTTTTTTTTCCTTTTTACCAGGAGGTCTCAGGGATCGAACCCAGGTCCATCCATATGGATTACGGAGCCCAACCAGCCGAGCCACATCCGTCCCCAATATTATTTATTTTTAATGCTCTTCTTCAAATATATTTACTTTGTCTTGTTAAATCAATTTATCTTCATTTAAACAATAAGTTTGATGAAATTGTGGGTTTGATATGATCGAATGTTTTTCTACTATCCACAAAAAATAAATTTGCAATTATTATAAGATAAAAGTTTGCCCACATGCCACCTAGAATCCTCCTGGCATCTTGTGGTACGTGCACCTGAAGTTGGGCAATGTGGGTCTTTTTTTTCTTTCTTTCTTTTTGGGCAATGTGGATCTTATCTAGCCTACCTTCCTTCCTGGAGACACTGAGGCAAGGGACGGGAATTACCATGTCCAAGGACTCAGTGAGCTGGTCTCAGTCCCTCTTTTTTTTTTTTTAATTTATTTTATTTTTATTTATTTGTGCCCCCCTTGCTGCTTCTGCTCACTGTGTCTATTTGCTTTGTATTTTTCTGTGTCTGCTTGTCTCTCTTCTGTTGCGTCATCTTGCTGCGCCAGCCCACCGCACCGCACGAGCCATCAACACACTGCACCGCGTGGGCCAGCTTGCCTTCACCAGGAGGCCCTAGGAATCGAACCCAGGGCCTCCCATATGGTAAACGGGAGCCCAACCAATTGAGCCACAGCCGCTTCCCGTCAGTCTCTCTTAAGACTTTTCCTCTGCTGCCTAAGGCCCCTCCTCCTGGAGCTGGAGACACTGAGGATACTTGGGTGAAGAATTTCTTTTTCATAAGTCAGTGAACAGGGGAGAGGGAGGGTTGTCAAAAATAATAATAATAATAATAAGTCAGTGAACCCAGGCATGAGGAAATCCTCAGGCTGGCCAAAGTTATCTTTTTTTTTTTTTTTAGAAGGTACTGGGGATTGAACCCAGGACCTCACACACGGGAAGCAGGTGCTCAACCACTGAGCTACAGCTGCTCCCTGCCAAAGTTATCTTAAAGAGGGGTGTCAAGGGAAAATGGGCTACAGAAATGTCAACATAATGAGAAAAGTTCTCTCCGCAGTCGCTGACATCTTGATATAAACCCAAAAGATGTCAAAACCAGGACAAGACCAGAAAGTGTGACCTTGAATCCAGACTACCCAACCAGCTGTGGGGAGTTTCTTGACTTCAAGTATCAAATTGTGTTTTAACCTTGAATCCCTCTTGGAGAGAGGTGGGACTTGGAGTCCACTTCTGCCATGCCTGGGTTGTGCTAGTGCAGGGAAACAGTGTAGCCCACTGGTTAAGGGTGAGCCTTCGAAAATCAGTTCTGACTCCCCTGGCTATGTGAATTTAATCTCCCTGGGCCTGTTTTCTCAACTATGAAACCACCTGACTCAAAGGAGGTGAGGTTTAATAAAGTAATCTACATAAAATAGCGTTGTCAAAGTTTAACACTGTAATGCCGATTATCACTATCATCACTATATGTACTATTTAAAACAGTTCCCTTGAGTGGTCTCTGATTTCTGAAATTACCTTGTTTCCCAGTTTCTGAGGTCCTTACCACAAAACCGCTGCCTTTTAATGAAGATCCTTGAGTGCATGGTCAGTCCTTCCCTCCTTGCAGCCTCGGAAGTAGAAGGCAGTGACTGTTCCTTCCAGATCCCAGGCCTGAAGGAAGGATGCCCAGAGCTTCCCCACCCCCCCACCCCCATCCCCACCCTGGTCCCTTGGTGTAGTTTGCATTCTGGCCCTGCTGCTTCCTGGCCATCTCTTACCCTCTACGAACCTGTTTCCTAATCTGTAAAATGGGTAGATACAGGAAGAAGCTATCACTGTCTTGTCCTTAATACGCATGGGGCACTTCATTTAGCCATGAATTAATGCATTTAATTGCTTGGCCTTCAGTACTCCGCATCACTTTTGCTGAGATGAGCATTTCCCTTTTCTCAGAAGGGAGCAGTGGAGGCCCTCCATATTCCTCTACTGTTAGTATAAAATGTTTTACCCTCAACTCTGGCCTCTTACAAAGCATGTCTCTCCTTTTTCTGATTTTCTCTGTAGAAGCCCAGGCCTCCTGAAACTGGCTCATTTTCATAAATTTACATTTCAGGCCCTAGAATAGCATTTGGTTTTTACCCTTGCCTTTTTTCTTCACAGCTTGGAAAATGGCAGGTGCTTGCTCAGGAAAATTTACTTTGGGCCTGGCCTGGCTTCCAAGACCTCAGGCTCTCCTGGCTGATCTACCTCACCAGCTGCTCTTGCTCAGTCTTCTTTACTGGTGGCTGCTCATCTTGAGGTGCTCCTAATGTTGGAGAGCCCCAGGGCTCGGTTCTTAATGTGCATCCAGGTCCGAAGGCAGCTGGCTCCCCAGTTTACAGCTCCAGTTTTGGTCTCTCCCCTGAGCTCCAGTGTCAAGGAGTGCCAGATGGATCTCACTCCCCAGCTTGCTCCTCATCTCTGTAAATGGCAACTCCACCAAGGCAGTTGTTAAGTCATCTTAACTCCTCAAAAACATAAACTGTAACAAACAAACAAAAATTATAAAATAAAAAAATAGTCCTCGATTTCCTTATACCCTGTATCTAATCTCTTATCAACTCTCTTATCTCCAACTGCAAAATATATCAGATATCCCCCACTTCTCACCACCTCCACTTCTACCTGTGACAGCAATAGCCTCCTTATGGGTCTTTTGCCCTCTCTCTGCCTTTATTCTCTTCTCAATCCAGTAGCCTGAGGGCACGAAGGAGCCTTTTTTTTTTTTTTTCTTTTCCTTTATTAGAGAAGTTGTGTGTTTACAGAACAATCATGCATAAAATACAGGATTCCCATCCACCAACCCATCACCAATACCTTGCATTGGTGTGGAACATTTGTTACAATTGATGATATCTTTTTTTTTTTTTTTAGGAGGCACTGGGTAGCTTGAACCTGAGACCTTGTACATGGGAAGCAGGCACTCAATCATTTGAGCTACACCCACTCCCCTAGATGATGGCACTTTTTTATAATTTTACTGTTAACTGAAGTCCATGGTAACTTAGGGTTCACTGTTTGTGGAGGGTAGTTCCATGGTTTCCAGTGTTGTTGTTGTTTCCTGTTAGCATAGATGCAATCTAACATTTCCCCTTTTAATCACATTCAGATATGTATTTCAGTGCTTTTAATTGCTCTCGCAAGCAGTTAAGATTTACATTTCACCATGTTGTGTTAACATCACCACCATCCATCACCACAACGTTTCCATCATTCCAAATAGGAACCCTGTGCATTTTAAGCCTTAACTTCCCATTCCCTACCCACCCCATCCCCTGGTAACCTATATTCTAGATTCTGACTCTGAGTTTGCTTTTTCTAATTGTTTCAAATCAGTGAGATCATACACTATTTGTCCATTTGTACCTGGCTCATTTCACTCAACATGATGTCTTCAGGGTTCATCCATCAAGCAGCATGTATCAGGACTTCATTCCTTTCTATGGCTGGGTGATATTCCACTGTATGAATATACCACATTTTATTTATCTGTTCATTGGTTGCTTCCATCTTTCGGTGGTTGTGAATAATGTTGTGAACATTGGTGTGCAAGTATCTGTCCAAATCCCTGCTTTCATTTCTTTTGGGTTTATATATAGTAGTGGGTTGGCTGGGTGATATGGCAAATCTATACTTAGCTTTCTGAGAAACCACCAAACTGTCTTCCACAGCAGCTGTACCATTTTACATTGCTACCAGCAAAGAAGGAGTGTTCCTATTTCTTTGCCTCCTCTCCAACACTTGTCATTTTCTTTTGTCCTTTTTCCACTTTTTGATTGTCTTTTTGTTGTTCCGTTGTAAGAATTCTTTTTTTAAATTCTTTTTTAAATTTATTTATCCTCCCTCTTGCTGCGTGTGCTCACTGTGTCCATTTGCTGTGTTTTTTTCTGTGTCTGCTTGTCTCCCTTTTTTGCATCATCTTGCTGCTCCAGCTTGCTGTGCTGCGTGGGTCGTCAGCTCACCACACCGTGCAGGCCAGCTTGCCTTCACCAGGAGGTCCCGGGAATCGAACCCAGGGCCTCCCATTTGGTAAACGGGAGCCCAATCACTTGAGCCACAGCCGCTTCCCAAACTTATCATTTTCACCTCATGTGGAAAGCCAGCACATAACCACTGAACCACATCTACTTCCCTGAGTTGTTTTTTTCATTTGTTTTGCTTGTTTTTTTTTTGTTTTTTTTTTTAACAGGGAGGTCCCGGGGATCTAACCCAGGTCCCTCCACATGGGAGACGGATGTTCAATCATTTGAGCCACATCCATCCCCCTGTTTTTGATTTTTCAGGAGGCACCGGGAACCGATCCCAGGACCTCCCATGCTCGAGCCAAATCCACTTCCCTTCTGTTTTTTGTAATAGCAGTCATTCTCATTGGTGTGAAATGGTATCTCATTGTGGTTTTTGATTTGCATTTCCCTGATGGCTAATGATGCTCAGCATCTTTTCATGTGCTTTCTGGCCATTTGTTTATCTTCTTTGGAGAGATGTCTATTCAAGTCTTTTGCCCATTTTTTAATTGGGTTGTTTGTCTTTTTGTTGTTAAGTTGAAGGATTTCTTTATATACGGTACATTAAACCTTTATTGGATATTTGGTTTCCAAATATTTTCTCCCATTGTGTAGGTTGTCATTTTACTTTCATGATAAAGTCCTTTGAAGCACAAGAGTTTTTAATTTTTTTTATTTTTTTTTTTGAAGTACTGGGGGCCAGGGATTGATCCCGAGACCTCGTGTGTGGGAAGCCGGTGCTCAACCACTAAGCCACATCAGCTTCCCTGAGTTGGTTTTTTCATTTGATTTGATTGTTTTTGTTTTTTCAGGAGGCACCAGAAACCAAGGCGGGAGCTCAACTGCCTGAGCTGCATCCGCTCCCAAGAGTTTTTAATTTTGATGAGGTCCCATTCATTTATTTTTTCTTTTGTTGCTTGTGCTTTGGGTGTAAAGTCTAGGAACCATTGCCTAATACAAGGTCCTGAAGATGCTTCCCTTTGTTTTCTTCTAGGAGTTTAATAGTTCTTGTGCTTATATTTAGATCTTTTATCCATTTATCCATTTTGAGTTGATTTTTGTATATGATGTGGGGGGGGAGGCCTCCTTTTTTTTTTTTTTTTTTGCAAATGGAAATCCAGTTTTCCCAGCACCATTTATTTTTTTATTATTTTTTAATTTTTTTTAAAGATTTATTTATTTCTTTTATCCATTTTATTTATTTATTTATTTTTAAGATTTTTATTTATTTATTCATTTATCCCCCCCTTGCTGCTTGTGCTCGCTGGGTCAGCTAACCATGCCGTGCGGGCGGGCTTGCCTTCACCAGGAGGCCCCGGGATCCGAACCCGGGGCCTCCCATATGGTAAACGGGAGCCCTACTGATTGAGCCACAGCCGCTTCCCTACTTTATCCATTTTAAACACCCCCTTCCCCATTTGCTGTTTTGTGTCCATTCGCTGGGCAATTCTGTGTGTGTTTCCTGCCATCTCTTCTCATCCTCCTCCTCCAGTCTTCGATCCTGGAGACCTCCAATGTAGGAGAGAGGTGTCCTGCCACCTGTGCCACCTCGGTTCCTGGTTTTTGGAGCTTTCGGATCATCTCGTCTTGACTCTTGGTGCATGGCTCCCGGGGCCTGGCGGCTCACTGGCACACAGAGCCTGGCAGCCCACGCGCCTTCTATATATATATATTTTTTATTTTACCAGGAGGTCCCGGGGATCGAACCCAGGTCCCTCCATATGGCAGACGGACGCCCAACCATTTGAGCCACATCCGTCCCCCAGCACCATTTATTGAAGAGACTATTCTTTCTCAATTGAGTGGTCTTTGCCCCTTTGTCAAAAATCAGTTGGCCATAAATGTGAAGGTTGATTTCTGAGCTCTCAGTTCTTTTTTGTTGGTCTGTATGTCTGTCCTTGTGCCAATACCACCATGCTGGGTTTTTTTTTTAAGCAAATTAATTTTGTTGGTACAAATTAATAAAGCATACAATTCATCCAAAGTATACAATCAATGGTATTTGGTATAATCACATAGTTGTGCATTCATCACTTCAATCATTATTAGAGCATTTTCATTATTTCAGTAATAATAATAAACAAAAACAGACAAACAAGAAAATTCTTCACCTCTTAATCTCTCTGTTTCCCCTGCTATACATAGCTGCTATTTCTGGCTATTCTCGCACATATTTATTAAGCAGTTTTATTGAGATATATTCACATACCATACAATCTATCCAAAATGTATAATTATTGGTGTTTAGTATAATCACAATATTGTGCATTCATCATAACAAAAATTTTAGAACCATTTCATTACTCCAAAAAGAAAAACTTCACACCCCTTAGCATTCCTTCCCTAGCTCTATATAACAACTAATCAAATTTCATCTTTATAAATTGATTTATATTTATAGTTTACATAAATGGAATCATACAGTATGTTACACAATATATTTAGTTCATAGTAGCACCGTAATATAGGATTTGTCCTTTTGTGTCTGGCTTGATTCACTCAACATAATGTCCTCCAGGTTCATCCATGTTGTCATATGCTTTACAACTTCATCTTACAGCTGCATAATATTCCATTGTGTGAATATACCACAGTTTATTTATCCTTTCATTGGTTGATGGACACCTGGGTTGTTTCTAACTTTTGGCAATCATGAATGACACCGCTATGAACATCGGTGTGCAGATGTCTCTTCATGTCACTGCTCCCAGTTCTTCTGGGTATATACCCAGTAATGGTATTGCAGAGTCATGTGGCAAGTCTATATTCAACCTCTTTAAGAAGTGCCACACAGTCCTTCACAGTGGCTGTACCATTCTGCATTCCCACCAACAGTGAATAAGTGTTTTATCTCTACATCCTCTACAACACTTGTAGTTCTCTGTCTTTTTAATGGTGGCCATTCTGATAGGTATGAAATGATATCTTGTAGTTTTGATAGGCACTTCCCTAGTTGCTAGTGATGCTGAACATTTTCTCATGTGTTTTTTTTTGCCATTTGTATTTCTTCTTTGGACAAATGTCTATTCAAGTCTTTTACCCATTTTTTCATTAGGTCATTTGTCTTTTTATTGTTGAGTTGTAACGTCTCTATATATCATAGATATGAAACTCTTATTGGACATGTGATTTCCAAATATTTTATCTGATTGAGTTGGCTGCTTTTTCACCCTTTTGACAAAGTCCTGTGAGGTGCAAAAGTGTTTAATTTTGTGGAAGTCCCAGTCATCTATTTTCTCTTTTGTTGCGTGTGCTTTGGGTGTAAGGTGCAAGAAACTACCACCTATCACAAGGTCTTTAAGATATTTCCCTACATTTTCTTCTAATAGTTTTATGGTCCTGGCTTTTATATATATATATATATATATTTTTTTTTTTTAAGATTTATTTTATTTACTTATCCCCCCCCCCCCCCGTATTAGTCAGCCAAAGGCATGCTAATGTGAAATACCAAAAATGGGTTGGTCTCTATAAAGGGTATTTATTTGGGGTAGAAATCCACAGATACCCAGGCCATAAAGCGTTAAGTTTCTTATCTCACCAAAGTCCATTGCCACGTGTTGGAGCAAGACAGCTGCCGGTGTTTGCCAGGGTTCAGGCTTCTTGGGTTCCTCTCTTCCCGGGGCTGCGTTTCTCTCCAAGCTTAGCGCCTCTGGTTCCTCCACAAAGTCAGCCATAGACTATCAGGTGAACGGCTCACTTCTCTTCTCTTGGGGCCTTCTCTCCAACATCAAAACGCCAACATCAAAACCGCTTCTCAAAAACTGCTGCAACTCTGTTCTTTGTGATGCCTTTTATATTTTCTTCTCCCACCCACCAAGGGGTGGGGCTCAACATCCTACTGAAGTGGCCCAGTCAACTCCCTAATCATAACTCAATCGTGCCCAGGTTAACAGATCAGTTTACAAGCATGATCCAATTATATTTTTGGAATTCATAATTACATCAAATTGCCAAATGGCTACATTCCACCCTCTGAATTCCAAAAATACATTACAATAATCAAAAAAAGCTTAAATCAGTAACAATTCAAGTACAAAATCATATCATAATCAGTTTAAAGAAATATACTTTGTCTTCAGACAGAAGATGTCTACTTCTGCTGTAGACATCTGAAACTTGCAAAACCATTTAACTGCTTCCAATATACAAATGGAAAGACAAAGGATAAACATTTTCAATATCATAAAGAGAAATTGGGATTTTTTTTTTTTTTTTTTTTACCGGGAGGTCCCAGGGATCGAACCCAGGTCCCTCCATATGGGAGATGGATGCCCAACCAGTTGAGCCACATCCGACCCCCAGAAATTGGGATGTTAAACATGAGTCATGGATCCTCTACAGTTCAGTAAACCTGCAGGGCATCCTCCATTCGATTTCAAAGTCTGAGAGTCATTCTTAAGATGATGGTTTCTTCTCCTTGGGGCCACATGGGAACCCACCCTTTCCACAGGCTTGCCCAGCGGCTATTTTCTTGGTTCCAGCCTCATCAAGCATCTGGGTGTCGGCCAAGCTCCAGACCTCACCATCCAAGAGTGTTGGGGTGATTGCCACACCTTACCCAATCTTTGGGTTAGAGCCTTAGCTCCCCTAATACAGTGAGGTGAAGACAACATTCCCCCTAACCTTTGGCATATAGGTTCACCCCTCTCAGAGCAACGAGTTGGCAACCTGGCCTTCCCTAACCTTTGACATACAGGTTCAACCCTCTCAGAGCAATGGGTTGACCACCTAATCCATGGGGGACAGGTACACCTCGCTCAGACCTATGGGGTGTTGACCATAACCGCCCTAGTCTTTTTTTTTTTTCACCCTAGTCTTTAAGGAATGTGCTCCACCCTCTCTGCACCCTGGGATGGCAAAACTCTCCCCTAATATCAGTTGGGGACATCCACCCTCTTCAACTGCTGGGGAAAACTCACCCTCTCTGCACCATGGGGCATCAAAACTTTCCCAGAACATCGGGTAGGAACATCCACCCTCTTCAACTGCAGGGGCAAACTCACCCTCTCTGTATACATGGGTGGGGCTCCTCTCTTGGCCCAAGGAGATGTCTTAAGTCCAGATCTCTGCTTCCAGGGTTTTCTTCTTAAAGCTGATTCTCCTTCAGTATCTCCTTTCCATGTCCTCTTTCGTTCAAGCTGACAGTGGTTTTGTTCATACAGCTCTCTCAAAAACTTTGTTAGTTTAGCATGCAGGAAGCAGGAGTCCAAGCCATCAGACAGTAAGACTTACCACAAGTCTTTCCTAGATAACTGCATCTTTAATTCTGATTTACAAGTTCCAAGTTTAGTGAAGTCTTCAAATGGGGCATTTTCATCTGGGAATTTGATTTCCAGAAACTTGGAAGTTCCGGAATCAGTTTCTATTTTCTTTGTGCCCAAAAGTTCAGTCGTTAGTGTATTTCGCTCATCTAGTATCTTGCTATAAGCTGCAAGGGGAAGACAAGCCACATTCTCTGGGTTTACTTTGGAAAGTTCTTCAGCTATGGCTCAAGCGCCATTTTCAAATTTTGTCTTCCATATAACACCAGGAGTTAATCTTGCTAAGATCTTTGCAACTTTATTATTTTATTTTATTTTTTTTTATTTTTTAAAGATTTTATTTATTTATTCATTTATCCCCCCCTTGCTGCTCGCGCTCGCTGGGTCAGCCAACCACGCCGTGCGGGCGGGCCTGCCCTCACCAGGAGGCCCCGGGAACCGAACCCGGGGCCTCCCATATGGTAAACGGGAGCCCTACTGATTGAGCCACACCCGCTTCCCAGATCTTTGCAACTTTAAAACATGGATCACCTTTCCTCCAGTTTCTAATAAAAGTTTCATCATTTACTTCCAAGGCATCATAGCGTCCATATTGCTATCAACAGTTTCTTCAAAGCAATCTTGGTCTTTTCCATCAAGCATTTCACAATTCCTCCAAAAAATACCCCTTATCCATTTATAAAACCATTCCAACATTTTGGTATATGCAAAAGGACTTCCCCACTCCTCAGTACCAAATTCTGTATTAGTCAGCCAAAGGGGTGCTAATGTGAAATACCAAAGATGGGTCTTTATACAGGGTATTTATTTGGGGTAGAAGTCCATACTTACCAGGCCATAAAGCGTTGTTTCTTCTCTCACCAAAGTCCATTGCCTCGTGTTGGAGTAAGACAGCTGCCGATGTTTGCCACGGTTCAGGCTTCTTGGGTTCCTCTCTTCCTGGGGCTGCGTTTCTCTCCGAGCTTAGCGCCTCTGGTTCCTCCACAAGGTCAGCTGTAAATTGTCAGGCGAACGGCTCACTTCTCTTCTCCTGGGGCCTTCTCTCCAACATCAAAACGCCAACATCAAAACTGCTTCTCAGGGAAGCGGCTGTGGCTCAATAGGTTGGGCTTCCGTTTACCATATGGGAGGTCCTGGGTTTGATTCCTGGGGACTCCTGGTGAGGGCAAGCAGGCCCGTGCAGTGAGCTGATGGCCTGCGCGGTACGGTGAGCTGGTGCAGCAAGATGACGCAACAAAAGGGAGACAAGCAGACATAGAAAAATGCACAGCAGATAGACACAGCAAGCACAAGGAGCAAGGGGGGAATAAATAAAAATATATATATATATCAAAGAAAAAAAAAACTGCTTCTCAAAAACTGCTGCAACTCTGTTCTTTGTGATGCCTTTTATATTTTCTTCCCCCACCTACTAAGGGGTGGGGCTCAACGTCCTACTGACATGGCCCAGTCAACGCCCTAATCATAACTTAATCATGCCCAGATTAACAGATCAGTTTACAAGCATGATCCAATTATATTTTTGGAATTCATAATTACATCAAATTGCCAGATGGCTACACCCCCCACCTCCTCCTTTGTATGTGCTCACTCTCTGCTATCTGTGTGCTCACTGGTTCTGCTCATCTTTTTGTTTTTAGGAGGCACTGGAAACTGAACCCAGGACCTCCCCTGTGGGAGGGAGGCGCCCTATTGCTTGACCCACCTCTGCTCCCTGCTTGTTGTGTCTCTCATTGTGTTTCCTCATGTGTCTCCTTGTTGCGTCATCTTCTTGTGTCAGCTTACTGCACCAGCCCATCATGCCAGCTTGCTGTCTTGCCTGTCTTCTTTAGGAGGCACCAGGAACTGAACCCGGGACCTTCTATGTGGTAGGTTGGCGCCCACCTGCTTGAGCCACATCTGCATCACCTGGCTTGTATATTTAGGTCTTTGATCCATTTTGAGTTGATTCTTGTATAGGAAGTGAGATAGGGGAGTGAGAAAGAGGACCCCTCTTTCATTCTTTTGGTTATAGATATCCAGTTCTCCCAGAACCATTTGTTGAAGAGACCGTTTGCCCCATTAACATGGACTTAGTAGATTTGTCAAAAACCACTTGGCCATAGAAATGAGGGTTATTTCTAGACTCTTCAATTCTATTCCACAGATAAGTGTGTCTGTCTTTATGCCAATATCATGCTGTTTTGACCACTGTAGTTTTGTAATGTGTTTCAAGGCCAGGCATTGAAATTCCTCCCACGTTGCTCTTCTTTTTTAGAATGCTTTTGGCTATTTGGGTGTACTTTCCCTTCCTAATGAATTCGGTAATTGCCTTTTCTACTTCTGTAAAGTAGGCTGTTAGAATTTTGATTGGTATTGCATTGAATCTATAAATTAGTTGGGGTAAGATTGACATCTTCACAATATGTAGTTTTCTAATCCATGAACACAGAATGTCTTTCCATTTGTTTAGGTCTTCATTGATTTCTTTTCTTTCTTTCTTTTTTTTTTTTTTTTTCATTTTTTTTTTATTATTATGGGTAAAAATCAAAATTCTCACAATACATACAAACATTTGCAAAATGATATATAAATATATATGCATATATGTGTATTTGCTTACAAAAATGTTATTTATATATATAGATACATATATTTTAAGAGGTGCTTAGATTACCTTTTCTTTCTTTCTTTTTTTTTTTTTTTTTAGGTACCTGGGGCCAGGGTCTGAACCTGGGACCTCATATTTGGGGAGCCAGCACCACATTGGCTTCCCTGAGTTGGTTTTTTTTGTTTGTTTTGCTCGTTGTTTGTTTTTGTTTTTTCAGGAGGCACTAGGAACTGAACCTGGACCTTCCATGTGGGAGGTGGGTGCCCAATTGCTTGAGCCACACCTGCTCCCTCATTGATTTCTTTGAGCATTTTAAAAATTGTTTTCTGACTATAGGTCCTGCATATCTTTGGTTAAATTGATTCCTAGGTATTTGAGTCTTTTTGTTGTCATTGTAAATGGAATTTTTTCCCTGGTTTCCTCCTCAGATTGTTCAGTTCTAGTGGACATAAATATTACTGATTTTTGCATATTGATCTTATATCCAGCCACTTTGCTGAACTCATCTATTAGCTCAAGTAGCTTTGTCATAGACATTTCAGAATTTTCTAAATATAGGATCATGTCATCTACATATAGTGAGAGTTTTACTTTCTTTTTTCTTATTTGGATGCCTTTAATTTTTTTTTTTCCCTTGTCTAATTGCTCTAGCTAGAACTTCTAGTACAATGTTGAATAACAATGGTGACAGTGGGCATCCTTGTCTTGTTTCCAGTCTTAGAGGGAAAGCTTTCAAC
Organism: Tolypeutes matacus; assembly: GCA_026826555.1. Lineage (NCBI taxonomy): Eukaryota > Metazoa > Chordata > Mammalia > Cingulata > Chlamyphoridae > Tolypeutes > Tolypeutes matacus. Next base: position 1,117,030 of record JAKSZT010054368.1, on the reverse strand, counting down.
CTTTCCCCATTGAGTACGATGTTGGCTGTGGGTTTTTCAAATATGCCCTTTATCATATTGAGGAATTTTCCTTCTATTCCTATCTTTTTGTTTTGTTTTGTTTTGTTTTTTTGTTTTTTTGTTTTTAAAGATTTTATTTATTTATTCATTTATCCCCCCCTTGCTGCTTGTGCTCGCTGGGTCAGCTAACCACGCCGTGCGTGCGGGCTTGCCTTCACCAGGAGGCCCCGGGAACCGAACCCGGGACCTCCCATATGGTAAACGGGAGCCCTACTGATTGAGCCACAGCCGCTTCCCTATTCCTATCTTTTGAAGTGTTTTTATCAAGAAAGGATGCTGGATTTTGTAGAATGCCTTTTCTGCACTGATTGAGATGATCAAGTGTTTTTTTTTCCTTCAATTTGTTAATGTGGTATGTTACATTGATTTTCTTATGTTGAACCGGCCTTGCATACCAAGAATAAATCCTACTTGGTCATGATGTATAAGTCTTTTTTTTTTTTTTTTTTTTTTTAATTTTATTTATTTTACTTTATCCATTTTAACCCCCCCCTTCCCCACTTGCTGTTTTGTGTCCATTCGCTGGGCAATTCTCCGTGTCTGTTTCCTGCCATCTCTTCTCATCCTCCTCCTCCAGTCTTCACCAGGATTCGATCCTGGAGACCTCCGATGTAGGAGAGAGGTATTCTGCTGCCTGTGCCACCTCAGCTCCTGGCTTCTGGAGCTTTCGGAGCATCTCATCTTGTCTCTCCCCTGTTACGTCATCATCCTGCTGCATGGCTCCTGGGGCCCGACGGCTCAGCAGTACACAGAGCCTGGCAGCCCATGCGCCTTCTATATATATATTTTTTATTTTACCAGGAGGTCCTGGGGATCGAACCCAGGTCCGTCCATATGGCAGACGGACGCCCAACCATTTGAGCCATATCCGCCCCCTATATAAGTCTTTGATATGCTGTTGGATTCAATTTGCAAGTACTTTGTTGAGAATTTTTGCATCTATGTTCATTAGAGAGATTGGTCTGTAATTTTCTTTTCTTGTAGTGTCTTTATCTGGCTTTGGTATGAGGGTGATGCTGGCTTCATAAAATGTGTTCGGTAAATTTCCCTCCTCTTCAATTTTTTGGAAGAGTTTAAACAGGATTGGTGTTAATTCTTTTCGAAATGCTTGGTAGAATTCACCTGTGAGGCCATCTGGTCCTGAATTTTTCTTTGTTGGGAGATTTTTGATGATGGATTCAGTCTCTTTAAATGTGATTGGTTTGTTAAGTTCTTTAATTTCTTGTAGCATCAGTGTAGGTTGTTTGTGCATTTCTAGGAATTTGTCCATTTCATCTAGGTTGTCTAGTTTGTTGGCTTATAGTTTCTCATAATATCCTATGATTCTTTTTATTTCTGTGGGGTCAGTCATAACTTTCCCCCTTTCATTTCCGGTTCTATTTATTTGCATCTTCTCTCTTTTTCTTTGTTAGTCTATGTATTAGTCAGCCAAAGGGATGCTAATGCAATAACCCAGAGATTAGTTGGTCTTTATAAAGGGTATTTATTTGGGGTAGAAGTCCACAGTTACCAGGCCATAAAGCATAAGTTTTTTCCCTCACCAAAGTCCATTGACCCGTGTTGGAGCAAGACAGCTGCCGACGTTTGCCACGGTTTAGGCTTCTTGGGTTCCTCTCTTCCCTGGGGCTGCGTCTCTCTCCAGGCTTTGCTCCTCTGGTTCCTCCACAAGATCAGCTGTAGACTATGAGGCTGTCTAGGCTTTGCTTCTCTCCACAAGGCCAGCTGTGAACTCTTAGGCGAATGGCTCATCTCTATCCCGGGGCCTTCTCTCCAACATCAAAACTGCTCCCTCTGTCCTTTGCCTTGCCTTTTATATTTGATTCCCCACCCACCAAGGGGTGGGGCTGAACACCCTACTGACGTGGCCCCGTCAATGCCCTAATCATAACTTAATCATGCCCAGGTTAACAGATCAGTTTACAAGCATAATCTAATATAGATTTTTGGAATTCATAATTACATCAAACTGCCAAACGGCTACAGTCTAGCTAGAGATTTGTCAGTTTTATTGATCGTCTCGAAGAGCCAGATTTTGATTTTGTTGATTTTCTCTCTTTTTTTTTTGGTTTTTGTTCTCAATTTCATTTTTTTTTTTTTTTTTTTAATTCACGATTTTTTAATTTTTTTTTATTTTTTTACCGGGAGGTCCCGGGGATCGAACCCAGGTCCCTCCATATGGCAGATGGATGCCCAACCATTTGAGCCACATCCGCCCCCTCAATTTCATTTTTTTTCTGCTCTAATCTTTATTATTTCGTTCCTTCTGCTTGCTTTGGGATTGGTTTGCTGTTTTTTGTTTTGTTTTGTTTTCCTAGTTTCTCCAGTTGTTCAGTTAAATCTTTGAGTTTGGCTCTTCTTGTTTTTTTTTTTTTTTTTTTTTTTTTTAAAGATTTTATTTATTTATTCATTTATCCCCCCCTTGCTGCTTGTGCTCACTGGGTCAGCTAGCCACGCCATGCGGGCGGGCTTGCCTTCACCAGGAGGCCTCAGGAACCGAACCCGGGGCCTCCCATATGGTAAACGGGAGCCCTACTGATTGAGCCACAGCCGCTTCCCTTCTTGTTTTTTAATATAGGCATTTAGGGCTATAAATTTCCCTCTCAAGACTGCCTTTGCTGTATCCCATAAGTTTTGATACGTTGTATTCTCATTTTCATTTGTCTCAGTATATTTATTGATTTCACTTGCAATTTCTTCTTTGACCCACTGAATATTTAGGAGTGTGTTGTTCAGTCTCCACACATTTGCAAATTTACTTTTTTCCTGTCTGTTATTGATTTCTAGTTTCATTCCATTATGATCTGAGAAGGTGCTTTATATAATTTCAGTCTTTTTATATTGAGAGCTGCACTGTGACATAACATGTTGTCTATCCTGGAGAAAGATCCATGGGCACTTGAGAAGAATGTATAACCTGCTGAGTTTGGGTACAACATTGTGTATATGTCTGTTAGGTCTAACTCATTATCATATTGTTCAAGTTCTCTGTTTTCTTGTTGATCTTCTGTCTAGTTGTTCTATATAATGATGTAAGTGGTGTGTTGAAGTCTTCAATGACTATTGTAGAGATGTCTATTTCTCCCTTCAGTTTTGCCAGAGTTTGCCTCGAGTATCTTGAGGCATCCTGGTTAGGTGCATAGATATTTATAACTGTTATATCTTCCTGGTGGATTGTCCCTTTTATTAATATATAATGGTGGGGGAGCCAATGTGGCTCAGTGGTTGAGCACTGGCTTCCCATATATGAGGTTCTAGGTTCAATAGCTGGCCCCATTACCGGAGGGGGGGGGAAATATATATATATATATGGCCTTCTGTCTCTCTTATAACTTTTTTGCATTTAAAGTCTTTTTTTTTTTTTTTTTTTTTCTTACCAGGAGGTCCTGGGGATCGAACCTCAGTCCCTCCATATGGTAGACGGACGCCGAACCTCTTGAGCCACATCCGTTTCCCTAAAGTCTATTTTGTCTGATATTAATATAGCCACCCCTGCTCTTTTTTGGTTACTATTTGCATGGGGTATCTTTTTCCAACTTTTCACTTTCAGATGGTTTGTATCCCTGGATCTAAGGTGAGTCTCTTATAAGCAGTATATGGATGGCTCGTGTTTTATTATCCATTCTGACAGCCTCTTTTTTTTTTTTTTTTTTTTTTTTTTTAAGATTTATTTCTTTCTCTCCCTCTGCCCCCATTGTTTTGCGCTTACTGCTATCTGTGAGTTCTTCTGTGATTGTCTTCTCTTTAGTCTGCACCGGGAACCGATCCTGGGAACTTCCGGAGGGGGAGAGAGGTGCTCAGTCTCGCACCACCTCAGCTCCCTGGTCTGCTGCGTCTCTTATTGTCTCTCCTCTGTGTCTCTTTTTGTTGCGTCATCTTGTTGCGCCACCTCTCCGTGCAGGCTAGCACTCCATATGGGCCAGTACTCCGCGTAAGCTGGCTTACCGCTCAGGCCAGCTCACTGCGTGGGCCAGCTTGCCTTTCACCAGGAGGCCCCAGGAGTCGAACCCTGGACCTCCTATATGGTAGATGGGAGCCCACTTGCTTCAGCCACATCCATTGCCAAGCCTCTATCTTTTGATTAGGGAGTTTAATCCATTCACATTCAATGATATTACTGCAAATGCATTATTTACTTCCACCATTTTATTCTTTGGTTTTCATATGTCATATCTTAATTTTGTCTGTCTTACTCTTTTGGTTATCCTTTCTGCTATTCTTTCTTCTATATTCTCCTCCAAGCCTCTCTCTCCTGTCTTTTTTTTTTTTCAGGCTCTAAGAAAACATGCTGGGTTTTTTTTTGTTTGTTTTTTCTTTGGCTTTCAGTATTTTGACTATGATTTACCTAGGGATAGGTCTCTATTTTACTGGGGCTGGGGATTGAACCTGCACCTCCCATGTGGGAAGCAGGCACTCAACCACTTGAGTCACATCTGCTCCTTTTTTTTTTAAATATATTTTTTATTTATTTTTAAAAGATACTTAGATTACATAAAATGTGACATAAAAAATATATATAAGGGATTCCCATATGCCCCCATGCTGTTTTGATTACTGTGGCTTTGTAATAAGATTGTGAAGTGTGAGTCCTCCAAATTCATTCTTCTTTTTCAAGATAGCTTTATCTATTCCAGGCACTTTACCTTTCCCAATAAATTTTTTTTAATGCTAGACCTGTACAGTTTTTTAATTGTTTTAAAGACCCAATCCTTTTTTTTTTCTTTTCTTTTTTCTCTCCCCTTCCCCCCACTGTTTTTGCTGTGCGTCCATTTGCTGTGTGATCTTCTGTGTCTGTTTCTTTTTGTCTTCTTTTCTCCTGTAGGTTTCACCAGGATTTGATCCTGTCTACCTCCGATGTGGGAGAGAGGTACCCTATCGCTTGTGCCACCTCAGTTCCTGGTTTCTGTCACATCTCGCCTTGACTCCCCCCTGCGTCTCTCTTTTTTCGTTGTGTCATCATCTTGCTCTTTGCTCCTCGCGCAGGCCTGACTCACCATGCGGGCTTGGCACGCCTTTACCAGGAGTCCCTGGGGATTGAACCCAGGTCTTCCCATATGGTAGATGGAAGCCCAAACACTTGAGCCACATCCACTTCCCCCATATAAATTTGATGGTTGGTTTTCCATTTCTGCAGAGAAGGTTGTTGGAATTTTGATTGGGATTGCATTGAATTTTTAAATTGCTTTGGGTAGGATTGACATTTTAACAATATTTAGTCTTCCAATCCATGAACATGAAATGTTCTTCCATTTATTAGGTCTTCTTTGATTTCTTTTAGTAATATTTGGCAGTTTTCTGGTATGTCTTTTACATCCTTGGTTAGATTTATTCCTAGATATTTGATTCTTTTAGTTGCTATTGTAAATGGAATTTTTTTTCTTGATTTCTTTTTCTGATTGTTCATTGCTTGTGTATAGAAACATCACTGATTTTGGGGTGTTTATGTTGTAACCCACCACTTTGCTGAATTAGCTCTAGGAGCTTTGTTATGGATTTTTCAGTTTTTTCTGTATACAGGATGATATCATCTGCAAATAGGGAAAGTTTTACTTCTTCCTTTCCAATTTGGGTGCCTTTTATTTCTTTTTCTTCCCTAATTGTTCTGGTAAGAACTTCCAGTACAATGTTGAACAGTAGTGGTGACAGTGGGCATCCTTATCTTCTTCCTGATCTTAGAGGGAAAGCTTTCAGTCTTTCACCATTAAGTACTGTTGTGCTGAAAATTAAACAGACTTAAAGGCAGGGGAGGTGTACAGATTAAGTTTATTGAGCTAAAGTTGCATTAATGCAGGAGCAGTACCAAAAGAGGTTTCTGCTCAAAAGGTTCAGTTGAGGAAGCAGCTTATATGGCTGCTTGAGACAAAGGGAAGGTATAGGGGGAATGGGGGTGGGGGGGATAAGGGAGACATGATTTATGTTTGGTACCTACTTTCCATGCTACTGTGTATTATGAGGCTATGGGCCTGTTTGAACAGGATGTCCTTGAGGCCCAGTTCATTAATTAGCAAGCAGGATGTTGAGTTGATGTAGGTTGTGGCTATCTGGTGAAGATCAGCAGGCCTTGCTGATGTCAGCTTGAACTCTTTGTTACAGTTCTTCCAGGCTGGGGCAGGGGGTTTTATCAGCACCGCAAAGGATTATTGGTATGTCAGCTTGCTTCAGTTCCGTTTCTTCTTTATAACTCCCTGGATAAAATGGAAGCTCAAGCAAATCAAGATGGTTAGTAAAATCATATATCATTCCAGTTTCACAGTAGAATGTTAGCTGTGGGCTTTTCACACATGCCCTTTATGATGTTGAGAACATTTCCTTCTTTTCCTAATGTTCTAAGTGTTTTTATCAAGAAAGGGTGCTGGTTTTGTGAAACGCCTTTTCTGCATCAGTTGAGATGATCATGCTTTTTTTTTGTGAATCTGGTGTATTACATTAAGTGATTTTCTTATGTTGAACCACACTTGCATACCTGGGATAAATTTCACTTGATCATTGTGTATAATTCTTTTAATATGCTGTTGGATTCAATTTGCTGGTATTTTGTTGAGGATTTTTGCATCTCTACTTATAAGGGATAGTGGTCTGTAGTTTTCTTGTGGTATCTTTATCTGGCTTTGGTATGAGGGTGATGTTGGCCTCGTAGAATGCATGAGGGAGTGTTCCCTCTTCAAGCTTTTACAAGAGTTTGAACAGAATTGGAGTTAAGTCTTCTTAGAATGCTTGGTAGAATTCCCTTGGGAAGCCATCTGGTCCTAAGCTTTTCTTTGCTGGGGGTTTCTGATGACTGATTCAGTCTCTCTACTAGTAATTGGTGTGTTGAGATCTTCTATTGCTTCTTGAGTCAATGTAGGTAGTTCGTGTGTATCTGAGAATTTGTCCATTTCATCTAGGTTATCTAATTTATTGGCATACAGTTGTTCAAAGTATCCTTTTACAGTCCATTTTATTTTAGTGTGGTAGGAAGTAATGTCCCCTTTTTCATTTATTATTTTCATTATTAGTATCCTCTTTCTTTGACAGTCTAGCTAAAGGTTTGTCAATTTTATTGATCTTTTCAAAGAACCAACTTTTGGTTTTGTTGATTCTATTTGGGGTTTTGTTTGTTTGTTTTCTATTTCATTTATCTCTGCTCTATTTTTTTTTTTTTTAAGAGGTACCAGGGATTGAACCTGGGACCTCATACCTGGGAGGCAGGCACTCAACACTAAGCTACACCTGCTCCCCCTCTAATTTTTGTTATTTCCTTCATTCTGCTTGCTTTGGGTTTATTTATTTATTTTTTTTTTTAAAGATTTTTTATTTATTTATTCATTTATCCCCCCCTTGCTGCTTGTGCTCGCTGGGTCAGCTAACCACGCCATGCGGGCGGGCTTTGCCTTCACCAGGAGGCCCAGGGAACCGAACCCAGGGCCTCCCATATGGTAAACGGGAGCCCTACTGATTGAGCCACAGCCGCTTCCCTTGCTTTGGGTTTAGTATGCATTTCCTTTTCTATTCTTCCAGTCTTTCTTGTTTTTTATTTTTATTTTATTTTATTTTATTTTTTTTTAAGATTTTATTTATTTATTCATTTATCCCCCCCTTGCTGCCTGTGCTCGCTGGGTCAGCTAACCACGCCGTGCGGGTGGGCTTGCCTTCACCAGGAGGCCCCGGGAACCGAACCCGGGGCCTCCCATATGGTAAACGGGAGCCCCACTGATTGAGCCACAGCCGCTTCCCCTCTTGTTTTTTAATGTAAACATTTAGAGCTATAAATTTCCCTCTCAGCACTGCCTTTGCTGCATCCCTTAAGTTTTGGTCTGTTGTTTTCTTTTTCATCTCCTTTAGGCTATTTCTTTTTTGACCCATTAGTTAAGAATTTGTTGTTTAATCTCCACATACTTGAAATTTCCAGTTCTCCCTCTGTTACTGATTTCTAACTTTATTCCATTGTGATCAGAGAAGATGATTTCGATATTTCTGAATTGAGATTTGTTTTGTAACCTAATTATGATCTATCCTCAAGGTTGATCTATGTACATTAGAGAAGAATGTGTGTTCTACTGCTGTTGGGTGAAGTGTTCTATATATGTCTGTTAGTTGGGGATTAGAATATTATTCAAGTCTTGTACTTTCTCACTGATCTTCTGAGTAGATATTCTATCCATTATTGAGAGTGGTGTATTAGTCTCTTACTATTAATGTAGAACCTTTAATTTCTCCTTTCAAGTGTATCAGTATTTGCTTCTTACCTTTTGGGGCTCTGCTGTTAGGTGAATATATATTTATAATTGTTGCATCTTCCTGTTTTTTTTTTTTTAAGATTTATTTATTCCCCCACCCATACCCCATTGTTTTTGCTTGCTGTCTGCTCTCTGTGTCTCCTCATCTTCTTTTTAGGAGGCACCGCGAACTGAACCCAGGACCTCCCATGTGGGAGAGAGGTGCCTGATTGCTTAAGCAACATCTGCTCCCTGCTTGTTGTGTCTCTCATTGTGTCTCTCCTTGTTGCATCATCTTGTTGCATCAGCTAGCTGCACCCGCCTGTTGCGTGAGCTCGCTGTCTTGCCTGTCTTCTTCAGGAGGCACTGGGAACCAAACCTGGGACCTTCCATGTGGTAGGCGGACACCCAACTGCTTGAGTCACACCCACTTCCCTGAATTGTTCTTTATCAGTATATAATGACTATCTTTGTCCCTCATAACTGTTTTTGACTTAAAGTCTATTTTATCTAATATTAGTATAGCCATGCTAGCTCTCTTTTGGTTACTACTTGCATGGTATATAATTTTTCCCCCTTTCACCCTCAATCAACTTGTGTCTCTGAATTTAAGACATAATTTTTTTTTTTTTTTTTTTTTTTTTTCAGTTTTTACCAGGAGGTCCCGGGGATCGAACCCAGGTCCCTCCATATGGGAGATGGACGCCCAACCATTTGAGCCACATCCGTCACCCTTAAGACATAATTTGTAAACAGCATATAGTTAGGTCATGCTTTTTTCTTTTTTTTTAAAATCCATTTTGCCAGTCTCTGCCTTTTGATTGGAGAGGTAATCCATTTACGTTTAAATCACTAATGATGTATAATACAGGACTTTCTATTGCCGTTTTGCTATTAGCCTTTGTAAATCTTAAACCTTATATATAAGTCATATTTGGTTTGATGCCAAGTTAACTTCAATAGCATGCACACACATATTTCCTGTACCCCTGTCCTTCCACTTTTTTTGTACTTGTTACCACTTATATCTTTGTACCCTGTATGTTCAAAAATCATAGATCTTTTTTTTTTTTTTTTTTTTTTGAGGTACCTGGAGCAGGGAATGAACCCAGGACCTCTTAAGTGGGAAGCTGGCACTCAACCACTGAGCTACACTGGCTTCCCTGACTTGGTTTTTTTTTTTTTTTTTGCTTGTTTTTCTGTTTTTTTTTTTCTTTCAGGAGGCCCAGGGAATGGAACCTGGGGCCTCCCATGTGGGAGGAGAGGTGGGCCCTCAACCACTTGAGGCACATCTGCTCTCCCCTCATTACTTTTATGCATTTGTATTTTAGCCCCTGTAGGAAGTAAGAAGTGGCGTTACAGCCTAAGCAATATAGTACAATAGTACTGGCATTTATAATTATCTAAATGGTTATTTTTATCACAGGTCTTTATTTCTTTATGCTGCTTTGAACCACTGTCTAGTGACCTTTCCTTTCAGTCTGAAGAACTCCCTTTAGTATTGCTTGCAGGGTAAGTCTATTGGGGATGAACTCCCTCAGCTTTTGTTTGTCTGAGAATGCCATCTTTCCTGAGGAGCCTTTTAAAATATAAATTTAGTCCGGTCACTTCCCTGCTCAAAACCCTTTTTTTTTTTTTAAGATTTTATTTATTTATTCATTTATCCCCCCCTTGCTGCTTATGCTCGCTGGGTCAGCTAACCACGCCGTGGGGGCGGGCCTGCCCTCACCAGGAGGCCCCGGGAACCGAACCCGGGGCCTCCCATATGGCAAACGGGAGCCCCACCGATCGAGCCACAGCTGCTTCCCTCAAAACCCTCTTAATATCCCCTCTGAAGGCTCCCTAGCTCATTCATATTAAAAGCAAAAGTCCTTACAGGGGCCTAGAAGACCCTAAGCTAAGTGAGCCACCCCCTCCCCAATGTCATCTATTATTTTCCCCTTCGCTCACTTGGTTCTTGCCACTTGGATTTTCTTGCCATTCCTGGAACTCTGCAAGCAAACTTGGGTGCCTCAGGGCCTTGCTGCTCCCTCTGTAATAGGCCATTGCCATCCGGAAGGCTACTTAACAGGTCCTATTTAAATGTGCATCTCCCCACGCCCTATCCATCTTTCCTGCCAGAAGGAAAGGTGCCTAGGACAAGGTCTGGCACACACTGCAAGAGCTCGACAAATCCTTAAGTAGTAAGAGTAGCTAACCTTCTTCAAGCGCCCAGTGTCCCCTAGGCATTGTGTGTGTGCGCTACATAGATGATCCCATTTCATGCACACAGCTCTCCTAGGCGGCAGGCACCGTTGCACTTCCTATGTTGCCGATGGAGAACTGAGGCTCAGAGAGGTTGCAAGTGGCCGAGACCCAGGTCTCTGGCTCGGGCCTATGGGTCAGGGCTGACCTGCCCTCCACCCCTCTCCCCGCAGGTCCCGAGCGAGGCGCCCGCCTCGTCTGCCGACCCGGCGCGTCCCCACGCGTGCCCGGACTGCGGCCGGGCCTTTGCGCGCCGCTCCACGCTGGCCAAGCACGCGCGCACGCACACGGGCGAGCGGCCATTCGCGTGCACCGAGTGCGGCCGGCGCTTCTCGCAGAAATCGGCGCTCACCAAACACGGCCGCACGCACACGGGCGAGCGGCCCTACGAGTGCCCCGAGTGCGACAAGCGTTTCTCGGCCGCCTCGAACCTGCGGCAGCACCGGCGGCGCCACACGGGCGAGAAGCCGTACGCATGCGCTCACTGCGGACGCCGCTTCGCGCAGAGCTCCAACTACGCTCAGCACCTGCGCGTGCACACGGGCGAGAAGCCGTACGCGTGCCCGGACTGCGGACGCGCCTTCGGCGGCAGCTCCTGCCTGGCGCGCCACCGGCGCACGCACACGGGCGAGCGGCCGTACGTGTGCGCCGACTGCGGCACGCGTTTCGCGCAGAGCTCCGCCCTGGCCAAGCACCGGCGCGTGCACACGGGCGAGAAGCCGCACCGCTGCGCAGTGTGCGGCCGCCGCTTCGGCCACCGCTCCAACCTGGCGGAGCATGCGCGCACGCACACGGGCGAGCGGCCCTACCCGTGCGCCGAGTGCGGCCGCCGCTTCCGCCTCAGCTCGCACTTCATTCGCCACCGCCGCGCGCACATGCGGCGCCGCCTCTACATCTGCGCGGGCTGCGGCCGGGACTTCAAGCTGCCCCCCGGCGCCACGGCCGCCACTGCCACCGAGCGCTGCCCCGAGTGCGAGGGCAGCTGAGCCGCGGGGCTGCGGGCGCCTGGCTGGGGACGGGCTCGCTGGGGTCCGGATCGCGGGCGGGCTGCGTTGGCCTGCAGCAGCCCTCCCCCGGCCCCCGTCCGGGAAGGCGGGCCAGGCTGCCCTGGAACTGAGCGGACGGGGGTCCCCGACACGCTGCCCACCACTCCTCACCACACCTGCCAGGCCCGTGTTAGTGAATAAAGTATTATATCCTCGCCCACCTGTGCCTGTGCGTGAGGGGGGGGGTAGGAAAGGGGTTTTTCCGCAGGGTTAGATGATTGGAGTGAATTGTCTTGGAGCCGTAAGCCTAAAGGTGGGGTGAGGGGCTTATTCCACATTTGACCCGTGGTTGTGCGATAGCACGTTCACGATCAAACGTACTTCGTTCCATGAAGCCTTGAGAACAGGAGACAGGGTTTCTTTTGTTTTTGGGGTATGGGAGCCAGGGCTTGAACCCGGGACCTGGCAGGTGGGAAACCAGGAGTTGGTCCCTTCATTTGTTTGCTTGCTTGTTTCTAGGAGGCGCCGGAACCGAAAACTGGACCTCCCAATTGGGAAGCAGGCACTCAACCCCTTGAGCCACATCCTGTGTTGAGCCACATCAACACAGGTCTTGAACCTCATGGAGCTTGGTCTAGTGAGGAAGACAGACAAGTAATAGTGAAAACTTTACAGCACTGCACAGGCTTTAAGTGCTTCACTGTGTATTAGCTCATTTTTAGCCTCAGAACGTTCTAAAGTTAAGCAAATCTTTTATCTCCAGTTTAAGTTTGCAGGTAAGCAAACAGGTGTATAGCCAGTGTTTGGTAGAGCGGGGCGGGGAAAACAGCCAACTGCAGTCCAGTGTCTTTGGGGCTATGACCAGGAAAATTACTGGACAAGAGGGGTCTCCAGCTCAATGTGGGAGTTTAGGCTCTTCTCAGAGGAGGTGAAGTTTAAGGTGGGTCTTGAAGGTCAAGAGAGGTGAGGAAATATGGAGGGTCCCTGAAACTGTCAATCTTGTTAGAGCTTGCAGACATCCCCTAGAGTGGGATGTGGGGTCCTAAAGGAGGAGGTGGGCAGAGATAGACCACCAGGGACCTTGGAATCCAGGTTAAAAGATCCAATGCTGCAAAGCCTTGAGGGACCTGGGGAAGGGGATGCATTTAACATTAATGAGGTAGAGTGGACCTAAGGATGAGAGAAAGGAGAGGGATCTGACTCAATTTCCTAGCTTCAAAGTTATAGGGCAATATCACTGAGGTGGAGACATGGGAGAGGTGAGACTGGAGGTGAGGTGGGGGCAATTGTTAGACCCCTACCTGGACCCATTGAACGTGAGGTGCATGTGGAGGGGTTAGGGAGCTGCCTGGAAATAACAACTAAGATGATGCGGTCAGGAGTGCATGGCATCATGCTCAGAAGGGGGTAGGAGGTAAGAAAACCAGAAGCATCTGGGAAATCTTGAGAGGAAAATGTTTCACATAGGAGTGGTCAGCTCAAATGCCACTTTGGTGTCCACTGCATTTGTCAGCCTGGGGAATGTGGTGAGAATGACTTCAGTGAAGGGGTGGGGGTGCAAGCCAGCCTGGAGTGAGTTGAGTGTAGACCAGCCTTTCAGTTGTGAGAAGCATGAGGGAAGTAACTGGAGAGAGTTTGTTTTCAATGGGGAAAGCAACTCCAAATGTGCTTTATAAGCCAGTTAAAGAGCTAGTGGAGGGGGATGGATGTGGCTCAAATGGTTGGGTGTCTGTCTCCCAGATGGAGGGACCCAGGTTCCATCCCCACGACCTCCTGGTAAAAAAAAAAAAAGCTAGTGGAAAGGGAGAGAAGCTGATTATAGAGGGGAAAGAAGGTGGTTGAGAGGGAATAGGATGAGACCAGCAGGGATAAAGCTCCTGTTATCACTGGACAAGGAGAGGAAAGGTTGGTTTGAGGACAAAGCTGAAACAGTTCCCATCCTAGCAGATTGTGTCACCGCTTAGGAAGAATAGAGTAAAAGGGAAACAGGCTCAGAGCGACAGCAAGGCAGTGACCATTGTGAATCCCGAAAGTACCACAGCCTGCAAGGGAGGCAAGCCAACAGGACTTCAGAAAGGAAGGATGTGCCCGAGGCCCGTGGTGGGTCAGTCATACACACTGTTCAGGCCAGGAGGCCAGGAGGTGGAACAAGAAGTTGGCCTTGGCCTAGGAAGTCTTTACTTTCAACAAGAGGCCCAAGAGAGGAGCCCCTGTTCTGCCCCGATCTGTGCTGAGGGTCCAGGCAGAAAGATCTCCGGGGGGAGGGGGGCGGATAAAGCTGGGTTGTAGCCACACCTCCCTTCACTGGTGGCACTTGCTAGTCTGGACCCTTGAAAGTTTTCAATTGAAAGGCAAGGAAAGAACAAGTGCAGACTCACAGCATACTTACTGTGTGCCAGGCCCTATTCTAAGCACTCTGCATGTAATAACTCACTTAAGCTTTATAACCCTAGCAGGTAGGTACTATTAGTTTCATTTTATTTTATTTTTTATTATTTTTTTAAGATTTTATTTATTTATTCATTTATCCCCCCCTTGCTGCTTGTGCTCGCTGGGTCAGCTAACCATGCCGTGCGGGCGGGCTTGCCTTCACCAGGAGGCCCCGGGAACCTAACCCGGGGCCTCCCATATGGTAAACGGGAGCCCTACTGATTGAGCCACAGCCGCTTCCCTATTAGTTTCATTTTACAGGTGAGGAAACCAAGGTGCAGAAAAATCAAGTAATGTGATGAACATCATCCAGCTCATAAATGTCAAAGATGGCATTTGAATCTGGACAGCCTGGTACCAGAATCTGGACTCAACCAACACTCCATACAGCTTTTTACCTACTTTATATGCCCAGAGGAGGGGGGAGAGACTTGCCTGAGATCCCATTGGGAATGTGCTAGAAACCATGTGTTTCCTGCTGTGCAGGTGGGAAGGACACTAGAGAAACAAGGGAACTGAGGGGCTCAGCGACACCGCTGGTGCCCTGCCCAGTGCCTGTGAGACACATCCTCCCCTGCCACCGCTGGAAGAATCCAGAGGATGCTGCCCCACACAGTTTTATTGGGAAAGAAAACACCAGGAAGCTGTCTTCAGGAGGCTCCTGCACCTCCAACCCCAGTAGGTGGGGCCCCCAGCCCACGATCTGTTAAGAAAGACTAGAACAAGGCTCTGTGGTCGGGCCACCTCCTGCTCCCCAGACACCACGCTGAGTTGCAGGTCTTTGCCCTGGTCTCTAGGTGGAGGCCTAGGCCGTGGACTTGGGGACAAGGTCTGCAGTCCCCAGAGCCTGGTCTTCAGAGGCAGCCCCATGGGGCAAGTCTGTGTACTTGCGGGCCGAGCCGCGGGACAGGTGGGCTGGGTAGCGTCTCCGGTTGGTGTCCATCTTGGAGAGCACTGCTTGAGGCAGATCCACATGGCAGCGGGCTGCCAGTGCCACCAGGTAGATGAGTACGTCACTAAGCTCTTCCTGGAGGGCTGCCCGCTCCCTGGGGGGCCAGGCTTGGGGTCCAGGCTCTTCATCCGGCTTCCACTGACTGGGGACAGAACAGACAGGACACACAACAGATGCTAGCTAGGTCAAGGGGCTCCGCCTCCCCCCTCCAAGGACAAGCCAACCCATCTGGGTCCTGGGCAGTCAAGGTGGGGAAGAGACCCCCAACAGACAATTCATCCAGACCTCTGTGTCCCTCTGTGAGTTTTGAGAGCCAATTTCATTCTCTCACTGCAACCCCAGACAAAACCTCAGGCCCAGACCACTGCAGAACCTCTTAACTCATCTCCCTACTTCTAATTTTATACCTCTCCTCACTTTACCCCACCCTGGCTAAACACCCCCCAACTGTGTTTGGAATGAAATCTAAACTTCTGACCATGCCTGTTGGCCACACATGATTTGCCCTTTTAGAAGAAGCCCACCACTCTCCCTCCCACTCCCCACCTACAGCCACTCTGCCCTTTTCTGTCTCAAAGATAGACCAAAGCTGCCACAGGACCTTTGCACCTCCTGCTCCTGCTGCCTGGAATGCTTTTCCTCCTCCTCACCCAAATGTATTTCCCATGGCTGGCTCTTTCCCATCATTTTAGTCTCAGCTCATATGTCACCTTGAAAGAGTTTTTTCCCCTCCTGGTTACCTTCTCTCATTACCTGGTGTCATTTTCTTCATAGAACTGGTCATGACTCCAGATCTTTTAAAATAAGCTTATTTATGTATTGTCAGTCTCCTCCTCCTAAAATGTCAGTTGTGTGAAATTGTTCAAGGGCTATCTAGCACACAGCTGATGCTCATAATTCTATAATGAATGAACAGCTTGGCCATCACAACTATCTGCACCACCCTCCATCTCCACAGCAAATGCCCTGGCCTAGGCCTCACTGTCTCTTGCCTTGTCTATCCCTGCCTCCTCACCAGCCACCCCTGCCACTCCTTAAATAGGTATCTACTGGGTGCCCTTCATATGCTGGGCACTTGGGACATAACTAACAGAATAAAACAGAAACAAAATCCCTGCTTTTCCTCAAGAAGCTTCCATTGGGACTATCCCTTTACTTACTTTGCCCTTTCCTGCCTCACTACTTTTGCAAATGTAGTTCCCCCATAGGTAGGACTACAGAACACTTTCCTTCCCCAACCAGAGGTCCAGGTAAAAGGCTGTTGCCACCACTCCTTCTCAGGCCTAGATCTGCCTGACTCTCCTAGGAGATGGGGTGCCCCTAGAAGGAAGGGAGCAAGTGAGTCATCTCTATATAGTCCCAGGCATAGAGCCTGGGGAGGAGAGGAAATTGAATCCATGAATGTTTGATAAATAAAGTCCCCTCCCTCCCCAGCAACATACAGAGACTTCCAGCAAGCTTTCCATATACTCACAAAAGCTCTGCCAGCTCTCCCACTTCCCCCACCAAGGCCAGGAGCAGGTTCCGAGGCTGGTGGAACTGGCCCCAATCCCGCTCAGCGGCAAACTCAGCATGGAGGCGGCGTCTGGAATAGGACAAAGGGGTGGAAACCCAGGATTCCAGGGTTAGGGGATGAGGGAGGAGACACGGGGCCCAAGGCTCCAGCGCTAGGGTAATGGGGGCATGGGCCTTAGGAGATTCTGCAGCTCACTCCCTGGATGGCTTTGGGCAAGTCATTCCTTCTCTATGGGATTTGGCTTCCTTGCTATTCCCCTACACACTCCCCAAACTCTAGCCAAATCAAGCCATACCTTCTCCCCGCTCTTCCACCTCCTGCTGCTTGCTGCTGCTGCAGTTTGCGCCACCTAGAATCTCGTTCCCCTATCGCTGCCCTTCTACATTCCTACTTATCTTACAGGGCGCAGCTCTAGGACCACTTCCCTTAAGAAGCCTTCCTTGATTTCCTCCAGCAAGAAAAGTCTCCCACCCTCTTTGCACTTCATTCGCCCCCGTCCTACTACCTACTCCTGGAGGGCAGAGACCGTATAGGATTCCGGTTTCTCCCCAGGGCTGGGCAAAAGGGTGGTCCTAACTTTACTCATGGGGCGTCACCCACTTTCCACTGCCTCAGGTGTGCATTGCTGCGCCCATTTTGCAGATAAGGTCAGCAGGCTCGCCCAAGGTCAGCCAGAAGAACCGGGTGGGACCCGAGCGCCGCCGCCAGCCTTCTTCCCGACCACGTGGCGGGACCCTCCCCAAAAGAAGGGAGAAAGTGCGCGTGGCCCCAGCCAAGGCCGGGCAAGGACGGCTTACATGTCCTCGAGCGTAGGCTCCGAGCTGAAGGTGAACGGGCCGGCCGCGGCCGTGCCCTCGCCCCCCACGTCCCCACGCTCTCCACCACCGGCCCTGGACATGTCGCCCACCCGGCTGCAGCCCTGATTGTACACGAGAGCCCAGCTCCGGCTCGGAGCCCGCCTTCAGAGGTTCTGACCAATCACGGGCGGCCTTGGTTGCTTGACGGGGCGGAGCCGGAGGGAAGACCAATTACTTATGTGGTGTTTGCTACAGCCCGCCCCTCACCGAACTGGACCAATCCGAGGAAGCCTTCCCGCGGGCGCCTTGGACTCCGGCCCTCGAATTCTTCCGGCCTGGCCAAGTACCTTAAAGATCTAGGTACCAGATTTGACCAGAGGAAGAGACAAAGAGAAAGGGCAGAGGGCGGGGAGAGCCAAGCGCTTCATTTCCCTTGTGGGCGCCAGATGGCGCCAAAATGAAGTGGGTGCGAGGGGTCCCGCCTTGGAGACCCCAGAAATGAAGGGCCCTAGGCATGGATATTAAGTCTCTCTGGATTTAGGGACTCTGGGGACCTTCAAGACCAGTTCCCACACTATTTGGATGACATTGAGGGGAAAGAGCGACTCAAAGTCAGACAGGACCAGGACCACGGTCTTGTGTTCCACCTCAGCTCCCTACCCCACCTGATTCCTGTATTTGGAAGGAGTTGACCCTCATCACTGTCCTAAAAAGAGGAGATTGGTCGTTGTGGTCTGGCCTCTGCCCACCTCTCCAGCCTCATAGGTCACCCCACATAACCACACACGCAAGCGCCTTAAGATTCTCCGATAACGCCAAGAGGATTTATGAGATGGCCCATCATGGAACTGTTCCTTTCAAATCTGAAAACCACTGAGTTACTGGGGCAATGGGAAGAGCAGAGATGTCTATGAAACTCAAGGAGAGATTCAGTCATGTAAAGAAATATTTATTGTAAGCCTATCAAGGGCCACTGCCTTTGTTACCCGGAAGTCTAAAGAGGCCTGGAGTTTAGTGGAAGTGAAAGAATAAGAAAGTGGAGGAAAGGGAATAAGAGTCTGATTTCAGAAATTAAGATCCCAAAGATGTAGCAATTCCACTTCTAGGTGGAAATACCCTAGAGAAACGAATGGGTGTAAACAAGGAGACATATACAAGAAATTTGTTGCAGTTATGGTTGTAATAGTGAAAAATTGAAAATAAATGAAATGGCAATCAACAGCAGAATGAGTACATTGAAGCATATGCAATAGACACTATTCAGCTGTTAAAATTGAGGGTGAGCAACAAAAACAAGTTTGAAACAGTTTAAGCAAGAAAAGGGGAATTTATTTTAAAGATACAGGAGTTCTCTAGGATATGGCTGGGCCTGAGGAATGAACTGGAACTTGGGTAGCTGTTTGAAACATTGTACATATATGAACTCATTTAATCCTCACAGCAACCACATGAAGCGGGTAATATTATTATCATATCCCCATTTTACAGATGAGGAAACTGAAAGGTTAGATAACTTATTCAAAGCTAACAGTATGCTAGAAGAACCAGGTTTCAAATCCAGGTATTTTTGCTTCAGGGTTTGTGTTATTAACCACAAGATTTGGGAAACACCAGCATTTAGTAATTGAGCAGAGGAGAAGCAGTGAGTGAGACAGGAGGAAAATTGGCAGAGTGTGGTGTGATGAAGGCTACGAGAGGAAAGTTTTCCAGAATGAGTGGACGTCTGATTTGGACACTGCTAAGCTTCTGGGTCAGATAAGGGCACAGAATTAGCCACAGGATTAGGCACCATGGAGTTTGGATATGTGGGATGGGAGCTAAGAGGGACTCCTGGGTAACTCTTGGCTTTCTGGCTTGAGAAACTTTCTTGCTTAAACCAGAACTGAGTAATTTGGCCATTTGCGGAAATAAGGACACAGAAGACATGGGAGTTGGAGAGGTGAGGCTGACCCTCCTGCAGCTCAAAGGCCTGGAGGACAGCTGCAAAGGCCCCGTGTGACCTACCCAGCTGAGAAGTTCACCATCAAACCCTTGGGGTTCCTCCTGCTGCAGATCTCCAGGGACCTGGAAGACTTGGAGCCAGCCCTGAATAAGACTGAGACCAAGTACACCCTTGGCTCAGGCTCCTGCTCTGCTCTCATCAAGCTGCTACCTGGCCAGCATGTCCTTCTGGTCACCCACAACACCTAAACTCCTACCAGCACATGCTGCGCATCATCAAGAACTCGTTCAGCTTTCAGGAAGGCCCCCAAGGCTAACACAGGCTTGTTCATGTGGCATCTCGGCAGGAAAGTGGGAGATCTCTTGAGGCCTGGTTGAAACTGGCACCACATTCTGTTACCCAAAGTGAGATAAATGACCAGCCTAGAATCAGAAGGTGGGAAAATAAACCCTAGCACTTGATGAGAGGAGCTGCAAAGTCATCTTACAAGTGGTGGGGATTCAGGGAAGAGAATTCCAGTCATTTTTGCAAACAATCAACTACACAAGGAATGCATGAATACTGTCTTCTTGGCAAATGGGAACACTTTGCAGCTAAGGCCTGAGTCTCCTTTAGTACCCCCCTCACCCCCACCCCAGACCCCGGTGTCAACCTCAGAGCTTCTTCTTGGCCAAGGAGGTGGTGAGAGAGTGGGAGAATGTGTGCCGGCATTCACTGCTACGGGGAGTACAAGCTGGCATGGCCACTTTGAAGAGGAATCCGTCTGGCAGCCCATAAAATTCACAATCTGTCATTCCTGTGATCCAGCAATTCTTCAGCCCAGATCTGTCCTAGTGAGACGTTGCAGGTAGGGAATGGGGAGTTAAAGCTTAATTGATACAGATTTCTGTTTGGGGTGATGAAAAAGTTTTTTTTTTTTTTTTTACCGGGAGGTCCCAGGGATCGAACCCAAGTCCCCCCATATGGGAGACAGACACCTAACCATTTGAGCCACATTCGTCCCCCTGGAAAAGTTTTGGTAATGGAGGGTGGTGATGGTAGTACAATACTGTGAATGTAGTTAACACCACTGAATTATGTATCTGAATGTGGTGGCGGGGGCGGTATTTTAGGTTGTATGTTACTAAAATAAAAAAAAAAAAAATTAAGAACGTGTTCATTGGGGGTACATAATTCAACCTACCACAGACACTCTGAGTCCAGGATGGCTCTAGGACATCCAGGTGGTGATGCCCAGCAGGCAGATGGACATAGAGGTCTGAGTTCCGAGAATTGGACTGCCTTATGGATCTGGGAACCGGAAGTTTAAGGAGCCAAGTACGTCCCCTAGCCCTTTCCCTGGCGTTTGCCAGAGATGCTCCAGACAGGGACCAAAACTCTTTTACTGGAATATGAAACACTGCTTGGAGAAGAGCTTTCTCCAGAATCCTCTGTGTCTCATATTTTGGAAGATCAGGACTTCTAGAGCCCATAGATCAGATGGTCCTTGGAGACTGGCAAGGAAGGAGGAGGACCTCCCTCTGGGGTTGCCTCTGCTCTCTTCTCAGGAGATCCCTGGCTGAGCCCTGAGGCTCTTTTAAATCATCCTCAGGGAATCCAAGTTCCTTCTGCTTGACCACATCATCCTCTGAAGACCAGCCAAGCCCAGCTCCAGCACAGCACAGAGTTGAGGAGGTAGGGGAGGCTGCCATGGAGGTGGGGAGAGCGATCAGATCAGAATGTGTGATTTTCTCCATCCTCTGGACTCTTCATTACAGAGTTTTCCCTTTGCCTCACCCCCCAAACCCAGTCAAAAGACACCTAATCTTGTCTTCTGATCCAGGTCTGTGTTTAGCCCTTTACAAGCCCACCCCAGCCAAGAGTCTGAGTGCCCTAGTCTTTTCAGATCCGAGGTGCTTCCCCAGTGCAGGCTAATAAATGTTTAATGACAGGACAGGTGGGTGAGGTAAACATGTGTCTGTGCACACACCTTCACTCAAAAGAATCTGGCCATTTTCCAGAGCCAGGGTGGTGCTGCTGGTTCCAGAGTGACTCTTTGGGAAATTTAAGAGTGAAGGTAGTGATGATGCCAGGGGAAACAAAGTAGCAGGGGCCAGAAGCTCCGGGGTCAATAGGTCAGGGGGATGGTTCAATCTGGACTAATCAGAGGTCCCAGACACATGAGGGTGTGATGGGAAACTGCCCACCCATGTGCCATTGGGAGAGTTGTTTCTTTTCCCTGAGCCTCAATTTCTCTATCTATAGAATGGGAGCCTGGCCTAGGTGACCTCAGGGACCCTTCATGTGAGTGCGAGAACAACACACACACACACACACACACACACACATATATTTATATCAATGTTACATGTTACTCAGTTAACGCAAGAGACAATGCATATTGTGTCCATGGTTGTATCCTCAGCACCTACGACAGAGCCTGACTCATAGTAATATTTGCTCTCATTAAATTTTTTGGGTGTCATCACGACTGAGGTCTTTTGGGGTCTCTAGCCCTACCCATTCAGGCCAAGGGAGTCCCCAACACCTTTAGAAGTCCTTCCTCAACTTACTTTTCTAGATTTATTTCCCTACTCATGCTTACATCCAGCCAAATATCCCACTTTCCCCTCCCTGCCTTTGCTCACATGGGTCCCTCCATCTGGACTGTTCATTCCCCTTCTCTGCACATCCAAATCCAAATTCTACCCATCCTATAGAGCCCAACTTCAAGGCCACCTCCTCTGGGAAGCCTTCCTAAACTTCCTCCAAAAAGTAAATAATCTGGCCTTCCATAGCACTTCATCCACCCTAACTCTCAGGACACTTACCACTTTTCACCTTATTGGGGCAATTGGTACCCTTGTCTTACCTCTGCTCCTAGACTGGGATCTTTTGGAGAACAAAAGCAGTGTCAGGCTTGTTCCTCAGGTTCAGGGCCTGATACTTGAGTAGATCTAATAAATATTTATTTATAGGAGCACATCTCCTGGGAGGCCCCCATAATTTCCCTGACACAGTGGGTATGGCTGTGCCCATTTTACAGACGGGGAAACTGAGGCCCAAGGTGGTCAGACTTGTACAAGATCACCCAACAAGGCAGAGGCTAGAGCTCACAAGCACTACCCAGTGCTCCTCAGCAAGTGAAAGAAGTCTTCCCCACCATGTAGGAGAAAAGGAGGTAGCTCACATGTGCTTGGGGATGTGCTGAATCACTTTGCCATTCCCTTTCTTTCTGGCCTCTGTTCTTCCTTAACCATCACTTTCCCTACAGTCTGGAATGGTGGTTGTGTTCTGATTCCCACCCAAGGCCCTGTTGCCCTCCACTACCTACTACCTCCATTTTGCTGCCCAGGCCCTCCCCAGGGAAAGGTTTGGAGCCTACCTGCCCCTCAACCTTTCAGTAGTGTCAGAGTCTAGCCCTTAACCTTCACCCTTTCTAGGTCGGCTGAGAGGACCCAGGCCAGGGAAGCAGTCAGTCACTCTCCTCCCCTTTTCTATTGCCCACCCCAAGCTAAAAAATGGATCAGCTAGAGAGCTGTGTAAGAGGGTAACCTGGACCAAGGCCCAAATTTCTTCAAGGCCTAGTCTTTTTTTTTTTTAAAGATTTATTTATTTACTTTATCCATATTAAACACCCCCTTCCCCATTTGCTGTTTTGTGTCCATTCGCTGGGCAATTCTCCGTGTCTGTTTCCTGCCATCTCCTCTCATCCTCCTCCTCTAGTCTTCACCAGGATTCGATCCTGGAGACCTCCGATGTAGGAGAGAGGTATTCTGCCACCTGCACCACCTCAGCTCCTGGCTTCTGGAGCTTTCAGAGCATCTCGTCTTGTCTCTCCCCTGTTATGTCATCATCCTGCTGCATGGCTCTCGGGTCCCAATGGCTCAGCGGCACACAGAGCCTGGCAGCCCATGCACCTTCTATATATATATATATTTTTTATTTTTACCGGGAGGTCCCAGGGATCGAACCCAGGTCCCTCCATATGGCAGACGGACGCCCAACCATTTGAGCCACATCCGCCCCCGTCAAGTCCTAGTCTTAAAGAGATTGGTGGTGGACTAGGAGACACCAAGAGTAAGGAAATGTGGAAAGAGAGGGTTCCAGGTTCCCCAAAATGTGTACTTTATTCATTCATTCACTCACTTATTCATTCATTCATTCAATATACTCTGAGCACTATGAACCTGGTGCTGTTCTAGGTGTTGGAGCTTACCTACCAGCAGAAAGGGATGACTATAAAGTAAACTAATATAGTCTCAAAATAATTACAGATTAGAATAAGAGCTATGAAGCAAATAAATAGGGGGATGAGTCAGACTAGCTGGATGTTGGCTGGGAAATCAGAAAGGGTCTTTTTTTTTTTTTTTTAGTCCCATTTTATGGATGAAGAAACCAATGTCCAGAGAGGGCTAATAACTTGTTCAAGTTGGGGAGTGGATGTGGCTCAAGCAGTTGAGCCCCCGTTTCCCACATGGGAAGTCCCAGGTTTGATTCCCAGTGCCACCTAAGAAAAAAAACAAAAAACAAACAACAAGCAAAAGAAACAAAAAAAAACATCTCAGGGGAGCCAAAGTGGCTCAGTGGTTGAGTACCAGCTTCCCACATACAAGGTCCTGGTTTCAATCCCCAGTGCACAGTACCCACAGGGGAGCCGGTGTAGCTCAGTGTTTGAGCACCTGCTTCCCATGTATGAGGTCCCAGGTTCAATCACTGATACCGCTTAATTTTAAAATATTGCTAAAAATTGTTTACTATCATTGAGCCTTCAATGAGTCATAATCTTTTTGCTGGTAGAGATCTTGCCTCAATGTCGATGGCTGCTGACTGATCAGGGTGGTGGTTACAACAGTCGAAATTCTTTCAAAATTGGAGTCACAGAAAGGGTCTTTATGAGGAGGTTTCGTTGAGCAAGAGCCAGCTACGCGAGGAGTGTGAGGTGAGGTTCCAGCAGAGGGAACCAAAGCTCAAAGGGTCTTGATTTGTTTGAAGCCCCATGGAAAGGCTAATGGGCTTGGAATTTAGTGGGAGAAGTAGGGCACATGCCCAGAGATGAAATGGGAGATAAGTAGCAGGGGTGAGAAGACGCAGGGTCTTAGAAGCCAAAAACGGAGGTGGGATTTAGAGAATCTAGAAGGGAAGCTATTTAAGAGTTTTTTTTTTTTTTTTTTTTTTTTTTTTTTTTATGGGTAAAAATCAAAATTCTCACAATACATACAAACATTTGCAAAATGATATATAAATATATATGCATATATGTGTATTTGCTTACAAAAATGTTATTTATATATATATATATTTAAGAGTTTTGAACAAGAGAAAAACTTGTTGTTAAAATAGTATTTACATTATTGACTTGGTAAATATTCATTGCCGAATACTATAGTATGATTACATGTCATTTCTTTTTTTTTTTTTTTTACCGGGAGGTCCCGGTTATCGAACCCGGGTCCCTCCATATGGGAGACGGATGCCCAACCATTTGAGCCACATCCGTCCCCCTACATGTCATTTCTTATACAAAGTTCCATTTCCGCCAGGATTTGATAACTGCCTCATTTTTGTTGTTTTCATTTGCTAGTTTTCTATATATTTATCACTAATATATATTAGGAGGTACTGGAGATTGAACCTGGGACCTCATACATGGGAAGCAGGCACTCAAACCACTGAGCTACACTGCTCCCCTATCACTAATTCTTACACTTTCCATTAACCTTTCAATACAATTTTCCACAGTTAAATGGATCAGTACTCTGTCAGGACACCCCTATCCCCATCCCCCAGCCCTGCCAAGGTTGCTCTCAGGACCTGCAGTACAGCTGTTATCTTTAGACATCTGTTCACCTCTCTCTTGCTCAGGGCTGCCTGTTTGCTGGATCTCATGTTTTTCTCTCTCTTGGTTTGTACCTTTGTTTTGCTGGAGCACATGTCCCAGAAGTTTCTTGACTGCATGGGATGAAAGTTTTGATACCTTGTATGTCTAAAAATATGTTTTGTTTGAAAACTGTGACTGGGGACAGAATTCTATGTCAGACCATGATTTACCCTCAGAATTTTGAAGGTATTGTTTCATTGTCTTTTAGCTTCCAGTGTTGCTGTTGATGAGTCTGATACTGTTTTTGTCCCCAAACCATTGTATGTAATCTCACCCCCACCCCCACCCCGGAAGATTTAGGATAACACAGTGGTAAGCAGCATGGATTCCAGAGCCACACTGCCTAGAACACTGACTTGCACCAATTGTTTAATTCCCACACCTCAACCTCATGTGCAAAATAGGGTTGTCAAAAGATTAAATGAGTTAATATATGTAAAGCAATTTTCCAGAGTAGTGCCTGGAAAATAATAAGTACTATATAAACATTTGCTATTATTTAGACCTCTTAATCCCTGTTTTGAAATTTTATAGTAACAAGATTACACTGGCGGGGTCGGATGTGGCTCAACTGGTTGGGCGTCCGTCTCCCATATGGAGGGACCCGGGTTCGATCCCCAGGACCTCCCGGTAAAAAAAAAAAAAAAAAAAAAAAAAGATTACACTGGCAATTCAAAAGGTAAGTTTTAGAAAACTTTCTTGTATTATTGATAACTTCCCTCTGCTTTATTCCCTATTTCTGATACTACTCTTAAGATGTTGAACCTCCCGATTTTCATATTGTACTTTTTCCCTTTTGATACATTTCCTCATCTTTGTCTTCTACTGAATGTTTTATTTTAGCTATATTTGTGTGTTCTAAGTGCTCTTGGGAAACGGATGTGGCTCAAGAGGTTCGGCGTCCGTCTACCATATGGAGGGACCGGGGTTCGATCCCCGGTACCTCCCGGTAAAAAAAAAAAAAAACTAAGTGCTCTTTTATGAATTCTATTTTTATGGATACTTTATCTATGAGCACCTTTTTTTTTTTTTTTTTTTTTTTTTTTTTTTTTTTTTTTTTTTT